>CM070033.1:92555918-92593700 GCA_036250615.1 Ptychadena robeensis
CGTGTCTGTGGTCCGCAGATGCGATTTAGAGGGACAAAACAGGTACGCAGAGCGGGGTTTAGACCTGTATGCGTACCAGCGGACCAGTTATGTGCACCCCTGTTTATAAATAAAGGATAATGATAACTGACACTCACAATGAAATACTAGGTATGATATAAGCAATCTACATGCCAATATTCTGTTTCAATCATCATGGGGCTCTAATATGACTCCCCAGTGCACACATTGTATGCATGCTCATTCCATATCTGTTTCCTATTAAAAATCAGTATAGAAATATATCTCATGTGTATACATGGTTCTCCATATGCTGTAACGTGTGGCTGAGATCAGAATGGTGGACTTGATGTACACCTGTGCCTCATCACTCGTCATTCACATACACAATGCATTACAGATCTCAGCTGATATCCATAGAATGAATGCTAGGATATGGGATCTATGGCACTCACATGCTCATTAAATAGTAATACTTCCCAACTTGGGGCCTACAACAATCCCCAAATATGTGAGCTCAATCTTAGGATTTCCTTCAAATACACTGAACTTTTTTTGACTCTGTGATAAAGGTGGTTCCAATCAAGAATCATTTTATGTTTTTAATCATAAAGCATTATAAAAAGCAATATATTCTTCTGCTAGCCTGCAGATATGTGCCATAAGAAACTTAGTGATAAAAAGTTGCATCAAGTTCCCTGTTGCCCCAGAGAATGGACCACATTCACAGATATGCTATAGTCATGTTGATTAGAAAGCTGGTTTATTTAAGGAGTTATTGTAACCTTGAATTCCATACTATTAAATTATCTAATTAGCTTCTGGTACAGTATCTCACAAAAGTGAGTACACCCTTCACATTGTAGCAAATAGTTTATAATTTCCTTTCTTGGGACAATGCTCAAGATATGACACTTTAAAACTAGTCAGCATAGAGCTTATATAATTTGGAATACCTTCATCCTTCATAAAGAATTTCGTTTCCAGACAATTCACTTTAATTTTCTTTTTTCTCTACTAGATTTTGGCCTCCCATAAGGTATTGAACATAGAATTCAGTTGTTTCTACATTCCCTGCCATAACTTAAATCAGAGCATAAGACATTTTGGGGTTGCCCATTCGAGCTGATATATCTATGCTATTTTTCAGATTTGTCTTTATGTACCTCTATTATTTGGTAATTTCCCTTGGGTTTTTTGGTTTATTTATGGAGAAAAAGATATCGCCTTTCCATCTTCTCATTCCTAACATTACCACCATGCCAGTCCTATCCCCCCACCTATTGTATACTCTGTTCCCCAACCTATTAGATTGTAAGCCCAATGGGGCAGGGTCCTCAACTCCTACTGTGTCATAACATGTACCTGTGTGTTATCTTGTGTTGTATCTCCACTCTTATGTATTGTACAGCGATGCGTTAGATGTTGGCGCTATATAAATAAATGATAATAATAACAATATCATATATTGACTTAAAGATTGGATGAAGTTGAAGGGAACAGGACCAGCAGCAAGGGCCTGTGTGATGTGTTATACTATATCATGGTTCAAGGTGTATGTATAAGAAAAAATATAATTGCTGTTTATATCTGGGGAGTATACAAAAAAAATAAAAAATATTAAACTAACACCAAAAAGGTTTTATTTCTATCCTTCCTTTTTTGGATTGCATTTCATGTAACACAAAGTAACCAAGAAGAATGATTCATATTACTTGAGAATCCACAGCATGAATTATGTTAACAAGAGTCTGGAAATTCCCTCTGTCACATCCCAAAATATAGAAAGACTAAGCAACATGTTACATCCTGCAAAGTAAGGCAAGATGAATAGGAGGTATGGTTTTATCTCTATAAGACAAAAGTATGTTAAGTTTAAATATTTATTGTATAAAAATACTTGTATATAGACAGAAGAATAGCTTAGTCAAAAAACTGAAGAAGTTATTTTAAGACTCCCCTATAAGATGTTGGCTTGATTCCATTAAAAAGAGTTGAGCGTGTACACATTTAGGTCATTTTGTTATTCCTGTTTAACTTGGAAAAATACTGAAGAAGTGATACAATGTCATTGCTTGCAATAATCTGGATGGTTTGTCTTCTTCTCAATAAAGAATGCATCAACGTATTCCGTGGCGCACAGGCCACTTCTTCAGGTTGACTATTGGTACAAGGTAGTCTCTTTAAGAGCTGTAAAGAGACCAGAGACTACCCTGTTTTAATATTCATGGCGTGTCTTCCTGGCTTCATCCCTTTTCTGCTGGAAATGCAGCGTTTCCATGGTTTAACCAACTAATAAATAATTAATTAATTATATTTAACATTAATGAAATACGCGTAACTATATTGTTAAGTTTATCTATTAGGTGCTGGATTGCTGTTCACATAGCAACAGGATTCTTTTACCCATTTTAAAACTGGCATTACAAAAGTTTAGTGGTCACATAATCTGATACATATTGGGGTATTTGAAGTGACATTCCAAGACACCTTCAATTAGCAAAAGTAAAACACCAGCTAAATAACAAATGCTTGTGTTTATCTTACAGCGTCACTTTTTAGGTTAATAGAAAGGTCAGAGCATTGAGTTAAAGGGTCATATACACAAACATGAACTTATTTATCTAGAAGTCTTATGTTGTCAAACAAATATGGGGAAATGTATTAATTCTCTTTGTCTTAGTATTTTTAGGGAATACCATTACATGTGTATATTTGAGATGATTCTCAAATGTGTGTTTGCCTTGTTATTAATGTTCAGATACTATTACATGAAAACATTAATAAACATAGACTAAAGCTGGGCATACACGGCTAGATTTTGTAACAGATTTGAGCATAATCGGGTGCTGTACGTAATCACAGCGGGCGATTTTGCTCGAACCTACTACAAAATGCCATCCAGGTTTCCTTTGAGCGGGATTGGTTGAAAAGCTCGGCCAAACAGCTTCCAACATGTTGGAAAACCTTGTTTAATTTACATTTCTTTGTATAAGGACAGCAGGGCCCCATCCAAAGTAGTGGCCAACGTCAATAACGCAGCAGTGCTGCGCCACGATATATATCAGTGGTTCCCAAACTGGGGGGCGCGAAGGTATGCCAGGGGGCGCGGGCCCTCATTCTTTACCTGTGTTTGAATAGGGAGAAGGGGCTCGATAATGTCCCTAAATAGAAAAGGGGGACCACTGATATAGATGAAGCTCGAGAGCAGCGCAATGACGTCATTGCATTGCTCTCGACTGGGCATCTGTCGCACGGTAATCTACCCGTGTATGGGAGGCTTAAGAACAATCCTTTATAGTGAAGTCATTACAAAAAAAGCCTTTAGGATGTCTCAGATCCCTACTTCTATATCAATACCTTAATATTTCCATATATATTTATTAAAGCCAAGTCCAAAACACATTTTATTCATTTGCCATTCATTTAATAGACAATGAAAGGCAATTTTAGGCCTCTGTAAGGGTCTTGAAGCAATTGTCCCTAACATTTAAGGGAAACCAATATGAACTGAAATGTTAAAATGCTTAGTAGAATATCCTGGGATATGTGAATGCAGTTGTTCAAGTGCACATCAATTGCTATTCGATGGGGACCCGGGACACATGCAGAACATGCAGTTCTCAGCCTGTGTTGTGAGAGATTTTCTCACAACACAAGCTGAGAACTGCATGAGGAGAGGCAGCCCGCAGTTAGCATGGCCCACCCTCTCCTCCTACACAGAATTGTGACAGGCCCTGCGCCCTTGCCACTGCGGGGAGCTGATCACAATCTGCAGGTTGTGCAGCCTCTTTCTGCTTTCACTACTTCGAAGGGGGACTCAAGGCCCCCCTCTGAAGTAATGGACATCAACCATGATTTACGGTCATGTCTGATAGCCATGTTTTTGAGTGGGATTGATTGATCCCGCTCAAAAAAAGGCATATGGGGTAGATTTCTTAATAGATAAGAGCACAATCGAGCTCCGTGAGTAGAAATCTACCTGTGTATGCCCATCTTAAGAATCGACCGGTTCTATACACCAACTAATGGACTTTCTGGCTACTGACATCGCTCCTACTGTGTGGTCACTGCTGACAGTTGTGTGCAAATACTTACAAACTCTTATTTTCAGAAATTGGCACTAGACTTTGTTAATGATTATGACTACCGCAGAAACATTAGATTGTGAATTCTTCTGAAGATCATTACTATGAACTTTGTAAAGTGTTGTGTAATATGTTGACATTACTTACTTATTATTAAGTAATAATAGCTCCTTTATCCCCCTATCACCAGATCTGCCCATTACATGAACTATCATATAACTAAGGTAACACAAGGCATTGCGTGCATGAGTGGGCTCATGATTGGCAACTCATAAACCTACACTGGGGCACAAGATTTTTACATGCTAACTATTATCAATACCTAAAGCATTTACATATATTTTTTTACTATACTGTAGTAAAGTTTGCACTAACAGGTGTTGTTTTTTTAATACCATTATTTAAATTAGACAATACAAAAATGTGCAGGGCATACACTGAAATATAAAACAAGCCTATTGTGTAATAAATATTATTTTTCTTAAAACAATTTTACTAAAAGAATTGAGTAGACAAGTTACGCAATGGCATGACTGTGAAGCCAGCAATCGAATCATAAGCTCTTTGAAGCGTTCACATCACAGCTGTTTAGATTTTCCATGATAATGGCTTTTCTGCTGCAGACATCAGGACAAGTGAGGATGATCAGCAGTGTCCTTGTAGGGTAAAGGAACGGTCCTGTTCCAGCATGTTTTATTGCAGCCTGCAGATCTCAGGCCTCTGTCTGGATTTAGCTGATGCTTTGCTGCTTGGTATGCAAAATTGAGTCTGTCTGCACCAAGTCATGAATCTTCTATATGCTTCAATGTAACAGTAATATTAGCAAACACAATGAATAAGAATTTACGTTTATTAGAAAAGAGAAACATTAACAACAACTAAGTTTAGGATCAATATGGAAAAGCAACTCCAACCAGTACCTAATTCATACTTTATCAGAGTTCCTTTATTTGTGTTTTTTATATATAACTGCTCATTGATCGCATAATAAAAAGAAACAAATAATTTTATATGTTACTGTCTTTTAATTATAAATCAACTTATTACATAGCTGTAAAACCAGCATTCCTAAGAAGTGGAAACTATGATAAAGAAGAAGAGGGCCCTGTCCAAAAACGTTAAGACTCTAATGCCTGGCATACACATGCCGATAAGCGGGCGATTTTAAACCTGACCGACGGGCGTGCGCGCTCGCGCCGTCGGTCAGCGGAAAAATCGCCCGCTTATCGGCATGTGCCCACATGGGGCGACAGATCTTAAGGATATCTGACAGAGAGATCTAAATGTGTATGGTCAACTTAAGGGTCTTATAAGCACACCTGTCAAGCCTCCTGCTATGTCCAGGAAAGTCATGCTTTTTATGTGATTTTCCTGGCCAAATCCCAATGTCAATCAATCCCAGATATTTCTCAGGATATTGAAATCGGGGTAACTTAGGAGGGAGTGGGTGCTACACTCCCTCCTAAGTTCCCCCCACAAGTTCCCCCCACTTGTGAAGATGATATACAGGGTAGTAAGGAGGCAGAATAATACCCACTCTCTCCAAAGTTAGCCAGCTAATAGTTACAGTCCGTGGCGTTACTTCCTGTAATTTTTCCCTTATTTAATAACTTGGGAAAACTTGACAGGTAGGCTTATGAGTCATGATTTAAGGAAGATGGGTTGTCATGATTTTTAATGTGTTAAGCCTAACTATAAGGGAGAAAGTTTCATAAAGTAGGGATGGCCTAGAGAAGTCAACAAATGGTAAGAGGTTAGGAGAAAATAAATCATTAGTAGGTTATAGGAGCACAATGGGCAGCTGTATTGTATTTATGTACAAGATCAAAAATGAGATGAGCAGCAAATGAATGAGTATATAGAAGAATACAAATGTATAGCTGCAGCATTTATGATAGATTGTAATGGCAACAGGCTAGTCAGTATATGGACAGAGAAAGGTATATGACAGTCAAGGAAGCAGATCAATAGAGAACATACCAGGACTAGTTGGGTGAGAAAGATAATAAAGTAACATTTTAAAATATCAGGGGGGAGATGAAGGGAAGGATGGCCATGCATATTTTGCCGACATGCATATAGTCCCGATGACATGTATAATAAGGTCAGTTATATCTAATTTACTTAGGAAATCCTCTTTATAATCTCCTCACTCATAAAACTAATGTTACTTGAATTTTATGATATAATAATAATGGTGGCAACATCAAGCAAACCAGAGACTAATCCCATATCCCCATAACACATATGGGTGGCAGAAACACTTAAGAGGACGGATTCCAGTTGTTCTCAGCCATCTTTGGGTGGTCGAGGCAGCCCCACAAGTATAGCAATTATGGGCCAACTCGATCTAAACTGGTTATGTTGGCCTTCAGAATTAATGTGTGTGGTCAACTTTATTTCAAACATTGTAACCTGATATTTTTATTATTGTTATTTTAACTTGGAAACATGTAAGCTTTAATGTCTTTAAAACAGTTATGCTGAATGAAAATGCTATGAAATGTATAAACTTATAAAGAAGATAAGCAGACCTTCTGGTGTTAAGTTAAAATTAGAATGTAGGTAGCCTTGCTAATATTTATAGGCGCCAGCAAATGTTTCACAAACTTTTTTAGTGTGCACATACTTTCCAACAACTTTAAAACAAAGTAGGACTGCATTGTAAGAACCATAAATAAGATTACTTTAAGCTAGCCACACATAGTTCAATTTAGCGTTCAATCGAGTTCCAATTCGATTTTGTATTCGATTTCAATTCGATTTTCGTTTAAAAAAAGCGAAAATCTATTTTCATTTAATCAATGTACACCACATGGAGAGTACGATTATTGTTCAATTTCGACTGAACAGTAATCCAAAATTGTTGATTGAATTCCTCTTACAATTTTAGTTTCAATCGGAATTTTAAGGGAAGCAGCCACACAAATCAAGCCAAAAAAATTGAGCCAAAAAAATCGAGCCAAAAAATCAACCAAAAAAAAGCTGCAAGGAATGTATTTCGATGATTGTACAATCTAGCAAAATTTTCCAACATGTCCGATCACTTTTCAATCTACGATTTGACAAAAATCGATCAATGATCGTCAATTGTACTATGTGGGCAGCACATCGATTTTTTTTTACAATAGATCGCTTTTTTCATCGAAAAACATAGATTGAACGCTAAAATCGAACCATGTGTGGCTATCTTTAGAGTATGCTTAGATATAGGAGAAAAGGCAAAGGTTCAAGGCTAGTCAGTAATAAGACGATCTGAATCTGGTTTAATGGGCCACACAAATATCTAGTGCTTTTGTTTGTATTAGATATAATTTTACACTATGCATGTGATGAGTTGTCACACTAGCCCTAGTGCTAGATGGACATAATTTGGAACAAACATACTTTTAAGCTAGCCATACACAGTCGGATTCCATGGCCGATCGATCACCTAACCGATCGATTCCGGCGATCTCAGCGGGAATCGGAGGTCCGATCGATCGGCCAATTAAGTGTGTCCGATCGCTACATACCACCTTGTCCCACGGATTCCTGGACGATTCCGCTTACTCCACAAATGGCAACTCCCCCTGATGTGTGCAGAATCGGATCAAAAAAACCAACATGTTGGTTCTCTGTCGGATCCGATTCTGGGCCCCTGATCAATCGGACGTGATCGGACGGACAAGGTGGGCTTCACGTGATTCCGGGACGATCGTTTCGCGTGCACGCGCCCGGAATCGATCGTCCCGGAATCCGATGGGAAACGGACCAGTGTATGGGGGCCTTTACAAGAACTATAGGACAAGCATTGCAGTTGCTGCCTTGAGAGACAATTCATCTACCCATACTATCAAATGAATAAAATGTGAAGCCTGAGTTGTGCTCTTCTTGTAAGCGATAAAGTTTGAGCACTTATTATTGCTGGTATTAAAGTTGAAAAATATACAAACAATGATGCTCTGTAGCATTGGATATTAATTACTGTTATTTGGTACCAATGCAAACAGTGTAGATTTCTAAACAAGTGTGGATTTAATAAATACAGCCCAGACAGGCTTGTATGTCTCAGAATAAAGAAGCCATAAAGTCTATGATCCTGCTTAATTGCTATCAAAGATTAGCACAGCATGTGGTCCGTAAGCAATGAAAGGACCACCTGTTAAATGCTTCTGCTTAAAATGGAGTTGGTTCCCATAAAAAGATGTGACTATGTGTACAATATCTTTATTAAGTATACAGTTTCGGTATGACACGGATACACATTTTATCAGCAATATTTTTAACCATTATATTTTAGTAACCAATATTATTACATGACTTGAGAGCTTTGAAACCAGACATTGTTTTTCTCTGCTTCATAGGGAAGAATGTTAGGTTCTCTGTCCTTTATGTCTTATTTTTCTGCCTTTTAACAGTTTGATGACAGAGATTTTCCAAGTACATACATTAAGAAAAAATAAAAAAACTTTACAGTGGTATTAGCCATTACTTGCTTTGTAAAAAATACCTAAATTAATGTCTATGTGCCCATAGGAAAGATTAAGCTTACCTCATGTGCTAATGACCACACAGGAATTGAGGGCACATGTCTAAAACAAAGCTTCTAATACATTCTGGAGTTCTAGCCCTCCCATACTCAAAACAAAGCTTTTCTTCGCTTTTGTAAAAGATACGTTGCTATACATAGACTCATCAAAGATTTCTAAGAACACATGCTCAGAAAACCCACTATACATTTATAGCCCATTGGTATAATTAACAACCAAATTAAAGCATGGCTGGGGGGTGCTATAAAACATATACTTAACACAGCAATTCTCTACAACAACCTATTAATGATGCAGGGACTGTATATGCAAGTTTATACATGTTACTTCTGGTAATAACTATTAAGTTCTTATCCAAACTCTGTGAGGTACCAGCAGCCTTTAATAAGTGGGAGATCAGGCGACTGTAAAATCATTCCTTAACCATACTTGGCATTTTACCCAGAGTTCAGCTGCCAAGTCCTGTTATTAAATGGTAGTGGCATGTTACCATCACAATATCCAGCACAAAACTCAACAATGGAATTTAAACAATCTTTCGCTTAGGAATGTGTTGCAAAATGATTGCTCATCATGTATGTTATAGAAAAGTGCCCTATGGAAAGTGAAGGCCAGGATAAGTGGTCAGAAAATTTGATGCTTCCTGTATACTTATCATATGTAGATTTATGGCTATTTCAAAAAATTTTAACCTGATGAATTAGCAATGATCATTTACAAGTCAATTTATACAGAAGCTGTGTAGCCATAATGATGCTTGAAAAACAAAAGAAGAAAAATATGACACCACCTTTATAAACCACAGTGGAAATGATTACTGATGAAACACTGTGTTTGGTTTAAGACTTCAGATTATAACCTGATCCTGTGAACTAGGGAAGTAATTTTCCTCTCCTCCAGTCACAACAAACATTGAAATGCATTCCTGAATGACTACTATGGTTATTATAATAAAATATTGACCATAACATTTAGGTTAAAGCTCTACTTGGGTGGTTTGGGAGCGGATGCACGTTTTTTATAGTTGCGCCCAAACTGCTCACATTTCCCACCAATGAGTCTCCACTGCCGCAGTATGGGTGCAGACATAGAATACTAATAACACAAAAAAATTATAATTTAATAGTTTTAGGCCTTATGTTTTCCCCCACGGTCAGTGCAGACACAACCCACTGGGTCGGGATCCATTGCTGCGTTAACAAAGTGCCACACCTGCTGGGGGTCACCAACAATGACAAGTGACACTTCCATTGATCAAAATTTCCTCTTTAAATAAATAGGACACTAAGCAGCCAATACAGCGGTAATGCACCCTAAACTGCAGGAAATGTGCTGGCTGTTTTGTGGAAACATAGCCTTATGTTGAACAGGACTGTACTACATACCCATCCTAAAAACAGATGCTTTGAACAAGCCTATTCAAAACAATCACACGGAGAGTACATTTTCTTCACAAACCAGAAATCTGAAATACAAAGCTTTGCAGCTGTGAAAAGGAATGGCCGGAGGGTAAATGGAAAGGTGCAGACGTAAACTGAATCAAACAGTGTTATCTGTCATAAATAATATGATGACAGTGGATGGTAAGTTAAAAGGCTACATAGGATTACTTTGTGTCAGTGACTATGACGGTATGGTTTAGTTTGCTCATGCAGTGTTAAAACACACACACAAAATGGTCTGACTATAAACTAAAATAACTGCAGGTTCAACTTTAAAAAGATTAAAGGTAACAGTACTGTCCCTCTTGTGTTTTTCTTTTTCAGAGTACAGCATCGGAAAACTCAGTAGACAGATTTGAACAATGACACATAAGCATTGTCCCGTTGTCTACTGGCGCCTTTTCTATTGATCTGATAATTCCCTATAGGGAACATACAGACAATAACAGTTTAAGAGACAATACTGTAGAATTTATCTATAAAGTAAACAGCCCATAGAAAGTTAATCTGGGTTTGACCATAATAGTACATTTAGAAGAGTGAAGCAATCCCTGTCATTGTATAGCTCCTGCCTAACCGGCTCGTATGTGAGGTTGATCCAAGTTGCAGGGCGCTCTTCATCTCGTCTCTAGTATTTCCTCTTTAATATAACGTGTAGCCATTATAATTAAAGGTGGGTTTACATGTCAAGATTTTTGTTTCGTTCAACTTCAGATTAGATTTTTTTTTTGATTTTTTTTATCGGATTTCGTTCGTCCATTTATCGGAGGTAATTAGATATTTTTTTTTTTTTTGTACAACCGACGCAAATATCGAATGAAAATAATCGTTGGAAACACGAATGAAAATTTTTTTTTTTAGGAAGTGATAGGAAAAAAATATCGAGTGAAATAAGGACGTTCGTTTTTTACACGAAAAATAAACGACAGATGAAAGTTGACCAACATGTCCGATCACCTTGTGGACGATTTTTTGTCAGATATCTGAAAAAAAAAATCCATCGGAGCAAATGCCCGTTTCAGATTTTTGTACAACGAACCAAAAAATCGTTCATCGTCCATCTGTCGGCCGAAAAAATCTTGACGTGTAAACCCACCTTAAGAGTAAAAAAAGCTGTGCCTGGGACAATGTGAATTAAAGAAGTCACTGCATTGCAGGCCTTGTAAAGGTCTGTGTGAAGGTTGTCCCTCTATGGGGATTCTTTACGTGCCTACATATTTGGCAATTGAAGCACTTGATGTTTCTGTATACAGAATCAAAGTGAATTAAACATGAAAGCAGATAGAAAGCATTGCTTAGCCAAGCATTAGATGAGATGTGGGAATGAACACTGGGATTTGTCTAAAGTTTTATCAGAAACTATTCCTTGGTTCACATAGCAGCAAGCCAAAAGGACACCAGAAATTATGAGCAAAATGTTACATTGAGAACTTTTCTGAAAATGGACTGTAGTATTTGTAATGCTTTTAAAATTCAAATGTCAGAGACATTAGCATGTATTTCATACATTGAATGGTTAGCTTCTTAACACCCGTCACAAAAAGATGATATAGAGGAATTATCATGAATTGAAAAAAAGAAAACCTTATACAAGTCTAGAAGATTGAAAGGTACAGCACAGCTATCGGAGAGACATCAGGAATTTGTAATATACAGTACAACTAAGGCATTGCAATGGCAAAGGGGAGGCCTAGAATATGCGCCAATCGGACAGTGTAGTACTCCTTTACATTTGTGGTTAATAGAGAAGTGTCTTTTAAAATTGTGGTCAGTAGAGTTCCCCCATATGCCCCTATATTGGTGGTCAGTAGTGAAGTTGAAGTACCGTATATGCCGGTGTATAAGACGACTTTTCAGTACCTTAAAATCCTCCCCAAAGTCGGGGGTCGTCTTATACACCGGGTGCCGCAGGCAGGGGGTGCAGGGGACCATCTAGGGGAGCCGGTAACTACCGTATATCTGGGCTGTCTGTGCTGCGAGCGCTGCTAGCTGAGATACACTGTAGCAGAGATACATTGTAACAACGAGCAGAGCAGTGTTACCATGGCTCCAGGATGCTACAGAGAACACACATAAAACCGTGTCTAACTTTGAACATTCATAGCAAACCATTTATAGTATATGATTGAACTTTCAGGTCAGTAATGCTCACCTACTACTACTTACACCCGAGTTTCACTACTCTAGCTATAATACTTATAAGTTACATTCAGATAATTCCAGCCCCAGACATGCTTTTTCATGGCCAGTGATATACTCCCTATATGCAACATTTAACTTGCCTACATTGAACACATATATCTTTAAACTCCCTGCATGGTAGAACCTTGATTTTTTGTTTACTAGTTAACCCCTAAGACTATATCCATGCAAATTTTCAGGTCCCTGAGCATAATTATTCCTACTAATAGCCCCCTATAAATATTGCTTCCCTATTAGCATAAAGCACTACTCTGCTGCACTACATGCTTTCACTTATCCTATCCTTACCATACAAAAAGATCAGTCTTCTAAGGGTGTTGGAGATCTGTGGTTGAAAGTCAGAGTAGACAGTTTGGTGTGCGTTGGGAGGGGGTAGTCTTATATGGCGAGTATTAACAAACTCTATATTTTTTACTGGAAAAGTTTGGGGGGGGGGTCATTTTATACGCCCAGTCGTCTTATACGCCGGCATATACGGTACATTTAATTTAAAAGTATAGTGAACTCTCATGTTTGAGGTTGCTGTTAGGTAAGGAATTGATCATACATATTGATACTTAAATAGTATAGAAACATACCTAAACTCAGACATATAGCATATGGCCATGCTGAAATATATTTATATACAAGCAAAGGCTTCCTAACGTTTAACAGTTTCAAATTATATTTATTTAGATTACATAATAACTCCTCATAATAGGGGTCCCCATCATAATCTAGTTATGCAGCATGCATGTTTAATCTTATTTTACCAACTTGTTTTTCAGCTACTATCTAAATATATATATATATATAAAACTATCCAGCACAAAACTCATTGTGTTGTTAAAGCAGCACAGAAATTGTTCTCCTTGTCAGGCGGTCAGTACACATCATCTTACAATGCCTGTTTAATTCATACTTACACAACAATCCTTTCTGCTAATTCTACTGCAAGTTCAGTTTTCTCACTTCAATGCACCTGACAGTTAATAGCAAAACTGAGAGTTGTAACAGCAAAGCTGGCAAATTTCGCAGAATTTCTGCTACGCCGCTTGCATTTTTTTACAGCAGCAAACAATCTAGGTAACTGCTGCCTCTAGTAATCAATAACAACAAAAATCTATATATTTAGGTGATGTTCAGCTTCTTCTGAAGAGCTTAACATTCTCAGCTAACAGTGCATTAGACTCCTGTGACCTCCCGCATTAGAAAGGAATGTAAACAATATTACAAAGCAATGAGTGATAGGATATGTTACCACTGATGGGCAAGAGATGAGTAGCATAGAGAACACCCGGTGACCATTGCTGATTGCAGTGGAATGTTTTCATCACCCTATACCTAACCAAATGTTGATCTATATCAATCCTAATTTAGCTTCTACTGTCAATGAAACAATAGAAGCCGTAGCATTTGTAAGATAAATGATAATTATATACTACTGGAGTAGCCAGTTCTTCATGATATAACGGCGTGCATGCAGCTTGGCACATTTTCCTTTGCCCTGTTTCTATGGTTGCACGGTGTTAATTGGTGGTGGCAGCAGATGGCAGAGCTGGACTTTGCTCCGTGACGACTTAAGTTCTCCTTGCTGTGTTTGTTTCCTTTTAAAAATGGGGCATGGGACATTGTCTTTCTTTGTTTTATGCAAACCAATCAGGCAACTCGGCGTCGCTGGTTTGAAATCTGCTTGTTTGGGTTCCCATATGTCTTAGTTTAGCTGTGTCAGACCAGGTCTCTGGCATTTACAAGCACAAAAAATATCCACATCCAAGAATACATGTTGCTTTTTGGATAAAGCTTACAAACAAATATTATTTCTGCTTTCAGTTTACATTCATTTTTAAACTGATTTTTATTAGAGAAAAGAATATTCTTATTCATTGCTGCTTGCAACTAAAAAACAGATATCTGATTGGTTGAAATGAGTTACATTGAGTAAATAATCATTGTTTGTTGCTCTTCTTCAGTAAATTGATTATTTGGATTCAGTATGAACTTATGTTATAATGTCTTCTAAGATCTTCAAGTTGAAATTTCCAATAGCTCTGCCCATAGGAAAGTAATCACAAATTTGCTGGTGCATTATTCGATCATTAGAGGAGCCACTAAAAATAAAATGTCTGATTTTGCTGGCTGATAAATGAGAATGGTATGGTATACCTAGGCAAAGAAACAGGTCCATCATAAAGCTATCCCCTACTGGCAGTTTGTATTAGTTTGCCTGCAATTCCATTTAGCCAGTTGGATATACAGAAGGACATATAACAGCCTTAGTGCAGCATGTCTTTACCTGTACCATATAATCATCATGTAGCATTTACGGATAGAACTGCGCATCTAGCACTAGTAAGGTTCTAAAAAACATCAATTATATGGCATGTACCAATCATTCCCATGTCTCAAAATAATACAGCAAAAGAGATCTTCTATGGGTGACTCACAGGCAGCCCACTCAGTACATGACCCCTCATTCATCCTCTAATGAAAATGGAACAGTAAATAGCTGATGCAGCTGCTATTAAAAGCACAGCCACCTACCTTATATTCATGCAGAGAATAAGGAGCGCCTGCAACAAGTCATTAGGTATAGCTTATAAACAGTGTTGAGTGGTTTGTTTTACCTTGAAAATATATTTCTAGTGAATACAAGTGTCTTTCTCAGCTCTCCCATTGCAGAGTATAGTACAGATTCAGGGTTACAGTGGTCACCAATGTGCCCAGGCTGATAAGATTGAGGAGCTGGACCTCTTTATTTAATTTTTTAATTGGAAAAAATGGTGATTATGGGAATGTGAAATATATATACATATCTGTAGAGCAGAGTTGCTTTAATAATCTAGTATTTCAGGGTAAAATAAACTTAAGCATATGCAGTACAGCTTACATGCACATTTCATGCATTATAACTGAAAAGCTCCTGCAAGTACATAAAAATACCCAATGCTATGCTAGAAATCCACCCAGCTCCTAATTCTCCTCCGTAGAATGACACTGTAATGTGTGCACTGCCCCTTAGTCAGTGGAGTAGAATGCACCAACACGTATCCAGTTCAACCGAGAGTTTGGTGTCTTCATGCCTCCCTCTGTCTGGTCCCTCCTTGCAGACGATCACACCAGGTGGCAGAAAATCCAGCTAGGTCCTCCATCACAGCCGGTGTCCCGACGTTTTCAGCTCCCCGTCTAGATCTGCTCCCCCTGTAGCACATAACAGCCAGCAGGGGGAGCACATCTAATGAAATCAAATGGCCGAGGGGGGAGCTCATACCGACCGGGGACTCATGCATACCACTGCCCGCAAAAATGTCACCCACGACTCCATGTTACCCCGGTCTTCTTGCCCTCCGCTCCCCCTGTAGCAGGGAGAGCAGATGTGGACGTAGGGCAAGAAGACCGGGGGAACATGGACTTAGCAGCCGCCGTGGGTGACAGTTTTAAGGCCACTGTTGTACAAGGCTCCTGGGGAGCACAGCTCCATGGACACCGGGGGGTCATGGACACAGCAGCCGCCCTAGGTCGCAGGTTCACGGCCACTGCTATACATTACTCCCTGGTCGGTATCAGCTCCCCCCCTCGCCCATTTGATTTCATTAGATGTGCTCCCCGGTGAATTCGGTGTTACACCGGCATCTCCCTGCTAAGCAGAGAGACCGCCAGGAATGTTTACTCGTCTCTCTGCCGGACCTTTAGTCCTCTATCACAGCTGCACCCCCTTCCACTTATGGTGAGAACTAGGAACAGTTTTACCGATCGCCTTGTAGCCGGGCCTGAAATGTCCCATTACAGAGTCTTGCACACTCCGATTTAGTCCATAGGGTCACTGCCAAATTGGTGTAAGAACTGGTATATAGTTATGTTGCTTTAGGTACAGTCCATCAGTTCTGTGCTAGCCATGTGGAAGATTCAGTTGCCTTACATAAGTCTTTGGCCTAGCCCGCACTCCTTCCAATGTCATCTACCAACGGCTAGGATACCCTTGTCCCAAGATGGGGACAAGGTAGATGTTAATTGCATTCATGACACAGGCTCCTCTCCTACAACACCACATGATTGTTTGTGGACTGGAATGACAAGAATTGGTGTCAACCCTTCCAAATAGACTGTTGTTAATAACTAACTCTTATTCTCCTAATTTCCACAACATTCCCTTGATCTGCAATCAAAGGAAGACTTCTTGGGTAAGAATACATGTGACATTAGTTTTTTTCACCAGTCTATAATATTTCCTGCACAGATGTAGCAGATCTTAGTGGACTGTGTAGCAAGCCATTCAGAAAAGGAAGCTGTCTGTTATTTTGCAATGTTTTTTTTCCTGGTTAGTCTATGTTTTAGTATCCCTTTAATTCATCATGTTGTTATAAAAAGTACCTGGGTATTTTGCTAATCTCGGCCCTGTGTATCAAGTGAAATGCTGTAACATGAGAAATGTGAGAAATATAACTCCACACTAGTGGCTGGACACAGGCCAACATCCACAGTGGTATATCCCATAGCTCAGGTATGATGAAGCTACCTTCCAGCTGACATTATTAGAGGCTCTTTCAACGGGTCTTACAATTTATCCTACCAACATTAGGTAGTACACTGACTTCCTGAGATATGGTTGTCCCTATCACCCATCCATGGCCTCATCAACACTTCTGTCATTTACAACCAATCAGTTATCAGTTAACTGTTCCCATAAGAGATTCCCCTGAGGTTCATTTCCAAGGCTTGAGAAAATAAAAAACAAAATGAAAAAAAAAAATATTTCCCCCATTACTGTTGGGTCGGGTCACATTCTAAAAGTTAAAATGCTGACCTATAATATATTACTATTTTCCATGTTTTTGTACATTGTGTTAGTGACGTAATTCATGAAAGGATGCTGAGAAAAAAACACAACATTTTAATGATGATTGATCTGTTCCCATAGATTAAAATTTAAAAAATGTACTACATACTGTAGAATAAGGATAGTGTTTTAACTACAATATGGTATAATCTTATATATGGCCTCTTGGGTAGACCCCCCTCTTTTTCTGTCTTGACACTATCCAACACACACAAAATGTTTCTGTTTCAGATTTACTGACCACCATCTTTGCAATGCATTTTTAAGCACAATGCCTTGTCCTAAGGATATATTAACAAATGTCTTTAAAAGAGAGCTACCATCCTTTATAGAAAGTGCTGTGACAATACTTAACACAAAAAAAAACACAAAAAACAGTCTGTATGGCTTGCAAACATGTGATCACTTTGATAACCACAGTGTTGACAAATAGGTTGATTTTGGATATTTGAATGTTTACTGACCTTTTCAAATAGCCATGGCTGAAGCACTCATGCTAAGATTTTAAAAATCATTATTACATAGATAAATAATAAACTGTAAAAGTCTACCCAAACCATATGAATTTTGGTCTGAAAAGGGTAAAACAAGTGTTAATGTTTGGTGAATATTCCAAATGGGGATACAATAAAAACATTGTTATGTATAATCACTTAATCTAAAAATACTTTTGCTAACAAACTTGTATTTGTAAATTGTGTCTATTCATTAATTATTTAAAAACCAAGCATGGTATTAACCAAAAGTCTACAAAATAAAACCCCTTCAAATGATTTAGAAAGGCAAACCAATTGTAGAGTTATAGTGTCATTACTAATGTTACTAAGGTAGAGGTGTGCAGCCTTTTTGACTCGTTGGCCACTAGACCATGTACAAGACAAGTGTGACAGGGATGTTGTTATCTTTTAAAATTTCCTGCACTTACAAAGAAATGCTCATTGATTGCAATGACCAGAGAATTCCTAGAGACTGTCTGTTTTATTACCATAAGTATACGCCCACAGTGTCATGATCATGCCACTGCATCACTGCATCATTCCATCGGCAACGTTTGGAACTAGGAATTATGTGCATTGCAGAAAAATGGGCTGGAACCGGCACCCGGGCCTTAGTTTGCCCACCCCTGTACTAAGGGCATGTTTCCATTGTGTCTTTTTACATGCATCCAACACAAAATATGCATGGACATGTCACCGGCGAACCCCTGTATTGTTAATGCACAAGTGGATACTGTTGTGTTCACTTGAATAGGAAGTCCTGTTTGTGCCTTTTTCCTGCGTTGCATTTAAAGCAAGCCCTAAGGGTATGTTTAAGCGGCACTATCAGCTCCGTCAGGTTCCCCTGAGCTAAGCGCATTGCTTAGCGGGGACCCAACAGAGCCGTTCTGCTGGCCGGAGGCTGGCATACAGCACTTACGGCCAGCGGCCCTGATAGTGATAGCCCTGAAAGCACGGATTTGACCCCATAGCGCCATGGAAACATAGCCTAACAACTGCAGTCAAACGGTGGACCCACTACAAGGCTTAGTAAAATAAGTTTACCTAGAGTTCAGCTTTAACTCTATTTAATATATTTTTTCATTGCATACTGCTTGTTGGGTGGCTGTAAAGTAAGCTTCTTACTTAATTTATTTTCCTACAAAGTGCAAAGCTACTGGACAAACTGTACACATATTTCCCAGCATGATGACAATTTTGACAGCCAGTGGTGTTGATATGGGACATTCTCTGCCTGCATTGCTCATATAAGCTTGACTTAAACAGGTCATTAAATGAAATATCCGTTTGTAGCCACCTCACCACATCAGTGATGGTGTGGCAGGAAGCAAAGAAAAATGTAAAGGCTGTTTTTGGCTCTGTGCCTGGAGAGGATGGAGCAAATCAAGGATCTGACAAGCCAAGTAAAGGGATATTTTAATAGGTGACCTCACAAATGTGCTGCTCTCTAATCTGCATTTTCTTGGCCAATATAAAATCTTTTGTTACTGAATAACTTATTGATTATATAGTAAAAGGGCTGTACGAGCAGTGCTGACAACATATCATTATGACACTATGTTAAGAAAAGAATAAAACTGAATTTTAAGATCAATTGCTAAAGACCTGTCTGAGAAAAAGCTGTGGAAACTTTTAAACATTTAGCTTGGCACAAAATGTTTCATTTTGCACAAGTAATATAAAAGACTAAACGTCTGCGAGAAAGCAGCTCCGGGAAATGTAGATGAAAATCAATGTATTGCTAAGGTGTGTGTCCCAGTTATACATAACAACCATAAAAATCCTCCCTTTTACACAGTATGTCATTTTTGGTCTGTGTGCTTGGTTTCTGTGTCATTTCATTTAATTCTTTGCCACAGGTTTTCTTTAACAATCAATAATGAAAACAGATCATTCTAAAAATGCAGAACTAAATGGGCTGCTAAATCCCAGGAGTAATGGTTTGATTGGGGGTTGTTCTGGGATTCTAATAGAATATGGACACTTCTGGGCACACAGACAGTGGTGCACATAAGTGGTACTCTGGTACTCAAAAAGGGCCAAAAACTAGCTATGCGTACCAGCATTAATGTTACAAAGCTCATATGGGTACTAACAACTTGGAGGCACTCTGTGTCTGGGCAGCCATTGCTATCAGGTGCACCCGAGGAGTCTGGCTGTCAGCCATAGAGTGGAGAGACCGGCAGCACAATCGGCACCCCTCCCACATTAAATAGCTGTACAACTTCACTTTATCATGTATACACTACTGTAAAAGTAAAATGTTTAAGATTGGCAAAATTCTTTTAGTTTTTATTGTTAAATGTTTACAATTCATGTCACCTGGATAACATCAGGGAAACATTAATAACTATGAAAGGTAGCAGTTAGGGGTGTGAAATTGGAAATATAAATTACTAATCCAAAATAAAAGAGTGGTCTTCTAAGGGTGTTGGAGATCTGGGGGTTGAATGTTACAGTAGGAATATGTATGCATAAAATCTGACAAGAGAAAAGCATTGTTGCAATGTTCACAGTTTGAATAAGACTATGAAAGGTCGACATTTGGACTACAGGAATTAGTTACTAACCCAGAAAATCTCGGGGTTGCACTATTAAGGTATGAGATCTGGGGGTTCAAACTGTGTTGTACTGTGAGAGTTACATGTGACCCAAAGACAGTGAGGGAGATAGTGAGGAAAACGGCATATATGGGGTATATATATGGGGTGAGTACCAAACACCATCTCCTGTTAGTCATCTGAGGAGCTCACTAAAAAAGTTATGTGTATACACAGATTAGAATAGAATACACAACACAGACTGTATCTGCTTCATGTATCAAAGAAGACCTGGGGCACTTTTAACAAGACATGTCATACATGACCTGAGGTACTCATTAGAAGACCTGGGGTACTCATATGAAGACCTGGGGTATTCCTTAGAAGATCTGGTGGTCATTAAAGTACAGAGGTTAATCAATAGAAGACAAAAGGCCCTCATTAGAAGGACTGGACTACTCAATAGAAAACCCAGGGCAATCATTAGAAGACCTGATGGCCTGATTAGCAGACCCTGAGTACATATTATAAGACCTGGGCACATATAAAAAGACCCTGACACTTATAAAAAAGACCTTGACACTCATAAAAAAGACCTGGGACGCTCATAAAAAGACACAGGGAAATTATTTGAAGACCCAAGGAAATCCTAAGAAGACCCATATCATTAGAAGGCACAGGATCCTGAAAATAAGGGCCAATGCAACTCATTAGAAACCCTGGGGCATTCATACAAGAAATAGAACTCTTTCAGATTATAAAAAGAACAAGCAATCTCAATCAATGCTTAACCGATACACCAATCACTAAAGATAGTCAATGAGATGCATAAAATGTAATATTTGGAAGCAGACTGTAGTGACTTCAAAATAAGTCAACCTAGCTCTTTACAGCTTATTAATGGATTGGTTTGAAGTTGCTGCAATCTGTATGTAATCTACATATTTGTTATAGGTCAATTATCCATTAATAATTCCCTGACTTATAATAGTTTCACATTAGTTAAGATAACATCCCCTTCAAAAAAATATAATTATTTTGCGTAACAACTGCTTGGAATCCAATTAACTAACCTAGGCATTAATCCAACTTTTAAAAAACTAGACCCTTAAATAAAAAATAAAATACACTTCTTTCATCAGAGCTTTCTGTATTTTTATACTTTAAGTCAAGTTTTATTTGTAAAATAGAAGAACATGGACCCTAGATATAGTATCAAGTAAATGATTACAGATGCCTTATTTCTATAAAATGCCTGCAAGGTTGTTGGTTTTGTTATTGTGTAATATGATGCTCTTTGTGTTAGAACTCTATTGTTAAAAACGAGCAGTGCGTTAAATATGTGTGCTAGGTTAAGCTTTGTTCCCTCTTTGTGCCTGCTGCACACTCCCATAACAGACTATAAGCTGAAAAACGTAGGCTTTGCACATGCATTATATTAAGGCTGAAGACAAGAATATATAAAACATTTGTGAGGTAGAGTAGTAAGAGATAATAATCAAAGTTGTGATTGATATATGGCTTTTTTGTTGATTGATTGTTTATTGTAATGCGTGTCCTGATAATACATCAATTAAATATAATGATGAAAACAATATTAATGATGATAAATAAAGGACAGGTTCATGTTACATCAAATACTTGCAGTCAATAGCAAGGATCAATAATATGGGTTGTACAATATATACCATTAGGCTAGATTTACACATATCTATTGTGCTCTGCTGCCTTTTAACACACATTGGGTCCCATTTAGATCTCTCAATGTATTTCCATGTACTGCTATTGACAATGGATGCAAAAATTAACATGTAATTTAACACTATGAGCAAATGTGAACAACCATTAGGATTTGGTGCCACATATTTAGGAAAAAGCTTCTCAGATTATCATGATTACAGAGTATCAAAGCAAACAACAACTGTTCATCACATACCAAAGAAATTCGTAGGAATATTAAAAGTGCAGATCTCTTTTTCTTTAGAATCATCCAAACTAGCCCGTATTTAGATAGTTAATAGCACTAGCTTAGTAACCCATTTGCCTTAATCTGACATTTAAGTCAATGCTTTTTGCAGAGTGATTGGTCTTTGTATGTGCAGTATTGAAGATTCTGCTATAAATTCTCTGTGTAAGTAAAATTTGCAGTAAATTATTTACACAGGCATATTGTAAATGAAATGTCCAAAGGCTCTCCTAGGTAGTTGGTGTCCAACCCAAGATTACAAGCCTCAGCTGATGGCAATATATGTCTATGAGTATTTTAGTGGTTCCTTGGGGCTTCTTTAGAGAATGGCAACACAGCCACCACATCCATAACCCAGAGGCATCTGTTTCTTATCTCTTTCTCAGTTAAGTTGATGGTTTCATTGACACTCTAATATGATGAAAGATACACTTCATTTGCAAAGCAAAAACAACACAGTGTTTTCTGTAAACATTGATAAATATATAATTAGCTACCTGTATTGTTAGCAATATCTTTAAAAGATATCCTCATTCCAGTGGTGTCTATAAGAATGATTGGACAGAAAGGTTAGGGTCACTGCCCTTAGCAACCAAATGTCAACTTTATTCATACAGGGTCAATTTCTTCAGTAAACCTTAGGAACATATGAACATTGACATCCTTGCCTTGAAGTAGTTTGCAATCAGATTTCCAACCCACAGTATAAGAAGCGGAGATCAGTGCACAGGCTGGTAAATTATTAAAATCTCCCTAACATCAATCGTATTCTTGATTAGCACTGTGGAATCTGTAATCAGTGCGGACCACTCCATCGTAACCACCAGTCAATCAGAAAATTTTTATTATAAGATGTTCCTATTGGAGGTGTTCCTATTGGCTTGCACTTGGAAGGGAGCACTTCCAGTAATTGATCAAAATTGCATTTATTTTCAATAAATTTATGTTATATACTATATGTTAAGATTAAATGCAATATTTCATCCAAGCAGTGTATGGCCACCTCTAGGGAGGTGTTTAAGAAATGCAAACAAAGCAAACATCTTAAATGTAAGCAATATATAGAGCAAACGCCATGAAGATAATATCCAGCACTCCAGTGATCCCAGATGAGAGCATGATTTAAATTTGGCTAATTTGATATAAAGAAAGCCATTGGGAATGTTTATATATTGTATATTTCATATCGTACCCCATTATACCACACTGCTGCTAATGAATTTCCCCATCCACAAAAACTTAAAAAAAGAACAATGGTTAGAGCTGTAAACCAAAGTTTTTCCCATCAATTGGAGGGCTATGTCTACCCAGACAGCCTTTTTTTTATAAATATACCCTTGTCTGCAACACAATGACCCTTGGAAAAGATGCCTGGTTAACGTGGCTGTGTGCACGATAAAATTGTTTACAGAGCTTCCAGGTCACAGATACTATACTCGTATGTAAAATAATCTTGCAAACACATTTCTATAAGTAGTATTACATACTTTATATATTGCTATATTTCACTATTTTAATCTAAGAACCTATTAGGGATTACTACAAGTACAGTGGTTGCACTAATTGTACAGTTACCATTATTCATGAAACACTTGAGAGATGTGACAAAAGACTTGATTTGGCCTATTCATATGTACGCTCCACCCTTCCATTGTGCAGGCTGTTTAGTGACAGCATTGTAAGAGGCTTCAGTGTTATAGCCTGTGCTTGCTATGGAATTACTTATGACAATGGAAACTGGGTCATATTAAACTGGGAAATTCAGTAAACAATGCCCTAGGTTATAAGAAAGTCCTAATATATAACCAAACTGCATTTCATACAGTTTCTGCCAGATAAGCAAAGAAAGTAAGGAAACAAACCACGTTCTACGAATAAAAATTGTCAATGCTCTTTAATGTTTCTTACTGGTTACTGGGGCGGGAATAACAGCTATATCTTATAAAACCACAAGTCCAGTAAACATTTTCATTACTGAAAAATACATATATGTGAACTGCCAACAGAATTGTTAGAGACCACGTCAATGGGCTTTTGTTTGTGTCAAACCGGTTTTACATTCCCATGAAAATCCTAAGGACTGAAAAAACTGCTTAAAGCAGGTCAGAAGGAGGTCACGTACATTGATTAATGAATTGTGAAGCAGCTCAGACTGGTACCACTGATGCCAGCCTACAGACTAGGGATGGCAAGTTCTCCTAGGAATGGTTTGTCTACAATAGAACTTATGGACAAGCACATCTTTGCTGCTCTGATTGGCTGATCCTGGTTTAGCCCTAAACAGGATGCAAAAACAGAGACATGATCCTTTCTCATTATGCTAGATAAACCCAATTGGTTGACCAGTTGATCATGTGATATATTTTCTTGGGAAAACGTACAATTCCTACTAAAAAAGTGTAAGCTTTCTTAAAAAATGTTTGTATATTCAAAAAGCGAGTCAGCCTTTGTTGATAATCACCATTTTAAATGCTGATGCTACCTAGTGTAAGCTTTAAATTAGATCTTCCAGTCAAGTATGAGATAATTAACCAGCATATACAGGAAAAAGCTGACAACTGTTTGCTGAACCTAAACCACAGCCGATTGTGAGTAAAATAAAAAAAAGTATCTTAACCACTTATGACTAAAGAATATGTATAGCCTGTAGAAATATGTGAAATTTACATCAGCAGACACTCATGGATATCAATCTAACCAGAATTTGACTGATGGCTCACTTGACTGATTCATATGGCAGTCTGCTACTTTTTTTCTTAATGCGATCTAAAATTAAATATCTTTTTTTCTTTTCTTTTTATTTTGTTATTTATTTTTCTGGGTTACAGATTGTTCTTTTTCCATAATTTTAATACACAGAAATGTCTACTTTAATAAAACCCTGAGAACTTAATGTTAGTTCTTATAGAAAGATAATCCCAGAAATGAATTGTGTGTTTCATTTAGAGTCTTTACTCACAGGTTGCACACCATGGTATATAGCATATTTATTACACAATCTTCAGGGCTTAACAATCCAAGAAAAAGTACAGAAAATACTAATACTTAATACATCTACAGAATACATTGCTTTGCGTATCTGTTCTACAGCCAATGCCCTTGCGATACAATTTTATATTACTGTGGACTAAACTTACCCTGATTTCTTTTTGGTTCACAACATCCTTTAAGGCACTGTTCACACCTAGTTAAAGCGTGTTGAGAAACACATGTTAATGCATCCCCAACACCTGCATATTATTTTCAAAGGACCATTTGACATGAAAATGCATGTCAACACAAATAAAATGGATAGGTGTGAACCCGGATAATTGATGGAAAAAGTGTATGAACCTGTGTGCTGTGACAGGTAAAGTACATTCTTACATATTTCCTTGGCAAGCAATAATAATATAATAAGAACATAATCAGAAGTTAATGTACACTATTCTGATTGTTGTCTGAATGTCATTGTCAATGTATTGATAAGATAACATAGTTGCAGTGTTACACCACGTGCTTTAGTAATCATCGTTGTGTGTTTTATCTGCTTTAAGAAGCTCAGCCTCCAACCTCTCATCCCACAATTTATATACTGAGGCACGTAATAATCCCTTATAATTAAACCGCCTGCTGTGTCTCATTGTTTAATTATAGGACTTCCTTATTCAAAGGAAAATAGTAATTTTATAAACGTCTTTTTTTTATAAATTTGAGTCACACTTTAACAACCATTCTACTTCAATAGCATTTATAAAACTAATGTATTCAAAGATTTTGTTACCTAAAGATAGAAACTAGGGAGATTCCGAATCTTGCTCATAGGAGCTTTCATAAAAACAGTTCAAGTTTGTCCAAACACGGTCACCAGAAATGATGGTGTGTGGTCATCTTGGGTGAAAACCTAGTGCCTGTTTAACTTCCCATGTGCTTCATAGGTATTGCATGTTTGAATGTTGCTTTAGTAAGCATAGAGCTTACTCTCAAGGTACTCATGCATCACCGTGCATGTTCACATTGATCGATTGATCGCTAATCAAACGTGGCCACCCTTTCTTCAAGTGGGCTCAATCGATCCCGCTCGATTAAAGCTTAATAAAACCAACATGTTTGTAAATCCCTGGGTCCCGATCCAAAGTATCGAACAGGAATCTATTGTGTAAAACGTTGCTAATGGATTCACCCCTTAATAGACGAACGCTAAAGCACAGTGTGGTTACGTCATTGCGACGTCACCATTCTGCACTCAAGCAATTAGTGTGGGTATCGACCCGTGTATGGGCAACCTTACCCTTATTCTGCTCCTTCTGCAATTCCTCTAGAAATTCTTTGTAACTACCAACCTTCAAAATGTAAGTACTGATATTTACCTAGGGCATGATATGCCAACTAGGGTGCAATTGTTGAATTGAAGGAGGCGGGGAGGTTAAATTTCCTTGACGCACTGGGATTTTGACGTAAGTCATGACAGAAAATTAGTCAAATAAGCCAGAATTTTACAGGTCCTGCTATAAACTATCGCTGTACTTTTTTTTAATTGCTCCGTGATGCAGGTTATCTTTTTTTCCCTGTGGTGTGAATATCATAGACCCTAAACAAAGGAAATTGCTAGCTGGCATGGTTGACACATGAATTTGCCAGTGCCTTTCAGAGTCACTGGCTAGCAAAGTAATGAATGGCTCAACAAGCTGACATGGGCAGGACAATTTTGTGTTTTGGCTCCTTTTATAGAACATTAAATACTGGGCATTCTCTTTAAGAAAAGGTTAAAGTTTGATATACTGTATGGTTAAAAACATCTTGATATATTACATATAATGAACATTAGTCTAATGGGGGCTAGTTTTTTTCCCCAAAGCAAAATTTTTAAACCAATACCTTTATACCAAGATTAAACCTATTACAAGCCAGGCATGGAAAACTTGGGGTCTTGATCATAGTTGTACATTTCACCATTCTTTGTTGGTAGTAATATTTGGTGAAAACAAAAAAAAAACCTGTAGTTTACAGCTGAAAATATAAAATCTGAAATTCTGATCCTAAGTTAAGTACATATTTATTGACGACACATGTCCTGATGTAGAAGACCATGTCTGTTTGCTAGTATAGGTACAATGTATGCATTAACTTTGGAGAAAACATCAGCTTAGTAAACAGGCACTCCCTGGTAAATGTCAGGTCTTTATTTAGCTCACCTTTTATCAGCAATGTAATTAAGTTGACATATAAGGAAACATCAAAGTATTTGTGTTTCTATAGACATAAAGCTTGGTAAATATATCTACATACTATACAAAAATCTGTGTTTTAGTAGGTGGTTTTTACATCACTTCAAAGCTTGTACACACTACGTGACTGGACAATAGACATGGTCGAATTTTTTTTCAAAAATTCGACCATTTCGACAGTTTCGACTTAATTGCAAAGCCCCTGAACATGGTATCACCACCAAACTTGCTGGAGATGTAAAGAAGGTTGGGGGCACACTCCAAAAAAGAAAGTATGTCTCTAACACAAATAGTTTTTTCACAAATTAAGTTCAAAGTCAAGTAAAAATTTCGAAAATCGGAATTTCGACTTTAATTTAGGCAAAAACTACATGTGCTAGAGCAAAACTTGTTTTTTTATAATGTTCCCACAACCCTTCTCTACATCTCCAGCAATTTTGGTGAGGATACCATTTTCAGGGGCTTTACAATCAGCTCCCAAATTTAGCAAGTCGAAAAATTCGACCATCTCTACTGGACAATGGGTCACTATGCCAAAAAATGCATATTGTGTCAATGTGAAAAGATGGGTACAAATACACTTACACACTAAATATAAGGTATGTAACCTTAAGTCACTTTACATTTGAATAAGCATTTCCAGACTAGAGGAAGAAACTGCCAGAAAACAATGTGTAATGTACATCATCACAAAATATCTAGTAGCTGCTTGTTTCTGCAATCAGTTGTATGTTGGGGGATTTAATCTCATGTCCAATCAGTTATTTTCCTTTTTAAACCATACTATTTTTACCTGCAACCTGCACCAATCAGGGGCTTGTAATATTGCTATAACAGAATAAAAAATGATCATATACAGTATTTTTGTCAAGCAAGGTACACAGATGGTAAATAACAGGTTACCATACTGTCTGTGGTATCACTGTAACTGCTCCTTTCCCATTGTAGACTTGTGTTGCTTTGTTCTGCAGTAACACTTGGTGTGGAGGCAGCCATATTCGAAGAGGCAGGGTTTTGCTTCCTCAGTTAGCACTTTAGTTGTGACATCACCAAATATAATGCTTAGTCTTCTAAGTATTCGTGGTCACCAGTGTTTTAGATCTTACAAAGCAGAACTACACTTTGGCTCTAGGTATATGACTTTCTGGGCATCCACATATACCAGGAAGTACTCTCCTTTATTATATGGAATTCTTTAACATTTCTCAATTTCCAATTTGTTGTTTCAAAACAAAATCCTTAGCATATAGTTTACTTTTAAAAATAAGGTACATTTAAAAGTATATAACACACCCACTGTCCCATTTTTGCCAAACTGGAGTCTGCAGGCACACAACCTCTAGTACCTAAAGCAACACCACTATGTATGCCACTACTTCCCAATAGAATATTGTAACATTGTATAAATATGACTGTAATAATTGACTGTATTTCTACTGGAGAAGGGAATTTCACATATTTCACTAAATTAGCACTGATGGAATTCTTCAGATCAACTCAAAACTGCTGCTACAGTTTACATGTTATGCTCAACAATTGCTAACATTACATAGCCAGATTACAGTGGTGTGCCATACCCAATAAACTACCCATAAGAATGAAATGTTAATTACAATATGGCCTCACTCATGTTTCCTTTTTCCAAATCCCCATATGGAATTTATAGAAAAATAAAAAAATTTAAAATGCTGCATGTGTTATTCTTTTATGTGCATTGGGTGTTTAGTTGTTTTTTTTTTTAAGCGCTGCAAACAAAGAGATTACCAGGTAATTTGTCTCCTACATTACAATATAAATAGACACACGTAGTGCTTTGCTGAAAACAACAACAGGACAGCTGGATTCCCCAGCATGAATCCATCTATACAGTCACACATTGATGCAAGCTGAAAATATGATTTCAATAAGTAAGAGCTTTTGGGACCAATGTCCCATACAGTACCCAAAGGGCACTTTGAGCGTGCGATCAGAAATAAGACAGTTTTTTAGTTAAATGAGTAATAGCACATTGGACAGTTGTTAAAATAGACCTGTCAGGTCTATAAATGCTTCTTGCTAGATCTTGAAAGCTTCCCTGATATTCCGTTGGCTCAACTTGAAAATGGACAAGATTCCTGGCTATAAGGAAACTAGGGTGAAAGGGTGTTCCTAATGCTGAGAATACACCTAAAGTGGTGCACCTTGATTCCCATCCAATCGGCAGCCGCTCGTTCACAGCATGGTGCCACCATCACAACGTCACCACGCTGCGTTTGAAAGTGTCATCTAACAAGCGCCCATCGTTGCGTGTATGGGACTTCAGGATCTGTGGGTCCCATTAGGCTTAAGAGAACTTTTACATAGTTCTGTTATAAACATCCATGCACTCATGTGTTTACCTGTTAGTGCTTAGCTATGGGGGTCTTAAGTAGTGATGGCGCGAACATGGAATTTGCTGTTTGCGAACGGCGAACGCGAACCTCCGCAAATGTCCGCGAACCCGGCGAACATACACTTCAATGGGCAGGCAAACATTAAAAAAACAAAGGGACCCTTTCTGGCCACAATAGTGTTGGGAAAGTTATTTCAAGGGGACTAACATCTGGACAATGACATGACAGAGGGGAATCCATGGCAAAACTCCCCAAAAATTTTTTTTTACGCAATAAATCTGCTTAAGGATTTCTACAATGATAGTCAATGGGATTTGAACATAAGAGGGGAGCTGGAGAGCATTAAACAACATGTTGGTAAATGCCTGTGTGACTTCCACCTGAAACAACCTGTGAAGATCTGCTTTCCATGTTGCCTACAGCTTAAAAGGTGAATTTTAATTTTATCGAGGACACTGGTTTAGATGGACAGTGTGGAGGACACTGGGGGAGATTGTCAGTATGGCGGACACTGGTGGTGATGGTCAGTGTGGAGGACACTGGGGGAGATGGTCAGTATGGAGGACACTGGTGGAGATGGACAGTGTGGAGTACACTGGTGGTGATGGTCAGTGTGGAGGACACAGGGGGAGATGGACAGTGTGGAGGACACTGGTGGAGATGGACAGTGTGGAGGACACTGGTGGAGATGGACAGTGTGGAGGACACTGGTGGTGATGGTCAGTGTGGAGGACACTGGGGGAGATGGATATTCCCCATGGATGGATGGATGGGATATTCAGTGAAGACTGTAGATCACACAGAAACCTAGCTAATGGCCTCCCTATAGCAGCAGCAGCAGCTCTCTTTCCTAACTCTCTCCTTCTCCAGCAAAATGTGTAATGGCGTCCTGTACTTGATATGTTATAGGGGGTGTGAGGGTCTGTGAGGTGGGGGGTGCTCATTGGCTGGATTATGTCTGCTGACTGTGACTCACAGGGGTCAAAGTTTCTGCAATGTTAAAAGATAGGGGGCGGATCAAACTCGCCATATGTTCGCGAACAGGGGCGGACGCGAACATGCGATGTTCGCCGCGGATAGTTCTCCGGCAAACAGTTCGCGCCATCACTAGTCTTAAGATGGACCTGTTGTGATGAACAATGAACAATGCCTAACCCAATGTTAAAATGTTGCCATTGTAGTTTAAAAGCATGATTTGTTACTTTAAGAAAAGCATCCTAATACAACAAAAAGATTAATGAATGTCTGCTTTCTTTCTAGATTTAGCCATTAGGTGATCCAAGTATTATTTTCAGACATATAAATCCATATCAAATATTTCAATTACTGCAGAGAAAGTCTGTCAACCTCATCCTGCCCAGACTGCTTTGATTATCTTATGCGGGTGGGGAAAAGCATGCAGGCAACAGTGTTACTAAATACGGAAGGATATATGTCAAGGCCACAACACAACAGGATTATATCACATATACAGCACCGAACAGTATATGTAGATAACTAAAATAATAAGATAGTTAGAAATGAGAACTCCAACTGCTGCTGAACTACAATCTTCAGGATATGATTCATAGGGAGGATGGGCAAGATAAACAATCAGAGCTCAAGGCCATTATAAAAAAAGAAACTAGTTTACAAGATATTTTATAAATGAGAAGATACTCAAGAAATACAAGTGTTTCTAATGTAATGATCAGCATCAACATTAAAACCACCTGCCTTACATACATCCAACTACACAGTTCCAACTTGTCGATGCTAGATTTCCTCAAGACATTAAAAAGAGTGTATCTGTAAATACAACTTTAACTGCAAACACTTTTTGTTTTCTAGAATGCAAGTTAGGGTTTTCTGTAGGATCAGATGTGTTCCCTTAGCACATACATAGAAAACATCCAACCATCACTTGTTCTAAAAGAAAAGCTATCAGCTATTTGCACTATAGTACTTCTGTAGGATCAGGAAGACTTGGGTGGCCATGACACTATCACCAGTTCTTCTATTAGGTTTTTTGGTAGGTACTAACCACTGTATACCACTAACACCCAACATGAGCTACCATTTTGGAGAGACTCTCGTCTAGAGCATCTATTATACCATTACAATTTGGCTATTGTCAAAGCTCCTTAGATCCTTGAGCTTACCCATTTTTCGTGTTTTCAAAAGATCTTTTCACTAGCTGCCTAATATGTGGGCCACTCCTTGACAGATTAATTAATAATAATTGTAGTAATTGTAGAGGGATTATCAATATTCTTCACCTGTCAGTGATTTTAATTTTGAGGCTGATCAGTGTATATAAAAATAATAATATGTGAGGAATGTTCAAATTTAGAAATATTAATACAGGAAATTAAAACTGTTTATGGCAAAACCTCCTCTGGTAAATGAATAGATATCTAGCTATCTAGATAAAAATAAGGTGGGCATATACAGTTAGCTTTTCCTGTTTGATCGTTCAAGTATCTGATGGGATTTCTTGGTATTTTATTGCTATGGTATTTTGATTGATTTGTATCTAATAGTACTATGGAGCAAGCACACAGAACTAAGGAAAGGAATTGATCGGTTGTGAATCAATCATAATATGTTTTACAAGCAACCTTGTTTCAAGTCGAAAATTAAGCCAAGTTTGCCCAGTTATAGATGAGTGGAAGATTCCTATCACCTCCTTTACTGGAGCCAGCTGTAACATTTTACTTTTCCTAAAAAAAATTGATTAATGGTCTCCAGCACACATATAGAGAAGAAATTCCTCCAGTTTTTCTTTATATTCTTTATATTTCATAAACATAGGGTACTGTATTTTTTTTTATTAATCATAATGAACCCTTAAAAACACTGTGTTGTTGGGATATGTGTAATTCCGGATTCAAGCTTCTAAATTCAGTGGCAGTAAAGGATTGTAATAAATAAATGATCATCAACATAAATTACTCTTATGATGATATCATTGAACTACTTCCTTTTTGTGATTTGGCAAACCCAACAGAGATGTAGCCAGCAGACTGTCTAGTCAAGGAAAGGATCTGCATGGCTAGCTTCTCTTCTGGACCAAATACAAAACAATGTCTTATGTATGGTTGCTTCCTGATTCTTTCAGTAGATGAAAAGGCCAAAAAGGTATTTTCTGTTCTGACATATTAGAAATGCAATGAATTAATGGCCAGTAACGCTGCATTATAAAAGTTTAAGTATTTTAGTTTAATATAAAAAAAAAACATGTTCTTTCTCAACTATTTTTTCGTAATGAGTACAGAACAGCCCTCTTGCTACATTGCAACATATATTTAACAGAATCCATGAAACTGAAGCAGAAAATACTTCATCAGGGTTCCATTGCAGTAGGACATATTATCAATATGTACAGTGCCAGTGATATTTCCTGAGGATTAAGATTCAAATAGCTACTGATCTGATAAACCACAATCTTCCCATCAACTAAGTAAGGTTAGCCAACTTTTTACAGTTTACTTTAACCTTTTTTTATTTATAAACTCTGCAACCCCTGCACAAATTAAAATGTATTATCTTATCTCTCCAGTGTCCTAGACAATCCCACCAATATCTGGTGGGATTCAATGTCTGTATCCCATCGAGAATGCCATGGTGCTATCGTTTAAACCTCTACAGGACACATCTCTAACCTATGAAAGGAAACAATGAAAGGAAACACAGCAGTGGCTGATGGGGAAGTATCATACACTAATATGGCTGTTTGATGACGTCTATGTGGGTTTAGTGCTTCAATATATACTTTCAAATTAAGAGATTAACATGAGTAGGTTGGGGGTCTTATTTTACTATGGACCTTCTATATTATCATTACTGAAATAAAGCTAGAATATCTCCAGTAGATCTGCGCAAACGTTTTGGGCAGTGATATTGTGTTTATCTTGCTTTTGCTAGCAGTGAAATAGTTACACTTGTTTGGTTAAATCAAACAGAAAAGATCAACAAGTCTGACAAAACCTAATAAGGGAGGAGATGTGTTTATCTTTGCACTTTCCTCCCTTTAATTTGGGGTTAGATAAATACTCTGGAACACTGGGTGGTCCAAACCAGCAGCTCATTGTAGCACAATGATGTTATATAGGATTACTAAACCTACCTAAACACTTCAGATAAGAAACTGCAGGGTTTCACAGTATTTTGTGGATCCCATCAGAAAGAATTTTCATGATTTACTTTCATTATATTGAACATACAGTGTGCTATGTCCTGAAATATGTCTTCTATGTCGTTCAGTAACATCTTCAGTGTCAATTACTTATATTTTGGTCCTCATGGCAGGCTCAGATATGTCTTATACCGCTCTTAGACAGGCTTTTTGCAATAAAACATTCCAAGAAAGTCTTAAAACAATCAGAAAGGACTGTGCAAAATACCTATTAATAAACAGCTAGTTAGACTGATAAAAAGGTAATAATTGCCTGCACCGGCTTTTACAATTGATGTGGCTACAGAATAGAAAAATATATGAAAGCTCTTGTTTGCTGCGGTCCAGAGTCTATGATGAGCTGATAAACTATAGTGTGTCTGGCATGTTCCCAGCCATGATGAGTATGAACAGATTTCTCACTATCAGACATTTGTGAAGATGGAGCAGACCATGTGCATTCAGACAGCCAGGTACCATATCTCTTAGGATCTCAGAAACATGTGGATGTGTCTTCTCTAATCGGATGAAACCCAGCTGGATGTCATCACATTTCAGATCATTTGATTTCATTACCATTTTTTTGTTTGTGTCAGTTTATCCCTGCAATATTTAAGTCTACATTTTTTTATTGGTTAGAACAGGCAATGTGCCTTTTTAGTCATCATTGTAAACTTAATAGGTAATTAATGCCCTATTGATTATTTGCTAAGAAAATGCTTACATACAATGATATGTAATCCTGACAACTAGTCAGAAGTAAGTGCTTTGGATGGGGACCAGGGTATGCGTGTATTCCCCTTCCCTCTGTTCCATCAGTGTTCTTGGCTTAACGGCCCCCATACATTTTACAATCTTACTATACAATTTCTCTACAATCCACTTTTCTTTAACCAAAACCATGTAATATGAGGACCTTTCTAATCCCTCTAATCAATATGTATTCTATTAGGGAGGGCCCGGCACTACATAATTGTTGGTAAATAGTATGAAGTGATCTAAAAGTGTGGGGGCTTAACTGTGTGGGGGGAGCACAAACTAAACTATATAGTGTCCCCACACAACTCTCTTTGGTGTCAGAACTAAGAGGGTAAATTATGTCAACCCCTCAATTATATGACATTGTTCGGGCTAGACGACCAGCTGGTAGCCCTTGTAATGTTTCATGGTAGGAAGTTATAAGTTGCCTTATAAAACCATAACCAATCTTTGAGTCTAAAGTTCTGTACCAGGTATCCTACAGCTCACCTCCCACCACTAAACAAGCCAATCCCCATAAGCTTCTACAGGGTTGACAACCAGTTTTGGTTACCTGCAGACTGGTGCTTTGGGCAAAGAAGGATGAAATGTATTCCTAAAGACATCTGTATGGAAATAGCGGAAGTAATGTACATATTTACAGTTACCTCACAACTAAAAACCATATACATGATTTCTTATATAATTCTAAATATGATATTTTATGTATTTTGACTAAGTGTGCATAAGACAGAAGCTCACACCAGCAACAGATTTCAGGCATGAAAATCAATTAACATACTGTAACTGGCAAATTAACAGAAAAGTTTGCAAATTTACTGTACTTTTGGTGGTTTTAAGTGGATATTCTCTCTTTTTTAATGATATAAGCCATGTCCTAAACCAACGGCTAACAAAAGCCTTATTGCCAATACCACACATGCGTTTTGCTTTGGAATTCGGAGCAGTAAATCGCCAAGTGTGGCTTATTACATTGTAGGGGTCAACTGAAGGTTACAACACAGCGATAAATAGGTTGTAACTACAATGCATTTTATTTGGCTGACTTTTGACAATGCAAATGCACAACATTCTATAAGCTTCTTTTTCTTTTCACGGCAGACAGACACTATAGCACACAAATAATGTCTGCCACACCTCCCTGGTTTCCATTATAATGCCCCAACAACCTCTAAACAACAAAATTATTTTGTCGTTTTATTTATGACAACTAGATGGCCTTGTGAAAGCAGCTTTTATTAGGTTTGTATTCTCAATGAATTGTACAAAGGCTAGAGGTAATGGCCCAAGCTAAAATATACATTGATTAAATATATATATTTATTTATTTATAAGTGCCAACATGGTGTCTAATAATTAAGGGACAGAAGAGACAAGCATAAAACAAGTACAAATTGGAGGACCTCAACCCACTGAGTTTACATGAACTTTTTGGGGGATGTTTGTGGTGGCTTTGTACCATGGGTATGTCCATCCCATTTACACTTTTCATTTGTGGACCAATTATACTACACTATCTTCCTGCTACTTCATAGGTAACATGTAAAGGCGAGAAGGCTGGAGAAAACATGAATGATGTTCAGTGGTGTATATATATATATATATATAATATATATATATATATATATAGTGTATGATATATATATATATATATATATATATATATATATTGTATGATATATATATATATATATAGCAAGCGCAGAGGGCAATCACACACTATTGGGCTCAAGTGTTTCATTTGACAGCCCTGGACACACAGCATTCATTAATTATTATTATTATTATCATTTATTTATATAGCGCCAACATATTACGCAGCGCTGTACAATACATTAGAGTGGAGATACAACACACAATAACACACAGGTACAGGTAATGACACAGGAGGAATAGAGGACCCTGCCTGGACGGGCTTACAGTCTAATAGGTTGGGGAGAGTATACAATAGGTGGGGGGATGGGACTGGCATGGTGGTGATGTTAGGAAAGAGAAGATGGATAGGCCAGACTGAAGAGGTGGGTTTTTAGGGCTTTTTTAAAAGTGCCAAAAGTAGGAGCAAGTCTAATGGGACGAGGGAGAGAGTTCCAGAGAGTAGGAGCGGCCCTAGAGTAGTCCTGAAGCCTTGCGTGTGATGAGGTTATGAGTGGGGATGTGATTAGAAGGTCACTGGAGGAGCGGAGAGGGCGGTTAGGGGTGTATTTGTGTACCAGGTTGCAGATGTAAGGAGGACAGGAGGTGTGGAGTGATTTAAAAGCAAGGCACAGAACTTTAAATTTGATTCTCTGGACAACTGGAAGCCAGTGTAGAGATTTGCAGAGAGGAGCAGCAGATGAGGAGCGGTTAGAGGAGTGAATGAGTCTGGCAGCGCCATTCATGATGGCCTGAAGAGGTGACAGTTTTGTTAGAGGGAGACCAGAGAGGATGATGTTACAGTAGTCCAGACGAGAGATGATGAGAGCATGTACCAGGACTTTGGTTAATCTCTGCCCATGACAAAAGAGATGCAGAGGATGCACGGATATGTGAAGCAATGGATCCAGAAGTGGTACTGCAGGAACAGGCAGAGAATGCATGGGAAAGGAATGTGTCATGGAAATTATCTGGGTGACCTAATGCAGGAAGGCCAGTGATATCTCTATCATATGGAGGTAAGAAGCACTGCTTCTCTGAGCCAGATCTTCACCAGTATACAGCATGCATGTTTAAAGGTAAACCAAAGGACTCAGGACTGTACCATTCACAAGGAGGGGGGACGTAGATACAGATGTGGTTCTTGAGAAGTATTGAAATCCTCTTCCTGTGTTGAAAGTCCTATAGCCCTTTTTTACAACCCCCCTAAAAAGACTTTCTATTTAGCAAGTTTCATGTCACCCCTCCTCTGGGAGTAAGCCCATGCTGGCCTCATGATGCCACTAGCTAATATTTCTCCTTCTACATCTTGAGGTTGCTGTGCTCGGGAAGTGAGAAGATATAAATCACTATATACCGTATATGCCGGCGTATAAGACGACTCGGCGTATAAGACGACCCCCCAACTTTTCCAGTAAAAATATAGAGTTTGTTATATACTCGCCGTATAAGACTACCCCCTCTTCCAACGCACACCAAATAAAAAAATGTATGTCTACTCTTTCAACCCAAGGATCTCCAACACCCTTAGAAGTCCGATCTTTTTTGTATTAGTAAGGATAGGATAAGTGAA
>CM070033.1:92597491-92608984 GCA_036250615.1 Ptychadena robeensis
GCCCCCAACTAGGTCTGTCGGGCCTCAGTCAAATACCCTTTTCTCTCCTCCTATTTTTTATTTGTGAAGTCTTAGCCTAACTATATATATTGGTGGTCCAATACCTAATATATATATATTTATATATAAATATGTTTGCACATGTTGTCTAGCTTATCATGTTGTCATCTTCACACTTGTCTAATAGATGGATTTATGGTTCTTTTATGTCTACCTCACCATAACCTGTCTAGGAATACTTTCCAGTACAAAAGGAAAAATAGGAGGAATTAAGCTGAATAGTAATGGTTTAAGAAGCTTCCACTTGGCATTGTGCTTCTGGGAGAAGAATCATCAAAGGGAAACGTAAATCTTCTGACACAGTCATTTTCTGTATGTATTAAACATGGGTATTTTGTGCTTACCCAATATGATGCCGGAGGGATAGGAGACACATAAAAGAAAAATTGTATACAGCAAAATTCACTAATGTTAAAATAGTCCCTACCTCATTACTATGGAATCTAAGGAAATCTTTAAGCGATGTAAATGTTTCACAAAAAAATGTCCATCATCCCACACCCAACTTCTTCTGGCATCCACTGACAATGTGTCTGATTGACAGTAAATGTCTAAATGGACTATTCATCCTTTCCATCCTTTGATCTGGTCAGGACAGGCAGCTTTCTGCTGGATAACTACCCAGAACTCAGCAGTGAAGGAGTTAAAGGAATTTCACAGTTATCCTCCAAGCTGATTAACACAAACAAAATGACACATCTTAATGGCGAGCTGACATGTGCCAGTGCTGTAGGTTCTTAAATAAACCTGTTACACTGTTTTTGTTTTGCCATTGTGTTGCTTTTATCACAAATCACTTTGGCCTATAAAACGTACTACCACTAAAGCTTTGTTAAACATCACATTAAAATGCACATATAAAATAAAAATATTAGAAGAAAGAAGGAAGAATGATTCAAAGTTATAGTCCCATTGATAGGACGTACTGAAAAACAAATGCGGATGTTTGCAAGTTTCTTCTTTACTTCCAACAGAAGGTGAACATGGTGTCTGTGTGCAGAGAACAGGACATCTTTGTGCTCTGGCTCTATTTCCTTCCTCTCTTTTTTTATCTTAGCTTTTATTGTTCTCCTTAATGCTTTGTCCCACTGAAGTTGTAAGAAGCTGGACCTCAATGGCTTGATTTTACTGTAAGCTGGCTACAAAGGCTGAGCACAGATGGATTGAAGGCACTATTTCTGACAAGATGCGGCTCCATAGGGAGCATGAATGACTGAGACCAATGGTGACATTTGTTAGTCCACAGAACGAACAAATGGGAAGTTTGGCAGTGTTGTTGTAACGGCCAGAAAAACAAATCCAGTCCAACAGTTGTACTCAACTTGCAATGTACATGTGTTCATTTTAGACATTACACAATATACAAAAGCTTTATGGCAATAGACAAAACTGACAGGTGCAGGAATCGAAGACACATCATAATTATATAAGGTTCCCAGCTTTAAAAAGATGTTGCTAATTTACAGAGGGAAGACATTAGAGATGTAGCTCACTTTTGTCTAAGCTTAACCCATTGTTTTCAGTGGAAGGAAGGTGGGGAAGGAACTCTTCTTGTTATGTGTTATGTTCTTTATCTGGTTCACCACATTTTGAGGTTGTTTTCTTAATTTTTTAACTATTGTTTTAACAGTCTTGTTTGCCTTTCCCATATGAAGCAAGCAGATTATAATGACAGAAATAAGCAGAGACTCCACGTGTAAGGCAAGCCCCGTTCTAAAAATTGCACTGTGAGGGGACCCATGCAAATCGCATGTATGTGACCAATCGAAATGAATGGTATGTGTACTAAAAACAAGGTGGAGCCTCAGCCTTATGGAAAGGAAATACTAGTGAGAGCTTACCTACTATGCGAAGCCTGGAGATTGTATTTTGTGCATGGTTATCTATCCTCAGGCAGAAAAATAGACTGGAAGGATTGGTACACTCCAAGGCTTCTTCTAGTGATAAAATTGTGAGCCCATTTCCCACACTGTCTTTGTACTTCTCTGATATCTAAACACACTGAGATAAATTCACTTATGTTGTGTACACAATCACTGTCTATTACCAAGTGTAAATTATGTCACCCAATAGGAGTCAGTCAACAATGAGGTGGCTTTTAAAAATATATTTTTTTATTTTTTTTTGCTGTAACTACTGTACCATGCCAATGAGTACAACTATGTTATATTGACATATTACATTTTAAAAAGGCTGTGTTATCAGTCTTTTTAAATTGATATAATATATTGATATATTATCAATAAAATATAATTACAACAATATCAGTACATTAATCATTGACCATTAATATACATTTAATATTTGATTAGTTAAGGGTATTTATCAAACATGTGGTAAGTCAAATATTAATATATATATTTTTTCTTTAAGAGCTGCAGTCTAGAGATTATCTATTGTCCATGGCCATGTTTGTGCTTGTGAAGCCATTTGTGAATTGCAGTGATCTATGGGCAACAAGCCAATGATTATAAAACAGACTTTAGCCTAGCATGTTCTTGACTTCTGTAAGGTTTCTGTGGAAAGTTAAAAAGAGATGATCCCTGGGATGCACCAGTCCACTCATAGATATACAGATTCACTATACCTTATTGTCATGATCTGAGTTAGTCAAAAAGGTACCCATACGTGTGCAGATAGCTGCTCGATTGATGGCAGCCTTGAGCGATGACGTCGCGCCGTACACGTTCTCCGCTTTCGAATGTGGGCGCCCTGATTTCTGTCCAATCAACAATCGTTAGAGAACAGCACAATGACGTCACCATGCTGTGCTCGACGGGTCATCGATTTCGCAGTTATCTTCACATCACACCACTACACCCATGTATGGGTACCTTAAGGCCATCTTTATAGTAAAAACCTTTCCCCCCTAATTTCCATATTACAATTTTCACATTTAATCAGAGGAGTTTCAAGAAATGACTTCCAGCAATGCTATTTATTTGCATTCATTTTATTACATGAGATTTGTAGTAAAATATACAAAAAATATTTGCAAGTGAGTTAATTAAAACAAAATGTGTGTCCTTAACTTCTAACGACCTGTAAGTGAAAAGAACCTAGGGACCTTTGGCTTTTGTAAAGTCTCTCAAGTTTAAAAAATAAACCCCAAATCCTCTTAGCAAAGAGATAATTATTTCAATATTGTATTTAAGGTTAATGCTACATGTGGCCAACTTATGAGCTGAGTTTACACATACAAAAACATCACTGCTTTCCAGCATTACCACCTAACTGGCCATCTACACTTCTGTCAATGAGAGGTCATAATCTCATTTGGGGATCATAAATTCACTGGTATAAATGAAAACCATATGAGAAAACTTACCAAGAGGTGTGATCATGGTCATAGCGTCATAGTGTTTTTGTGACTTCCCTTTATATTATGAATTTGTAAAATGACACCGCGTACATCAAAGTGTCCTAAAATTTTGAGCCACCTGATAAAATATAGGTCAAAGCCCAGTAACAAGGGTATGACCATATGAGGTTATAGGTCTTTGATGACATTTTCCATGCATATTACAATCCTCAAACCTTAATCCCTTGTGATCAACTAAGAATACATGATGTAACATCTACTTATTTGATAACTGACTTCTGTGCTACAATCTATTTGACCATTGTATCTAAAAGGAGTTGGAAAAGTGGTTAAAAGTAAACTTTTATTCATAAGGCAAAGTATTTAAAGCATATCAACATGTAACCAGGTCATAAAAATGAAAACTTTTACAACAGTACTAACCTATTCACAAAAACATGCAGTTGCTACAGATATATACCAAAGTTAGGATCCTGTGATCTACAATTGACTGTATGCTGGAGTCTCCAGGTACCTTTTGTGTTGTAGAGTGAAGCTACCACCCTATATGTACACAGTCTGCTAGGGAATAAAGAATACTGTATTTTGACATGTAAGTATAAGTATACATTTAGTGGAATATATAAATACATATTTATTAATTTTGCTCTTTGGGGACAATATACACATTCAGTGAGTGAGTAGTTTCAGATGTGAGTAGAAGTGAGTAGAAGTTTCAGATGAAAGCAAATAAAGGACTACTAACTAGTGTTCAACATGTGTTATCAGCACTTCGAGAATTTGTGAAGATCTTGAATATAGTGCTATATCTTTGAAATCACAAATATTCAAGACTTTTTACATCAGTACCCGGAACTATCTTACATTGGGTTTGCAATTTATGCATGTACAAGTACCGATTTGCACAAGATAGGTAATACATTATTCGTTTTCATGTGATAGTGTTGCAATTTTTTTCACAATGAAGGTAATATTTACTAGAGATCACAAATTTACACATTTTTGGAGAATATTAGGCAAAAAATATGCAATATTTTGCGAATTTGAATTGCCCGTGCTGCTCATCACTACTACTAACTTGAGTCAACACTGCTATTGCACAAAAATCAGAAACATCTTATTCTCTGACATCCACTTCAGCCAGATTTATATGGTGAATAAGAAGCAGTGGGCCTGTAAAAAATAGAAAGCTTTTCTTTTTGTGACCTTTCTCTGCTTCACCAATCACATTCAAGCAAGACATGAATCTAATTGGTAACTGTGAGAAAAATCGTAATACTGTCATGTGATTTATATTCTGTATGCAAATTGAAACAAGGAGCCTGCAGCTCACATTTTACAGAATAGGGCACTTCTGCTGGGATAAACTGGTGCACTACAACAATGAATGGATGGAAAACTAAAGTACTTAGCAGTTAGACTGATCCCACTATAAACATCTCAAAGTTTCATTCCCCACTTTAGCTGAAAAGTATCTATTAAAAGACGAAACAGATTTTCTATACTGTGGTGGGGCGGAGGTTGAATTACTAAAGCTGAACCAGGCAAACAGCCAAATACACAGATGAAATACATTTATGGTTTCTGGTTTACATGCCAGATGATATGAATAGATGTCCGTCCATGTCTGAGATTTACAGAGCTCTCTAGCATTGCGTAGCCCATTGTAGGGTATGGAACCATATTGAAGTGTGCTGCCTTTTCATCAAGGCTATGTTTCCACAGCATTTAGGGATGCACCTATACCCCCTGTGTTAATCGCATGCCTTGATGGCGTAACTTCTCACCCCGCCTGTTTCCACAGCATTCAGCAGGTCCACCGGCCGAGCAGACCGCAAAGATTGACGTACTGACCTGCATTATGCTCTCAGTCGGTGGACCTGATAAACGCATTGGAAAGAGTCAGGGCAAGAAGTCATGCATATGTATGGGATGCGCTGACATCACTTTCAAGGCATGCGATTAACGCAGGGGGTATGAGCGCATCCCTAAAGGCCGTGGAAGCAAAGCCTTAGGCTAGGGCTCCACATGGCCTGCCTGGCAAAGGGGCTTTGACAAGGCTATCTCCACAGCCAGTCAGAGCTCCCAGTCTGTCGGTCGTAGCCTCTGTCACTTTGATGTCGATACAGCGATCCGTGTTGACAGAGGCTTGCACCGACATCAGCTGATCTCAGAGCATAGTGGAGCCCTAGCCTAAGACTTACAGTTCTTCTCCCCACCCCCACCTTGTAATAGGACTCTTAATAGAGTAGCAAATAAGGGATGAGGTTATTACATTGTCACTCTGCTCACACCTCCTATCAGAAGTACATGGTAGTAAAAATAGTTTGTAGACATCTGTGTTTTGATGGCTAACGTCCTAATGACTCCTTCTGGTAAATTAAAGTAAATTCCTATTTGATAAAATGGAAGTGCAACTGGAAGGCATTGCTGTTTATCTTTTCACATTCAGTCATTTCCCAGAAACGTAAAATGTTTAAACGTTTAAATGGCTGAAACCCAATTCCTAACATTGGAGAATGGAATTCTATAGAGAGTTACCAGCTGATTCGAGGCAGATTATGTTCTAACATTTAGGCACAAAGCTGTTATTCCTCCAGCACCTGAAGTGTAAATGAAATGTTGATGAAACCTGAAAAGCAATCCCAGATTGTAATTGTAAATGAAATCCATTAGTAGAAGGCAGTGAAAGATACTGCTTAATAAAGTCACACAGAACACCATTAATAAGGGGAAAGAAATCTAGGGAAACCCAGATCCAACTTGTGACTCCACCCTGCTGAAAAATGATCCCGGCCAATTCTTTAGGAAAGGTATTTGTCTCTTTGAAGCGGTGTATTTGAAATAAATGAAAGCTGCCTATGACTGTTCTGTCTGTGCACTCTGTCTGTTGATGCAGCTGGGAACAATAGAGAAATATCTTATTTTTGGAAAGAAGCTGATGTTTAAAAAAAATGGGCTGGAGCTATCTTAGTAAAAAGTCCCACATTCTTAGAGGAAAAAGAAACAGATTAGGGTGTGCCCAGAAAATCAAGCCCTTTGACCTACTAGATGATGTCATCACATGCTATAATATCCTATAGCGTGTCTGATATTTGCAGCCTGTTTATAACTTAAATATACTGAATTTTTTCTTACTGTCCTTAAGCGGCTTTATAGAATTTGTTAGATTATTAAACAGCGCTATGTTTTATCATTGCATTTAGTCTTTATTTTTGACCAGTTTGTTCGGATGATGGCTAAATCACAGTATCCAACAGCTAATTTATTCTGCATACATTGTTATATTCACATTTATTGCCCACATAAAGGGCTTGTAAATATATTTTTTTTAAGTGATACAAAACTTTTAAACATAAGTCGACTAGATTGTAGTGAGCTAAATGCATCAGTAGACATGCTTACAAAACCTGAATTTACAATGCACTGGTATGCATGTTTTGCAATACATAGCTTCTCCTAACAGGACAACAAGCCAAAGGTCCAGTAAGTAAAACAATGTAAAGGTAGTCCCTTGCCTCTCCTCCTCTTCCTACTCTAAGAGGATCCCGGGCAAAGAAGGGTTGGCAGGGGATTGGTGGACAGGTCAGTGCCTATGCTCCCACTATCCCACCAATGAACGGGATATGATTGTATAATATATATTGTGGCACATAACCTCAGAATAGGGGCACACATCCTATGAATCAAAGGTTATATGCCCCATTGATATAATCAAAGGCTTTGATGATATACATGACACAAAATGTGCATTACCATACGTGTTCCCTAAAGGCCCCCATACACGGGTCGGATTCCGGCCGGATTCCGGGCCGATCGATTCCGGGCGCGTGCACGCGAAACGATCGTGCCGGAATCGTGTGCAGCCCACCTTGTCCGATCGATCACGTCCGATTGATCAGGGGCTCAGAATCGGATCCGACAGAGAACCAACATGTTGGTCTTTTTGATCCGATTCTGCACACATCAGGGGGAGTTGCCATTTGTGAGGTGGAGTCGGTGATGGAATCGGACACGGAATCGTCCCGGAATCCGTTGGACAAGGTGGTATGCAGCAATCGGATTCTCTTAATTGGCCGATCGATCACACCTGCGATTCCCGCCGGAATCGATCGGATAGGTGATCGAGCAGCCATGGAATCTGACTGTGTATGGCTGGCTTAATACTTGAAGTATAATTTAAAACTAATTTTGTTATTTAAACATTTAAATTAATGTCTTCTAGCTCTGCCTGCTGACATTTCTTTATTAAAAAATGCTTATACAAGTCAGCATAGATTGAAAAGTTATGTGCGTCCCTTTAGTGATGCTAAAGGACGCACTTGTGGCCCTCCATATCAACTCAGTTGCTCACCATTACTGTAGCACAAGAAGTGATGTCACAAAGTGTCACTTCCTGTATTTGGAACATGGAAATGCAGGTGCCGATTGTCACATACGTGTTCCAAATATGTGACTTCCAGCACAATTTGGTACGTGCATTGTCCTCTCTCTTATATTTTCCCACCCTGCTTGCGGAAATTATGTGTGTGGTGGGTTGGTAGGACAGAGCATATCGCTTGTTTGTGAGCATCAGCGCTGCTGCTTGTTAGCAACAGTTATAATGCTTCCAGAGAACTCGGCGACCCCTGTGCAATGTTCGCTAGACCCCAAAGGGGGTCCCGATTCACAGGTTGAGAACCACTGCTTTAGAGGAAATGGTGTAAATGCCACCTGGAGGAAATGGTGTCACCCTTGACCTGGTAAAGATCACTCTCTTTGTTATGTGGACATTTTACAAAACATGCAATAATACCAACATGTCTTTATTAGGTAAAGCTCACCATGTTCTTTTTTTTGCATGTTTGCATGGTATAACAATGAATATACATTGGATCTCTCTTAAGCTGGCCATACACCTTCAGATTTCCTTCAGATCAGATCAGATCTACCAACAACCATGTAGTATAGTGTCCTCCCTGATAGAATACATAGTGATTGGACGGTGTAGAAAGGTCCTCATATTGCATGGTTTTGGTAAAACAAAATCTGATCTGAAGGAAATCTGACAGAGAAATCTGAAGGTGTATGGCCAGCTTTAGATTGACCTCTTGTCTTGAATGTTAAGTTTGCAGAACTTTAGACAAAACTCCAGACTTCATGATGCAGCATGTTCTCTATATGAATATTTAAACTCAACATCTTAGAAAGGCCATTAAGATGAAGGCATGTCCAAGTGGAGCTCTGTCACACTTGTTCATGCTTTTTCAGGCATGCTGTCTCACAGCCATTGCACTTTAAACATGACATGTGGCCTAGGGAAGTCAAAGGTCATGACGGAGTGCTTGTGCACAAGATGCCTTTAAGACTGAATTCATGCTGGGCGGCGTCTTCATAATGAGCACTGCAGTGTAAAAATATAATTACTTTTGAGCAGTGACAGCAGATCTACACCTGTTAAACTGGGCCTTGCCCCATAAAATCATTGATCCACACTGGACATTGTGCTATACTAGGAGTGTCTACCGTATTCTTTGCATTATTGGGTATTTTATTCTTCAGGAGACAAATGACAGTTAGGAACATGCAAGGTCACAGTGAAAGGAATGAGGCAGCAAAGTGTCAAATGCAACCATTTACAACTGATGATCATTGTTGGTTGACATTGATCATAAGATAAAGTAGACTACCCGAACAAAACCTTCTCGTAAAAAATCCTTATTATACATTCTCACTTTTTTTTAAAATTATTTTTCATGAACACATATTCCTTTGAAATCGACGACATATACTATTGTTATACAGTATGTATTTTAAGTTGTAATGCATTATATTTAAGGTCACATATATGAATTATTACTAAGGTAGGAACAGATGCAAATGGTCTATGTGCTTTGCCAAGTGTTGGGTAATATATCCTAACTATATAAAACCTTTAATAAAATACATATCTGGAAATATTTGTCTTATCCTATTGCATAGACCTCCGATGCTATAAAACTGACAGCCATTCTTCCTTTGAGACTAGTGATGTTATCATGATGTGTCTGGAGTCAGAGGAAGCCCCATGCCTCTCCTACTATAGAAGTAAGTCTATCACGCCATGCAGTACTGCTCATAATATATGGCACGGATGACTAATTAGCATGATTTGGGCCCCCTGTGCTGACACTCATCATCTCATGGAGGTCACCCCCCCCCCCCCCCCCCCCCCCCATCTGCAGACATGTGTGCTAGTGCAGCAATTCATGCCATGTTTCAGCTCCATATTTTCTGTCTCTGTAAGAACACCAGGATGTTGTATTATCTGAGAACTGCTTTTAATATCAAAATTACCATAATTGCTCTGCATTCTCATTGGCTACCCAGAGCCTATCATCATGTAAACCATACCCTCTTCCTTCCTGTTGCTTAGGAGCATGAATGATCATTCAGCATTGCCACCTCAGTGGTGCTGAGATTTCAGTCCTCAGCATCTGCCCAGTGATTCCGCAAAATCAGGAGCCTGGAGAAGGTTTCTTATGTAAGGCACACACCACTGACATCATCCCTACTACAGCATGAGGGGAACAGGCAGACTCATACACACCCAACTATCGACCGACAATCAGGATTCTGGAATAAATGACACATGTAGGAAAATCATGCTGAGAAGGAAATGGACAGATCCTGGCACTGCATTTGTCATTTTGTGACAGTGAAGGTTAATGTGAAACCTGATCAGCAAACGGCAATAGATTAGATTCTGTTTAGCAGAGCCAATTGTCCTTTTCTCATTATCTCTAATGATTTTCACACTTACTAGACAAGACGCTACATCAGAAAGGGGTAAAACCTGTATGACACAAAGCATTCATCCACAGAGCAAGCCATGTCTGTCTGTACCAAGAGGAATGGTCCTAGCTAGTAGAGATCTCAGCAGACAGATGAAAAGATACTGCAGATGGAACCAGTGGCTATACAAGGGCAGCAACAGTGCACTCCCAGATACAACACATAGGGAAATCCATGATTCCGAGTCACTCAAAGGACAAGTGCTTGAATGACAATATAGCGCGTACAACGTTTAACTACCAATGCTTTTTTAGATATATAAAAAACTGGCAAGCCTATAACAGACATTCCACTCTATATCATGTGAGCCAATACATAATTTAATCCTAATACACCCAAATATAATATTTGCAGCCAAGAGCATCTATAATAGTGCAGATTATTTACAAACAGCCTTTTATAGAGGAATTACAACATTACATGTTGTACTTTATTAAATAAATATTTACCCAGCATCAGGATGTAAACTTCTAATACACATAATGGTTATACAGAAGAAACACACATAGGCATAGGTAGGTTCTGTGCTGTAGGTCTCCCACCATGACAGCAGAATGAAATGTGATAGGAACTGGCTAGGCTTTACCACTGCTTCTGTGGCTATGGATGCTCAATACTGGCCTTTGTATAGGCCCTTGCCTGGTCATTGTGCCATCACTTTTTACAGGTCTGCTGAAGGGGAAATGGCATTTCTAACGCAAATGAGGAGAAAACCCAAGGCTTTGCTCTACCATTGAGCAGCTGTTGTCTCCTCATGCTGCTGGAGCAGCAATGCAGATTTCCCTCCCTTCCTGGTAGCATCAGAGGTGATAATGAAACATTTGGACACTTATTAGCATAAGATAAGCTATGTGTTTCATAAAACTAAGAGGAAGGGTGGGAAATGGGTGCTTTTGGAACTGAGACTTTTTGTACTCTTTTTGTTATTGAATGGGTCTGGATACAGCATGGCAGCAGCATTGCCTGTCCTCCCCAGCACAGGTCAGAGAGATGCAGCAGCATTGCCTGTGGTCCCCAGCACAGGTCACTAAGATGCAGTGTACGTTCTACCTCCCCAGCACAGGTCAGAGAGATGCAATATATGTGGTACCTCCCCAGCACAGGTCAGAGAGATGCAATGTATGTGGTACCTCCCTAGCACAGGTCAAAGAGATGCAGTATATGTGGTATCTCCCCAACACAGGTCAAAGAGATGCAGTTGTATGGTACCTCCCCAGTCAGAGAGATGCAGTATATGTGGTACCTCCCCGGTCAGAGAGGTGTAGTAGTATATGTGGTACCCCCAGCACAGGTCGGAA
>CM070033.1:92609084-92644773 GCA_036250615.1 Ptychadena robeensis
GTACCTCCCCGGTCAGAGAGGTGTAGTAGTATATGTGGTACCCCCAGCACAGGTCGGAAAAATGCAGTTGTGTGGTACATCCCTGGTTAGAGAGATGCAGTAGTATATGTGGCACCCCCAGCACAGGTCAGAGAGATGCAGCCGTATATGTGGTACCCCCCAGCACAGATCAGAGACATGCAGTAGTGTATGTGGTACCTTCCCAGCACAGGTCAGAGAGATGCAGTAGCATATGTGGCACCCCCAGCACAGGTCAGAGAGATGCAGCAGTATATGTGGTACCCCCCAGCACAGATCAGAGACATGCAGTAGTGTATGTGGTACCTCTCCAGCACAAGTCAGAGAGATGCAGTAGTATATGTGGTATCTCCCCGGTCAGAGAGATGCAGCAGTGTATGTGGTACCTCCCCAGTACAGGTCAGAGAGATGCAGCAGTGTATGTGGTACCTCCCCAGCACAGGTCAGAGAGATGCAGTAGTATATGTGGTATCTCCCCGGTCAGAGAGATGCAGAATTATATGAGGTACCTCCCCGGTCAGAGAGATGCAGCAGTGTATGTGGTACTCACGCACTGTCTCCTGCTTGGGATCCAGGCTGCTGACGAGCTGCTGGACAGTACCGATCTTCCCTTGCAGCGCCCTCACCCGCCTCGCCGTCACCTGGATATCTGCTTCAATCTCATGGAAGATGGAGCAGGCATGCCTTGCCATATCCGAAAGCTGCCGTAAGATCCGTGACATTGCAACGTTGCTGATCGCGCACAAATCCAAAGTTGCCACATCTTTCTCCTTCTTGTCCACGGGCAGTGATTCCCTCTCGTCCGAGGGCACCTGCCCCGAAGCTGCCACAATAGATGCCAATTCTTCCCTGGAATTCCCCCGGTGGTGCCGCTGCTCGTCCCCCCGATCCCTGGACGAGCTCCCCTCCACCTGGGAGACAGCATGCCTACACAGCCACTGGGGCTCTACAATCCGCTTGGCAAAGGGCATTGCAGATCGCCCTTCAACGTTATCCTGCAATAGTGCCTTGCCCAGCCAATCCTAAGAAAACGACATGAAATAGCAGTGATACGGGTGAGGAATCCTCCAGAATGAGAGACAATCCACCAAGCACTGTGCCCCTCCGGTACAGGTCCTGTCCTAGGAAATCCTCATTGTGGGTGGCTGCGTGTCACCCCAGCCATGGTCTGTCCTCCATGTGTGACAGTACAGCTGTGACTTCCCCGGCTCCTCTCTCCGCTCTGATCATCCAGTTGCTTTCTGGCGAGCTGTCCTCTGCCTCTCTCTCTCTCCCTGCTTTCACCATGCCACAGCCAGGCAGACTGAAAACCTGGAGGCAGGAATTCACTGAGATGTCTCAATGGGGAGGTGAAATGAGAAAGGGACAGGCAGGGTGGAGGAGGTGCAGGCAAGCCAAGGGGAGGAATCAGGACATTGTACAGCACACACTGCCTTCCCCAGTCTCAGCCACTCACATCCATACAAAGACAGGCTGCAGCAAATCGCTTGCCTTGGCAACTTCCAACGCTGCTTTTATGAAACCCCAGGCCATGGATTCTGCTTCTGGTTTTCTAGTTGAGATTCCATTTGAAAAAAAAATCAAGGTTTACAGAATACAGACAGGAGTGCAGGAGCCTGAATGGCATGGTACATTTAAAACCAGTCAATCTGTTGTGCTTTTGAAAAAAAAAGAAGCTCATTAACTTCTAGATGTCTGGAGAAGAATGAAGCACATGGAATCTCCCCTTTAGCTTCAAATGATCCAAGATAGGCAACAATGCTTAAATTGTATACAATCTATATTATTATGTCTGCTTCATTTGTTCTGACTTGTTAAATGTATAATAGAGGTCTGATATTAAAATAACTAGCATGGCAGATTGAAAATATTTTCCATTTTGTATTATTTATATAAAGAGTATCACAGCATTTTCACGATGATTCCAATTTTATAAATGTGTGGTTTGTTTGAGTGTTAAATGTCATTGCCCCTATTCTTATTCGTTACTTAACAAAGCTGCTAATAAGATTTGTTTTAACCTTTCATTTGTGTGCACATGTGACAAAAAGACATGTAACCTTATGGCTGTACCCTTTAAATAGGCCGTCCTGGCACCATGCTGATACCTGCCCATATGTTGACATGAGGAGGATAAATGAGCATAAAGGAGCATACCTTCCAAAGCAACACAAAACAAATGGGCAAAGCATTATGAAGCCCCCAAAAACATCATCATCTACTTTCAGTTCTTCAAAGTGACTTGTCTGCTGAGAGCAGGTAATGATCTATTCCCACACTACTGGGGTTGTGTCTTCTGCTGGTTACATTGGTTCTATCCATCTCTAATTAAGAGGTCACAAGGAAGAACCAAAATGATCAGAATCCATTATTTAACACATAAGAGCCCAGATTCCTAACCTGCAAACCTTTGGGCATTCTTCATATGCCCCCCATAGTCCTCCACTTGCAGCCTCAAAACCTAGCTGTTAATGTATAGGGCATTGGAACTTATTTGTCCGACGATTCCCTGCTGACACATCCTCTCCTGGTATCTTCTTACAGCAGGAAGAAGAGGAAAGGAACAGAATAGGGGCACATAACCTTTAAATTGAGGGCTATGTGCCCCATAGATATCCTCAAAGGCTTAGATGAAATCTATGAGGCACATGATCTCTGACGATATATATGACACAAAATGTGCATTATCATACTATAGTGTTCCCTAAGGCTTGAAGTATAATTCAAAACAAGTTTTGTTTTTTAAAAATTAAAAGCAATGTCTTCTAGCGATGCCTGCCCTCATTTTGTCCTTAGGAAATGCCTATACAAGTCAGTATAGATTGAAAATATTATGTGCAGCCCTTTAGTGATGCTGAGGGCCTCACTTGTGGCCCTCCATATGAACTCAATTGCAACCACTGCACTAGAGGGACCAATTAGCACTGGCCAAATATAAATGACACCAGGAGCTCTGTGGCAGAGTGAGTTTGGGTCAATGAACAACTGAGCATAAAATTTTGAGTTGCAACAAAAAAGGAGCATTTTTTTGTATATACATATGAAAAGGTGATAGATGTTTATATTACATGTTTTTAAAATTGGAACGTGTCCTACAATTAGCATTTTTTTTAATACCATCTCAGAAAATATAGCATGTTTTAAATGGTTGATTTTTTTGCATCAAATAAAGTTTTCCATTTCTAGTCTGTACCAGCATATAGATACAAAACTTTCTACAGGATGAAATTGCAATAATACATTCTATCTGGGATGTATTTTATACATTTGAATTAAGAAGAAAACTTACAATAAGAAGGCGATGGAACTTTCCAATAGCTTTTTATTTTGTCAGTATAATGTAAATACTGCAATTTATTCATCCCAAAATATAACTGACGTCTTTTAGCTACAAATATATCACATTAGCACAGTTTGTATTTCACATGTTTGAGTAGAAAAGATGAAAATTAATTTTTCCCCCTTTGTATTGAGTACAAAAGGACATGAAACGTCTATAAATGCTGCATTGCTCTTTATGTATGACATACTGTTGCACACAGGTTTTATGTGAGTACAACTTACACCTGTATGGGAAACACAAATGCAGCATGTATAGTGTCAAAGAGCTCTTACGCTAGCCATTTACAGTTGACTTTTGCATGATCGATCTTAGATTCCATCATCTTGGGGGATTTAAATATCGTTCGTCAGTCTAACATCGATCAGGTTTAAACCGATTGATTCCTTTACTCTGCTTTAGTATCATCAGATACATATTGATTGATACCTAGAAAACCCGTCAGATAATTGAACGATTAACTGAAATTAACGAACATGTCTGATAACTGCTTCATCTATTTTCTTGTTAATTTCCAGCACTTTTGTATGATTGTATCAGGTATGCAGGAATCTATTTCTCTTTGATCAACTTAAAACTATTGATTTTGTGGTTGATCAAATGGAAGTATCTAACCGTGTATGGCTACCTAAATACCTTAAATATCTGTGCTTCTGCAGACAGGAATTAGAATGACATAATGAAATAACAAGCCACATTCTGCCTTGGGCCCTGTAACTGTGTATCTGTGTCATATATGTGTGTGAGATTTGGTGATCACAACTGTTCGGCTTAATTTTGCTGGGGAGAAAGCTGAATCTGAGGACTTGGCCACACATCGATGGATTGATTGGAACGTGATGACATAAGAATCGCCGAAACGAACATCTTGCGCAAAATTATTTCCATCCAATACTTTGGATGGTGACCCATGTGTGGCTAGCGGTACAGTGCAAAAAATGCCTTGCTCCTGCTTTGTCTATGGCTTAAGCCCCACATACACCTTACAATCACACCATACAATTTCTGTACAATCCACTTTTGTTCTACCAAAACCATGTAATATGAGGACCTTTGTGAACCTTCCAATCAATATGTAGTCTATCAGGAAAGACCCGGAACTACATAGTTTTGGGTAGATCTAAAGAAAATTGTATGGAGTGATCTAAAGGTGTATGGGGGATTTCGAGCTTCTTTGCTGCTGCACAAATGGCATGACCCAGTAGCTGTTTCAGGGATTTTATCTACACAGGGATGGTTTTTACATTTAATACACAGGGAAGATTATAAGTTCTTGAAGATAGGCTGATACACCAACTGACATTACAATAAACTAGTCATTTGCCTTCATAAATAAAGGTTAGCCTTTTCAATGACTTCAGTTAGCAAATAAACGGTATCACTTGAACTCCAAACTGTTTGTATTCATCTATGACCAACACAGTACAACTCTCGACTATATATAAAAGTTAACAATAAAAAAAGAGTGTTAGGTCTTTTTAAGTATAGCTGATAGAATTGCTACAGGGGCAGACAGGTCTGATCTTAATGATGTCATTAGAAATGATGGCAGCACTGGAATTCACCATGTAACCACAAGGGAAGGATGGTGGGACAAAATGGATCTTACCCCCCACACAACCCCCCCCCGCAACAAAAAGATACAGAAACCAAAAAAAAAAAAAAAAAAAAAGAGCAAAAAAAAAAAAAAAAAAAAAAAAAAAAAAAAAAAAAATAAACGAAAAGCAAAAACAAACAAAAAAAAATAAAAAAAAAGAAAAAAGAAAAAAAAGAAAAAAAAACAAAAAAGAAAAAAAAAAATATAAACAAATACAAAAAAAAAAAAAAAAAACAAAAAGAAATTAAAGAAAAAAAAACCTCCCCCATCCCCCCCGCTTACCCCCCCCCCGCCCCCCCCCCCCCCCCCCCCCCCCCCCCCCGTCCAGGACTCTTAAAAATACAACCGTCACATTTTTTTTCAGTGCTGGGTTCCTAGGAGATAAGAAAATAGCCTCCTCGCCTCTATAATTACTGTCCTTATCTAAATCCACTAAAAAGAAAAGATTACAGTTAATTCCGAGCCTTAAACCTCCCTAGAAGTATGCCCTCCTCCCTCTACACATCGCTGGGTGTCATCGATGATTTGGGACGGGAAACCAATGCCCCCTCCATACATGGAGGTCTATGGCACCACACTCTTCAGCATCAGCAATGTTTCATAGTTGCTTCGAGCTCGCTGAGCATAGGTAGTTATTCCTGAGCCCAGAACTGGGTTTGGCCAAACTGCTAGGCAGGTTAAATGACCCAAACTGCCAGGGAGGTTAAATGACTTATAATAAATGTCTAAATCTAAAGAATTATCTGCAATATACTGTAGATCAGAAATACTTTGCAAATGAAAGTAAACGTGTTCCTGCTGTATATACATGGATTGAACAGAGACACCAGGGAATATTCATGTGCTCTGCAATAGAATGAAAGTAACAAAAAAACTCACATATTGTACAATACTCTACAAAATTAATGACAGGTTCAAAGGTAAGAGACTCTTATAAAATAAACCTCCAAACAGATCAAAATGTTGTGGGTACATCATTAGATAATGGGCAGTAATGCATGACCTTTAAATGTTTCTCTTCAGCTAGATATTATGTCCCCTTAAAATGGCCGTACACTATACACATCTGTGTAATACAAAGACTAATCGTGAAAGTCTATTTGAGTTTTATTAAATCAGGCTAGTCCTGCACCGCACACGTGGTATAATGGGGGTCTTCTGGGATCTGATGTACTCATGTAAGGACATTTGTGTATGCCAGCATAACTTGTGTATAATGTGAAGGCTTTATTAAATACATTTTATCATTCTTAGCAGACACACAAACTATAATTGGCAAAATAACATAGTATTAGTAATAGAGATACAGCTTATAGTATAGTTGTGATAAATAAAAACTTCATAGGCAAGTTAGTAAAGTGTATGATATATTTTATATGTATCGTATGTGTGTGTATTTCACTTTTAAGGGGATTTTTTTGGAATGCCATTCCTTTGTGTCAGAGGAACATCCCCTTTCAGTTTAAAATATCAGGTGTATTACTTGAATAGAATATTTCTCAGGCTAGTGCTTGCCTAACAAGGAATGTGACCGATTGTAAATCAAAGGTCTCCAAAACCTGTGTCATCTCATGAGCCTCCGTTAAATATCTATAGAAATAGTTCACAGCAAGTATAATACCCAAAAGCTTTCTTGAACAATACTAATGGATATTTTCTTTAACCATCCAAATTTTTATTAGTACTAATGGACACTGTTGGTTCTGAATGGCACCCCAATACACCTTTACGCACCTGTGCTGTGCATTGTGGTTCAATGCATCATAAAAACACTGCTACATTTTAGTTGCAGTCTGACACTTCGATACAAAAATAAATGTTTATCATATTTTCTAAATATTTCATTTATGGACTCAATCACAGAATGATCGCATCTAGGTTTCATAAATGTATTTGCTGCAGCTTTAGGAGAGCACTGATACTTAGGCTAGTTACCTATGTTAGGCCTGGTTTACACCTATCAGCTTTTATGTAGGTTGGCCAATGCATGTTAAGGATTGCCAAAAATTTCATGTTATATTTAATAATCTTTTCACATGAAAACAAAGCTAATGTAAAGCTAATAGATGTGAACCAGGACTTAAGCCTCGGCTTGATTTTTTATTTGATTCCCAAATGTTCGATCTTTGTACGTGCTTGCTGCGATCGTTCATGAATCCAATGCAATCAACATATCCCTGTTGATCACCATTACTTTCGATGGCGATCAATGGTCCTTGTCCAAAGTATTGCCCCAAGGTGGTGTGCATCAATTCCCTGAACAATCGTTGTGGGGTCGATCGGCCATTCATGCGTAAGCATGTTGCAATTGATCACATAATGATTGCAGGGGAATCGAGAAGCGTATGGACAGCTTAAGGTGATCCAACATACACGTAAATAGGTGATACTCATTGTATATGGAAAGAGCATGGCTATAGTATATACCTATTGAAAGCATCCCTGAATAATCCTAAATGAATAAAATAGATTCCTTTTTAGAGATAGAGCTCAGCTGATCATTACTATTATTTTCTGAGTTTAAAACTATGTCTGGTCAATTTATACTTGCTCAACCTAAGTGTGATGATTTATATAATAAAAAGAAAAGATATCCCAAATGCCTATGTTTATCATTTCACAACTATGTTAATGAGTGCTAACAGCAAAGTTGGCATCATTGTTCAAACAAATACATTGTACATAAATGACTACATGTACTATTAAATGACATAAGTTGTTTATACATGTACATTATATATATATGCATAAAGCACTGTTATTTGGACTTAACAGAGGAGATAGTAAGAAAAAACTATGTTGAATTATTTGTTTCTTTGCTAATAGACACCACCAATCCTGATTTTATCCATTTGTCACAAAAATGTGCAGATAACGAAAACTAGTTCTGATCTACTCGCTGGAAGGCCAACTCATCTTTTTAATTACGGATCTGAGTTATACAGGTCCTGTAGATAATTAATTTTAAGCAATGTCTTCCTTGGATTTTGTGCCACTAATTAAAGGATAAGTTGACAAATCTGTCCATGTCTCATAGGAAGAATCTCTACTCTTCCCTTTCTTTACCATCATTTTGTAGTCTTAATAGGATTCTCCTTTGTCTGTTTCTTTTATTTTTAGATTTCTCTTTCTTAAAAATCACCTATAAAATTGGCCTATGAGATGCTTACACATGCAAATTTATATGCAAACTATAACTGAGCCAATCAAGTACAACAGCTTGTGTGTGCAACTTGCATGTCGCCATTTTGGTATTATATATTGTGCATGGCTTTTAAGTTTATAAAGCAGAACACTTTCTCAGTTTACACTTCAGCCTACCCCAAAGAGCTCGCATAATTCATCGCTGTGGGGCAACCATTGAAAAGACACAAGGCCAACTTTAAAAAAGAGCGATATGAGCAGGAGAAATGTTCTGTAGAGCTGTATGGGAAGAGGGGATCTATTCTAGAGCCAAGGGATGATAGGTTGTCACACTCTCAAAGGAGGAGACCATTGGCTGTGTCAAGGAATTTAATACCATGTTTACCCAAAAATAAGACAGTGTCTTATATAAGTTTTTGCTCCCAAAGATGCCCTACATCTTATTTTCGGGGGATGCCTTATTTTTCTATAAAGAAGAATACGACACTGGGGTATCAGTGTGGGGGGGATCACTTAAAATGACACAGAGGGATGAGAGGGAGGAATCAAAATGGCACAGGAGACTCAGAGGGAGAGGGGGATTACCATTTTAGTAACCCCTTCTAATCCTGCGGTGTGATTTTAAATGCCCACTCCAATCACCCCTGTCCAGAGTTACAGTACCTTATGTTTGGGGGTGCCTTATTTTTGGGAGAAGGCCTTATGTTTCAGCGTGAGGGAAAAATGTAAGGGTGCCTTATTCCCTCTGGAAAGTGATCTTGCTGTACTCCTTTAGTAAATTAACCCCACAGAAATAAAGTTTGGGAAATCAGATCCACTAAGCTACCAGAATCCAACACTCTTTGAATTTTTTTCAGCATTTACCGGAATTACAATAAATGATTATCATTAACTTTATGTTATACAATTAAGTTTAGATTTAATTCCTAAGTAATGTGCATACAGAATGAAAGCATGACACCATATAAAATAAAACTTCAAAAGAGCTATTCATGCTTTAAATGTCTTAGTATTTGAGCCTGCCTTGTCAAAGCAGGCTTCTTCCATCAACAAGACATGCTAATTACTGTAACCGCACCTTGAAATATTTTCTATAAATAGTGTCACATTTTCCCCAGAAAGGATCTCTTAACACCACAATGGAAGTGATGTAATCCTCAGTGGGAGATATTCCATATTTACATGCCTTGACAGATGAGCAGGTGACTCCTCCTCTTTCTGCCTGGGAGGTATTGAAAAATCAAGTGATTTCCAGTGCCCACTCATGCTCATCCAAGAGGAAAGCGTTAGAGAAGTTGAAATATTTCAGTAGTTGCCTGTGTTGTGTGGTCTTGGCAAGCATAGGCCACTGTCATGACAACAACTGTTGCAAATGGAAAATTCAGGATATGGTTTGTGGTATATATTTCTCAAATACATAAACTATGCCATGAAAAGTCACTATATAAAAGTAACATAAATTAGAAAATGTTCATTATGAAAATTACAGATTTGCATAATAAATTGTGCCTTCAAGAGTTTGCACTCAATACTAAATGTTGTGGGCTGTGTACAATTGTTTTAGACCAGGGGTGGGCAAACTTTTGGACTTGTGAGCCATAATGTTTTTTTTTTACATTTGACAGAAGGGCCAGACAACCGGTAAGGTCGGCCTGGTATAGATGTCCTTAGTTCATGTAGCCCTGACAGGAAATTAAAGAAAAAAAATTATTTAAAACAATATTAATCAATAGAGGCTTTTGATAGTAATCATAAAAATTCTATAGCAGGCAAACTACGACCATAAGGAGACCTAAACAATCATCATCTAGGCATTATCTCCTCTTATTGCAGGTAAAGAGCAGAGGGGAGCTAGAGCATCTTTACATCAAGGTGACAAAGGGACGAATTGAAAGACTAAAGGGCTGGTTTTGGCCCCTGGGCCTTAGCTTGCCCATGGCTGTTTTAGACACTTGCACCTTGTCTTACCATAACAGTACCTGGCTCTGTATTTAAGTTGGACTACCTCAACCTTATATTTCAATGCTTGCTAGAAGACAAGGCTTAAACCACTTGATGTTTTCTTCCATCTCTCATTAATTGATAGTAAAAATTTGATTGTAAAAATTTAGCGGATTATCAACTAGCTGAGTTTGTGAGTTAATTGCAAGGCTCCTGAACATGTTATCATCACCACCATTGTTGATATAGAGAAGGGCTGTTAGGGTATGATTCTATACCCATCGGGACCCCCTACACTAAGGGCATTGCTTGGCGGGAGGTCCTGACGGAGCACATACACTTAGCTGCTCGGCAGATGCTGTGTTCTCACTGCACCGAGCCGTTCCGCCAATGCACGGGTTCAGCTTTAGAGTATATGATCCATCGGGATCCTCATCAAGCACTGCCCTTAATGTAGGGGGTCCCAACGGATGTGAAAACTTGGCCTTAGGAAAGTATTTTTTTTAGCACAGGTAATTTTTTCATAAATTAAGTTTAAAGTGAAGTTGAACTCTTTTAGTCACAATTTCTACAACGCTTTAAGCTTTAATCTCTAGCATATGCAGTTTTTGGATAAATTAGGTTTAAAATCAAGTCACAAAAACTTGATATGCTAGAACAATACTGTTTGCTTCTCTACATCTCCAGCATGTTTGGTGATGATATCATGTTCAGTGGCTTTGTAATTAACTTACAATTCTACTGAATTAAATAATAAGATCTCCTTACAAAAGCATATTTGCTGTGTGTTTCTGAGCCTTAGCTACTGCATTGCCCCCCCCCCCCCCCGGCTTATACTCGAGTCATTCAGTTTTTCCAAATTTGTTTCCAAAAATCGTACCTCAGCTTATATTCTGTTTTTTTGGTAATACATTTTCTGTAATGCTTGTGATGATACCATGTTGAGGGGCTTTGCTATTAACACCCAAATCAAAATGTTATGACCATCTCTTCTCTTAAACTTTACTGCGAAGATCTCTGCTCTTGACTTTCCAGATTTGTACACCTACCAAAGCTATAATGCAAATAAGAGAAAATTAAAAAGGAGGTGCCCAAGGTGAGTGGTGATATCCAAAAGGCTAAGGTGGATGGGAGCAAGTCCAGGATTTCATTACCTAGAATTGCGCTATAAAGTCATTACGTAGTGACAGACCACATTCCTTTGCTATGGGATACTTTTAAACTGCAGCATCTATGGCAGCTACTCTTAAAGCTCAGACACCTTAACAAATACTTGCAATGTATTTACCAGAATTCTGACAGATCATGTTGAATTAAAAGCACAATTACCCAATTTGCATGGCAAACTAAAAAACAATCAAAATCTAAATCCCAGCCGGTTAAAGTTCATACCCTCAAGCTATATTTACCCACCTCCTTCAATCAGGGTGTGAGGGAATCTGAACGGCTGAAACACAAGCTGATGGTTATCCTCATCATTTCCTTTTTTATCAAATACCTCCATCATGATCATTTATAGCCCACTTCTTGTTTTCAATGCATAATGACACAAACAGTCCATTCTTTGTTATGTACATTAGGATGCTGACAAAGAGATAATCATTGACCTTTTCAAAGCTTTTTCATTTAACTTTTCTTTGAGAAAAACATCTGGGCCTAACTCCTTTACTTTTTTGGTGGGCTTTATGTTGTTGGAGTGTTGTGGGCTATTTAAAAAATAAAAAACTATTTGACATTCATTATTTTCATTAATAAGTTGAATCCTCCTAAGAAAAAAAAAACAAAGAAAACATAAATGGCATGTTGGGAATTGGAAAAGTGTAAGGGAGATCGCAAAGAGATACTCTAAATTAAGGGTGGCTCACGATCTACCGATAGAAAGCAAAAGAGGTAAATCATGAAGCCCTACTTTTTAAAAATCTTTATTAACACTAAGATGCCCCAAAAAGCCAGAATTATATTGTGCTTGACATGTTCATGCTTGCTTTTATACATAGAAACAATATATATTTTTTATATAAAATATACTCTATAAATATAAAGACAAAAAACTAAAAAAGACAAGGTTCTGTGATCTACTCACGTTACCTTTGTGATCATGTTGGGCATCCCTGCACTAGAGTGATCACAAGAGGGTACGCTAGTTCATTAGATAGAGATAGTAACAATACACAACAATAATGTGTCCAGTTTTAACCTTACATTTAAAATATTATTTACAACATGCATCAACTTTTGTTTGAATTATTTTGTATTGACTAAATGTGGAGTGTCAATTTTGATCAATAGTACTACCACACAGTGTAATTGATTAATTCCTTTAATTCTACAATCAACTGAAATTTTCCAACCTGGTTGATTTCTTCCTTTGTATGCTCAATTTCCATCATTTTTGGTTTATTAATTTAGTAAAAAAAAAAATCCATATCCTAACATCTCAATTCTGAAATAACTGAATACATGTTTTATATTTTAGTTTCTTCAAAATAGTCACCATTTTGCCTGATTCGCGCAGTCTGCTCTTTAGGGCTTGGTTCCACTGTGGCCGCCGACGGCACGATTGAATGACCGCTGCTAAGATCTGCATCTCATGCGTTAATTAGCTGGGGTCATTCACCTCTATGGCCAAGGTTAGGGTTGGGAGGCCGCAGGCGGGTGCGGCCCGCGGTCAAAAATGCGGTGAGCCGAGTTTTTAAGTCGCAGACCGCCTCCTGACCGTGGCCGCATGCGGCTGCATAAGTGCAAAGCCCTAACAGTTGTTCTAGAGATGTTGCTAAAACTCTGTGTGGCATTTATCAGGTCTCTGATCTGAGCTGCCGATAACTAGTGTTGTCTGAGGCTAGTGACTCATATGAACTTGTCTTCAGAAGCAGAGGTTACTCTTGGTCTTCCTTTCCTGGGTCGGTCCTCATGTGTGCCAGTTTTGCTGTAGCGCTTGATGGTTTTTGCAACTTAACTTGGGGACACATTTAAAGTTTTTGCAATTTTCTGAACTGACTGACCTTCATGTTATGATGGCCACTCCTTTTTCTTTAGTGAGCTGCTTGGTTCTTGCCATAATATGAATTTTAACAGTTGTCCAATAGGGCTGTCGGCTGTGTAGTAACCTGAATTCTGCACATCACAACTGCCGGTCCCCACCCCATTTATAAAGCATGAAAATCCACACAATAACCCTGATAAGGCACCCCTGTGAAGTGAAAACCATTTCAGGTGACTACCTGTTGAAGTTCATCAAGAGAATGCCAAGAGTGTGCCAAGCAGTAATCTGAGCAAATATTGGCTATTTTGAAGAATTAGAATATAAAACATGTTTTCAGTTATTTTTACCTTTTCTTTTAAGTACATAACTCCAGATGTGTTCATTCATAGTTTTAATGCCTTCAGTGAGAACCTACCAATGTAAATAATAATAAATAATAAATAAATGGAATAAAGAAAACACATTGAATGAGAAGGTGTGTCCAAACTTTTGGCCTGTGCTGTATATATATATAGAGCCAGTTTAAGATAAAAGAGTGTGCTGGAATATCAGTGGATACAAATGTTACATTGCTGGTATTGTGAAAGATTTGGGTCACTTCTGTACATCCTATAGAGCAGGGGTGTCCATACTGTGTTGCCTTGTGAGCTACTTTTGAAATATCTAGGTCAAAATGATCTACCAACTGTACTACTGCCCCTTTCGGTTAACACTAAAGAGCAAGAAAATGGTGCCTTCATATATGAATGAATTTTTCAATGCACCCACAAAACCCATTTAAATGAATGGACATGGTCAACGCCGATTTCCGCACGTGATTAAAATCGTGAGTGCAAGGCGTTTAATCACCTATGTGGGAAAATAGCCTAAGATGTTGCTTGTACTTGCCTGCTACCTTTGGGAGCAGCTGACTGCCTCTGATTAGCTTATCACTGTCATAAGCCCTTCAAGGTTATGCTGGTGCCATCTAATGGCTTTTAAAGAAATTGATCCAAGTATTCCTCCAACAATAGGCCCTAGGATTGAACCCCTGGGCCTTGTAATAGCTATGCTAGATTTAAATGAGATTCCTATTGTTGTTTTATTTACTCAGCCTGGTCTGTATTTTGTCTCCATTCCAAATCACTGTCTGTTGCTTGCTACAAGTTTTATCTGATGCACAATCCTGACTGTATGTTTACATGCGAAGACGGAGTTTAATTGGTCTAAACAGATTAACAGATACTGAATGTGTACTGATTAAAAAGGGAGAAGGGACCATTCTCTAAACATAACAAAGCAAAACACAAAATCAAGTAAAATTTTCCACCCAGAGAACTTCTGGAAAATCACATGATCAATTTGAGTGGCTGATTACAAAGTTCATTTATTAACTTATTCTATTACATTATTTTTTATTATATTTATAACAATAACAACAACACCAACATATTACACATCTTGTAACAGTGCACATAGTCATATCAATAACTGTCTCTCAAACAAGCTCACAAAAAGGTCCCTACCATAGTTATATACACATAACTAACACAATGTTAGTCATGTGTAGTGATGAGCGGCATAGGCAACATTCGTATTCGCGGCGAATTTTATGGAAAACATTCTGAAAATATTCACATTCGACAACATTCGGGGTATTTTTTTATTGCGAATATCGGCAGTTTTTATTGCGAATTTCGCGCACGCAATATATGTTTAACATGGCGCAAATTTTTATGCGAATTTTTTAAGTGACGATTTTCGCCCCAATTGATTGGAATTGCGAATATTCGGCAATATATTCACCATCTTCGCGAATTTCCAAATTGCCGATATTCGCGATTAATATTCGGAATCCGAATATTCGCGATCATCACTAGTCATGTTACTAATGTTGTGGGGGAACCTGACCCGAGTCAATATTGTTGTAGGAGGATCAGTTAGAGGTCAGGGGCATACCAACACCTTCCCGCCAGGCTACATTAGCCCATTAGGAAAGGTTCAGGTGGCTTTTGAACACACCAGCATGCATTTATTTCTGAGTCCCATGATCTTGACTTGGCCACTTTTGATGTTGAGTCCAGTGTTCCTCTGAGCACAATTAGGGTGAAGTGAGACCTGACCTCTGTTGACTGGGGGCACGTGTGGAGAACCAGCCAGGAGAAGGAGGCTTTGAGACCCTTGTGGAACTGCTGCCAACTTTGAAATATTGTCCTTAAAACAAGTTAAAATGAGGCTCAGAAATGTGTGTATGGCCTCCACGTGCCTGTATGACCTCCCTACAACATCTGGACATGCTCCTGATGAGGTGGCGGATGGTCTCCTGAGGGATTTCCTCCCACACCTGGACTAAAGCAAAGAATGTTTGCTGTTTCTATCAGCGTAGTGTTCAAAGCATGGAGGCGCTACCAGGAGACAGGCCAGTACATCAGGAGACATGGAGGAGGCCGTAGAAGAACGTTCTGCAGCCTGCAACATCCTCCAGCATGGCCTGTTTGGCAGTGGGTCTGTTTGGGCTGCTATTAGGTACCAAGATGAGATCCTCAGACATCTTGTGAGACCATATGCTGGTGCGTTGGCCCTGGGTTCCTCCTAATGCAAGACAATGCCAGACCTCACGTGGCTGGAGTGTGTCAGCAGTTCCTGCAAGACAAAGGCATTGATGCTATGGGCTGGCCCGCCCATTCCCCAGACCAAAATCCAACTGAGCACATCTGCAACATCATGTCTCGCGTCATACACCAATGCCACGTTGCACCACAGGCTGTCCAGGAGCTGAGATGGGGATGCTTTAGTCCAGGTGTGGGAGGAGATCCCTCAGGAGACCATCTGCCACCTCATCAGGAGCATGCCCAGTAGTAGTAGTGTTTTTTACCACTTAAATCTCGAGTGTGACTCCAAATCCAGACCTTCATGGGTTGATGAATTTGATTTCCATTGATTATTTTTGTGTGATTTTGTTGTCAGCACATTCAACTATGTAAAGAATAAAGTATTTCATAAAAATATTTCATTTATTTAGATCTAGGATATCTTATTTTAGTGTTCCCTTAATTTTTGGAGCAGTGTATAATAATAATGGGGGTACAGAAGAAACCAGGAAAGACAAAATGTTAGAAGATGAAACATCAATTTAAACAGGTAGATTCTGATTCTGAGATATAGTGTAGTTTTGCGTAAAGTTTTTGTTATATTATTATGAACACTTGAGCTTATACTTGGAAAACCTAGTAAGTGTGATGAAAATATTTTATGATACCATAGGTAACAATTTGTGAAATTGATGAATCATTTTCCCTTTTTCATTTAAACACATGGGAACAATAAAACAATGAATGCTGGCCATTTGTGCTACAGCTGTTGCACTTTGTATGTTAGGCATTCACAATAAATAGGACAGTATATAGAAAATGTGGTTTAAAGGAAACATTAATATTTTCCTCAGCAATTTAATCTTGATATTTAATGTTAATTTTCCAAAGCCCTAACTTGCTTGCTTTGGGTCCTGCTTTTAGAAAAAATTATAGATAGTTTTCATTTTACCTGGTATTTAATAACTGCCATAAACCTCCCTTTAATAAAGTCTGTCACTTTCTTGATTTGTTAAAAATGAATTGTTGGTGAACAGCAACTAAGCCTTTCTTATGCTTTTCAAAAATGTGTATTGTATATCCACACTATAAATATTATATTTGAGAAGGGCCCACAAGTTCTCAGTAGGATTAAAGTCAGGTAAGAAAGGGGACAAGCTAGCCACACAGAGGAGTACTTAGAAGAATGGGACACACCATGTCCTAGCAACCCATACCAAAAACACACAATTCATGAACCGGAGGTGGGTTCTAAATAGAATTATCTTAATAGAAGCCCAGAACCAGTACCAATCTCTAACCTTGCTGGATCATGACTCAAACTGGTGTCCTGTGTTGGTTAGTAATCCAGCCATGGACCATTTTTATGGTTATTTTCCTCTTTATGGAGGTGTGTAGCTGGCTTTTAAAGAATGTGTATGGATCACCTACATGAGCAATGCTGCAATAAATCTTACCACCTACACTATGGCTTCCCCAGGGCTGGGCACAGCCTTTCAAATCAGCAAAATTGTCTTCGTGGATTGTATTACTGATCTCCTTAGGGAGGCAGGCCTTTTTTCCTTAGTTTGCCTACTAAAACTGGTCTAAACAAATCTGATCTGCTATGGATCAAAATGGCATCTGTGACATTCAGTTTCTCAGGAGGTTAGTATTAGGAGAAATGACATGCTGACATCCATGTGTGAGGTATTATACTTGTCTTAATTCTCAAACCAGTTTGTAGGCCACATAAAATCAAAACAAAAACATGCATAACAGTGATCAAAAGTTTAGCATACTTATCTAGGAGGAAGGTAAGTTTGATAGTTGTGGTTTTCCCATAGCAGCAGAGTAATGGGTAATTGATATTGATGAAGCTGTCCTTAGCTGTTTAAAGGTGTACTCTTGATCAATCTGCAAATTGTGCTGTACAGCTTTATAATTCCCAAGTGAGCAGTTAACCATGCCGTATACCAGATAGTGTAAGAGCTCATTCATTCTTAGATTCTGTCAACACATCATCTAGACAAGACATCAGAATATGGGAATAACAAAACAATGATTAACACTACATTGAGCAAATCTGGATGAGGGAAGGGGTGGGGCATGAGATTTAGGTGGCAGAGAAGGGCACAACCCAAGTTATGTTGAAATTCACTTTATTTATTCTACTAAACATTACAATGATACCATGACCATAGCAGAGTCCAGGTGGTTATCCCATACAGTTGTTGCAATAAATATATAAAAACACAATCTTGCAGTTCACTACAAAAAGTTCTAGGACTTATGTCCTACATCAAGCTTCAACATGTGAGTTGCAGGGAATAACAAATAAACTCTCCTTCATCAAGAGTATGTATCATCCATCTTGTTAGGCCTCAGCAGGATGACTTTACACCATGATTAGATACAATCTAGCAGTCATGTAGTCTACAATATAAGCAAGAAACAATAATAGTACCCATGGTCAACCCATAACAAAAGTTTACACAGTCTCCTGTGTTGTGAAATATATTTGCAATACAGTATGACACCTTGCATGGCATAGTGAATCAAAAAAGCAACCTCATCATTGCACTATGGCCCAGATGCCCAACCTGCGGCCCAGGGGCCGCATGTGGCCCTTTGAGCGTTCTTTGGTGGCCCCCCTCAGTCCTCCACCTGCGGCCCCAAAAAACTTACTGTTAATGCATAGGTCATAGGAACTCACCTGACCGCCGATCCCCCACTGACAGGTCCTTGTCCAGGATCTTCTTAGAGTGAGAAGAGCAGGATAGGCGATAAACTTAAAAGATAGGCGTACGTAAAAGCCAGTCAGAGACCCAGATGGCACCTGAGCAGGTTCCTCGCCTCTCCTCCTCTTGTGTCTGCGGGGGATCAGCAGACAGGTAAGTGCATATGCTCCCACTATTCCACCAATGAACGGGGGATTGTATAGATAGAAAATGTTATGTGCGGCCATTTAGTGATGCTGAGGGCCGCACTTGTGGCCCTCCATATCAACCCAGTTGCCCACCACTGCGCTATGGCATATTAAGAGTGTTGGATTAAGAGTTTCACACTCATTCTCTCTCCAGTTTCACGCTTATTCTCTCTTCAGAACTACTTTCTACCAGCAGAATTATAAAATTCTAAGTAGATGGTGCCAATGCCCCTGAGTCAGGGATCTCCCGAAATTGCACTCTTGATGCTACCGGGCATCTTTAAATCCTTCTGCATTGTCTTTCTGCAGCCTGGACTGTCACATCCAGGCTATGAAAAATGACATCTGTCCCCACATTATCTGCTTGGTCCTATGTTCTCAATGAAATAATGCATCTTGAAAGCTTGATGCGTAGAGATCCTAGGGATTCATTCATTTGCACTTGGGCGGGCTGGTCGCTCTTTCATGACTCCAAAGAGTTCCAACTACTGCTGACGGAGGAGGTTCAGCTCAGGTCTTTTTATTTTTTGGCATATTGTACTCCCATGTTGGCACACCCGGAAGGGACTTTCCCCCCTCTTCCTCTTTGGTGGCAGGCTATTAGTTGTTCTATTAGTTGGCATAGTTTCTGTTTGCTGATATTTACTTGTCCCTGGTTTTTATTCCCCCCCCCCCCCCATTTCATCCTCTCATGTGTTTATTTTAGTGCTCACTATTCACTCCTTCAGCATCTCTATGGAGATTAATATCCAGATTACCTGAATGCACAAACTACCTTTTTGTTGTTGATTTTCATCCATGGTCTGTAGCAATGTTTCATTTGATTATGCGCACCCCCACCCCCCTTTATGTGCACCAAAGTTGTTATTTACTTGTCAAAAGTAATAAAAATGTATTTACTCTAAAAAAGCAACCTCAGCATTGGATGGAATGGTCATTTATCTCTGTCTGGAAGTCTGATAGACAAGTCTTCTTTTAGTAGATACCAGGCAAACACATTGTCAACATTGTGGTGCAAGATGCTCCTCTGGCTTTGTTCACTGACTACATACTAAATTCTACATTCTGTTTTACTATTGTACTACTGTTTTTTGGCAGACTAAATGCATGTTTGGTTGCTGAAAGCATTGCCTCATAGACCTCTTTAATATTTAGGGGGAAAAAAGGTAAAAAGACATGAGTATAATGCAATGGTGATTACATTTGTGCTATTTCTCAGCAGGGTGGTGGAAGCATGATTAGGACTGATACCTTGCACAGCTTTGGTAACGGGACTAGATTCATATAGAAATTTCACGGCTGAATGCTTACTGGTATTTTAACAATCATTGTCTTTTTATCGTTCCTTTTTCCTGGGAAAAAATCAAATGTTTTGCATATATACTGTATGTTTCCCATAGTTTATCCTGGCAACACTACAATATACATTAATGCTTTGGATTGGACTTGAAACATAGTTTTTTTTTACTGAAATCCCAACCACTGTTAGCTCTGGACTACAGGGTTTTTCCTATCTCTGTCATTCAATGTTTCCCTTAACATACATAGCAATAGTAGAGTGTTGTACCGTGTTAGCCATTGATAAATATAGAGAGTTTGGAGTTCAGGTGATACCGTTTATTGGCTAACTGAAGTCATTAGAGAAGCAAGCTTTCGGGATATCGCAGGATCTGCGATATCCCGAAAGCTTGCTTCTCTAATGACTTCAGTTAGCCAATAAACGGTATCACTTGAACTCCAAACTCCCTTAACATACATATAAATGCATGCATGAGCAGGGCCGCCATCAAGGGGGGACAGGGGGGACTCCCGTCCTGGGCAGCTAGGGGGGCCTGATGGACAGCACGTAGGGGCCCCGGATCGGCACAGCAGCCTCTGCTCACTGCCAGCCCGGACTGCCACTGTATGATGTGCTGCTGGTGTTCTGAGATATTTTCCTACCCTGAAATATTTTCCTATTCTTACAACTGCGCATGTGCAGATAGCCCAAGTTTTGGTGTTTTCAGGGTTTTTCTTCTGATTTTCGGGTGTCAAGGTTAGGGGTTGGGGGGTTCCAAGGGTTAAGTTTAGGGTTAGGGGATTGGGGAGGTTAGATTAGTTTTAACCCCTCGAGGAGCTGCACCGATCAGGCCTTTCGTGCTCCATGTCCACCACATGGTAAACACCACCTAAACACACAATCAATAAAAACCCCACCTGATAAATCCAGCACCACTTAACCCCCCTCCCAATAACATTGTGTTGTGGTGCCCACAACCACTCTGGTTACATCACTGCTTTGGAAGCTGGGTCCCTAATAGAGTAGAAGTATTCATCTTACAGTGCCTAGGATGGTGACAGTATGATAGCAGATATGTTTATTGTTTTGTAGGATTTCCTATTATCATGCCAGCTCAGAAATAAGTGATAGCAAGGTACCTTACAGAAACCATTGTGTACTGGTACTCTCTACTAATTGCCATCCCTGTTTCTTGCAGATAACAAGCCCCCCATGATGAAGTGTGGTAAGTCTCCACATTGGTACAACAACATATTTCTAGAGCTCCTGCATCACTGTGGAATGATTTTATTATCTTTATAATGTGCTTGGAACATCAAGTGGAACTCAGCAGCACCACCCTCTGGCCACTCCATGGAAATGCCAGTTGCTGGTACCTGTCCAATTTTCTAGATGTATTTATATGTGTTTCCTCTAGGAAACACAGTTTAGGCTAAAGCCCAGATGTTTCTCAGTTTATCTGTTATCATGCCCATGTGGATACCATGCACTTACTTTGCATTTGTATTTATTGTAGGTTGTACTGACAGAAAAACTCTTTACAATCTTTGTGTGGTCAGGGCTGGATTAAATGGCATCATTTGTTGCTCTAAAAAGGAGATTTGGTCCATTGGGCTGGCTGCAGCAGATCATCTCATATTTCCACATTACAAGATTTCCTGCTATTCAGTTTGTTTGTGACCCCAGGCAGTAAGATTTAAATCCCCGGGTCTCAGTTTACTCAGACATAATTGGGAGAATGTTAACCTAGCCTGACCTAAACTTTACAACCACTTGTTGCTCTAAAAACATGTGGATATGCTAATTTCATACAATATATGGGAAAACTTTGTGCTTCTTTGCATGATTTATTTATTTGATTACAAGGTTATATAATTCATCTTGGCTTGCTACAGTGAAAATGCTAGACATTACACGATATACTTGGCATATATATATATATATATATATATATATATATATATATATATATATATATATATATATATATATATATATATATATATATATATATATATCTTTGAGTTATTTAAAACATAATAGTGTTACCATGTATACATAATGTCGCTACTACTACAAATAAAAACAATTTATAATTACATGAAAAGCATTATGTATGACTTTTGTTTCTAATTAGCAAATGTGATTTGTAAACATAGTTCATTCATTGTAAAGAGATAATCCTGTTCATGGCTTGATATGCCTGGACGGTTTTTCACTGTATTTACTGAGTGGATCACGACAGGAACAATGATGTCATTCTGAAATTTTTCTCAAATAGTGATCAGGTTTAATATAAAAACATTGGTAATTTTAAATAAAAAAATGCTGCAATAATTATGGCCTCTTTGTTTATATTAATGATCTCTAGTTTCTGTAACCATGACTTAAATACTTAGAATGGTTGTCAATTTTGTGCTGGTGGGTAGCTTATAGTTACCACGCCCACCCAAATTTTATGCCTACAGGTCACTGAGGGTGAGACACGACATGTCACTTGTGCCCCGTGGTTGCTATTTCTGATCAGTTAGGAGCAATAAGGCAATATATAGATGGTGTTTGTCAGTCTGCCATGATCTATGATGCGTTAGGACATCCATAGGCATCCCTAAGGACATCCTTTAAGACATGAGTTAAGGCATGCATTACAGATGGGGGAAGTTCCTAACCTTTCTTCTTATCATTTGAAAATGGTGGCAGGAAGTGAGGTGCTCAGAAGTGATGTTGGCAAAGAGACCGGAAGTGATGACAATACAGGAAGTTATGTCAAGTGAAAACACCCTGTTACCAACGTATATGCATCCACTGGCCTGTTTCTAGCCGCCTGTGTACATTTGAGCTTTGTCTTGCTAAAATAAGCACGTTGAAAGCTAATTTTCATATGTGGCCTCCAAATGTCAATGAGTTTTTGTTTTCTTTTTAAAATTGTCCACAAACAGGATGATTTTGCATAGGCAAGAACAGGAAACCACTGGACATACTCTATCAATTGTCAAAAGGAATATGGTATTTCTTCTGTATGTAAACCAAGCTTCTGGTAAAAGAAATAAAACATCTTTATACAAATATCAGCTTCTAAAGTATGGTGTTTGCTGAGGCTGTAATGAACGCATTCGCCCAACATTCTTCATAACGATGGACACTGGCTGTAACACTGTGTACAGTTTAAGGTACCCTCCACTTCAAGTCATTTATAGAATCAAAATAACCATCCTCCGTATTATCCATAAAAATGTCTAACAGTATGTTGCTCCAATGGAAATCATTAAGGTTCCCTGTTTAGCATGAGTTTTCAAGGTGTGGTGAACCAGGGCAGATAAGCTCATTCTTATTTCCGGTGAATAGACTATTCCAAAGTGGGTGACGCTGAAGATTTTTCAAGACAGGAATAGGCATTAGAGCTGACAAACAACACATTAGTTCTGAGTCAGTCTAGCAGGGTGTATATACAGCAATAAGAGTACTTATCCATTAGACATATTACTTGTCTACAAATGTTCGTCCATAAATGACCTAATTGCACAAAGCAGGAAAATTATATATATAAATCAGTAGAACTAAATGTCCTGTACAGAAAACAGTTTTAGCTTCACATAGACACTGCTATAAAAGGTGTGCACATACATCTGAGAATCAGTAGAGATCTTGCATCTTAGTCCAGGCTGACAATTTTTTATATGAAGATATATATTTTCTTAGTTGATTATGTAAATACACATTCATATGGCTAAATATTGTATTTTGGTAAAACCACATTATAGATTGGAGCAGTGGTTCCCAAATTTTCCTTGCAGGGCCCCCCTTTTCTATTTGGGAACATTATCGGGCCCCCCCTCCCTATTCAAACACAGGTTAAGAATGAAGCCCTGCGCCCCCCTAAAATACCTTCGCACCCCTTGTTTGCGAACCACTGGATTAGAGTGTGTGGAGTAAATTATCAATTGATAAAATAAGAGGATTAATCTATTCTACTCTTTATTTTCCCACAAAGTTCATGAGTCACATATATTAGCATTCCAAACCTGCAATCTTATATCTCAGTAAGTGACATGAAACTTTAAAGTAAAGGGCAACAATCATGCAATACCAAGACCACCATCTTATAAAAAAGAAAACAACACTACATCCAGCATAAGTTGGGTAGGCAGTGGGGTGGCTAGCCCCAAGAGATTTGGATGGTACAAGGGAACACAACCCAGTAGGTAAATGTTTAAATCACTTTATTGCACACAAAATTCCAGACCCACATCAATACAACGATTACCACTCTGTGCAGTTGCAGTGTCAAGGGTGTACTGAATCCAATTTCATACAATACTTTACAATTCCGTATTCCGAAAATCATGAGCTATACAGCTGGAAGTAAATTGATGAAGTTCATTCCTGAGGGGTATAGGTCAATCCTCTGCGCATATCGGCCCTGCACACGGGCCTCATCAGGAGGAATGTTTACGCCCTAAAGACTTATATTTGATTACATGTGTACAGGTTATCTATAACCGAGTAGAAAATAACTGGTAACATTCCAAAAAATCTCTTGAGACTTGCCACCCCACCGCCTACCCAGCTTTTGCTGGATGTAGTGTTTTTGGCATTCCAAACATGTTCATCTACCTGTTGGGGCCTTTTCTTAATCAGCCAAACTGAAAAATGTTTTGTTGAATGGATCGTTCCACATGTGGTACCACAACATTGTTTTGTGGCAAATGTATATTTTTGAATGGTGGCTAAAAAGTTCAACCTTGGTCTCATCAGACTACAACACATTTCTCATATGCTTTAGGAGACCATATTTTGGCAGATTTTCTTGCAAATTTAAACCAGGCCTGCATTTTCTTTGGAGGAATCTTGCAGCCCTACCCCATAGTTCAGATAGTACTTTCCATCACCAAAAAAAAAACATCTTTATGGTGAAACATTGTGGTGGCAGTGTTAGGCTTTTCTGCAGCTCAAACTTGGGCTTCCGTCAAGGTAGAGGGAATTGTGATCAATTCCAAAATTCTATCACTTTTGACCCAAAATCTTTAAAATTAAAAAGAAATTTCACCCCAAACATACATCCAAATCATAAAAACGACGGTCATCAGATGAAAATAAGTTTCTTTAGAATGGCACAGTCCAGACATAAACATAATAGGATATCTGTTGGGTGAACTGAAAAGTGATGGTTAAAAGAGATGACCTTGAAATCTGACAGATCTGGAGCACTTTTGGACAAATATTGCCTCATCAAGATGTGCCATGCTGACTCCTACCCAAGAACAGTAAATGCAGTCATTAAATCTAAGGGTCCATAAACAAAGTATAAGTGTAAGGGTGTGTGCACTTACGCAAACATTTTATAGTACTTCTCTTTATATTATAGATATTTTTCCCCTCACAGATGTGTTTGTTTTTCAATTCCATTATAAATGCAATGTTATAGGCACCACTAAAGGTTGCAAAAGTCTTTACGGTTGTTTAATTATTGTATATGACAAAAGCCTTCAATTTTAACATGTTCACCCTGAAAGATTTTAACCTGTGCATAGTCCTACATAGTCCATCATTATTCAAATTTATCAGGATTCCTTTTGTTGTTGTTTGAGTGTTGTTATAACGGATAACCATTGGGAATAGCCAATAGTACATTAACTAGATATGAAATTCTATACCTTAGGTAATATTTATTATAAGGTCATATTCATTTAACACTGTCTGTAGTGTTCTTTCTCTCTTTGTCTCACTGTGGATGTTGGGTTATTTCCATATTACCTTCTCAGGCAGGGTCATTCTAGAGTCACCTACTCTACAGATTATCTATGTACACTCCCCCCCTAGGGAAGCAAGTCCCTCATGCAGCAACTCTCTTCTTAGAATAATTCAGTGCCGGCAAAGCATCCTCTAGAGCACACTGGCTATGACCACCCTAATCCCTGGGCAACATGGGGTTTACAGATGCAGTAGTGCACAGGTCCCCAGTCACAAATAGGTTCAATGTCCACAATTGCACATGAAACAATAACTGGGGCTTTATTGATGGATGTTATTTACAGGCTTTTAATACTCATGAATTCATAAGTAGGTTAAAAGCTTTCAGGAAAATGATACAATAATTAAATAGTCTCTAGCCTGTGCCTAGTCCAAGTGGTTGGACATATCTGTTATTCTCCACCCTAGCCTAGGTAACGGGTGGTGATCTACACATTCATCTCTGTTAATAAAGGCACTTCATAAAATACAAATGGTGCTAAAGATCAAAGGGGGTGCGCACCATCAGTGGCAATCAGAGTGGCGGTCGTGCTCCCCCTTCTCTCTCTCTCTCTCTCTCTCTCTCTCTCTCTCTGTAAACTCCAGCTTGGGTGATAAAATGTATTTCTGAAAAATGTACTCTCTGACTTTGTGAGTTAATTACAAAGCCCATGAACATGGCATCATCTGCACAATGGAGATATAGAGAAGGGTTGTGTGCATGCAAGTTAGGAGGGAACATTTCCCCAGGGTAGGTGCGTTGTGACGTCACTTTCGGGAAATGTTTTTTTTTAATGCATGTAGGAGTTGGGGGCCTGGCTGCTTAGACAAAGACGCTGAGCTTAGATGCTTACAACCATATTCATGTTACTTTAGGCAAAGGAATAGAAAAATTATCATGGTATCATGATGATGATCAAGATAATTGTAATATTAAGTGTTGTACATTTACATTCATATAGCTACGTAGATAAGACAGATAGAAATACTCTATCACAGACAAAGTGGCACATTTACTAGTATAACAAATCACCTAGAACAAATAATACTGTTAAGGTGATAATTGCTTTATCATGAATAGAAGATGTGTTACTAAATCTTTCTCACACTTTTCCACTACACACTACTGGTGCATGAAAACAGCGCAATCTATGTCTCTACTCTGTTTTATGATTTTACTACATTGTAATATCTGATGTCATGTTATATATCTATCAAAGTGAAAGTTAACTTTGGCGATTTGAGTAATCCTTTTGTTACCTGAGATCATTGATGTGCCCTATATTTCCTTCAGTGGGCAACTGGATTGAGCCATCTACCCACTTCAGGATAAGCAGAAATTCAACTGCACATTATGAGATTGCAACTTTTAGCACTGATGCTTTGTAATGGCCTTGTATTTGGAACAGGACCTTGCAGAAATGGAATAACTTAATCAGTACCATGAGGTTCCTTCATAAAAGATAGCATTTACATACAGGTGCAATTTTAGTTCTGTATATGACCACAAACAACGCAGGCTGCAGCATTTTAGCTTTAATTCAGTGGGTTGAACAAAAAGATTGCATAAAATATGAGGAACTTAAGCTTTTTTAACACAATAACCAAATTGTGGCTCAAACATAATTAATTGTCTCAAAGGCTATTTATTGGACAAAGGGAGAATTTCTTTAATTAGCCTCCCTAGCACTCAGCAATCGCAGCAGAGAACACACTACTCTGCTTGTTTTTCCAGACCTCCCTTCTCCCCTATATGGCATGGCACCCCGGCCCTTTGGCATCAGCGATGACGTCAAAGGGACAGTGCCAGAATCGATGGATGGGTCCACCGCATGCTCGTGGAGCATATGTAAGTTTTGACGATCCCAGCTTGGCCAAAAGAAAACCTGAGAAATTGCTACAATATGAGAAATGGCAAAATCTAGTTTGGTACATCCTGGGAAAGAAAGAAAGCACTGGTGAACACAGCATTTGAAAATGACCTGGAGGTCCATGAAAGACATACTGTCTGCTCAGATCCAGCCAAATGCAGTCACATTGATTGGGAGACGTTTCATACAGATGGACAATGACTCAAAACACACAACCAAAGCACCCCAAGTGTATTATCATGTCTAGTGATGAGTGGCATAAGCAATATTCAAATTTGCGATATTTTGCAAATAATTCTACTAATATTCAATTCGATATTTGCAAATACAAAATTTGAGTGTAAGGCCATGCCTTGCTAACATATATTCAATTACGCTTATCTTCAAAATGAATGGTCAAATACGGTATTTATTTTCGCATTGCAATTATATAATCGCAATGGATAGCCAAAAGCTTCCCAGAGCATAATATCTTGAATATTCAAAATTGCAAAAATCCCCCACCATTCTCAAATAGCCTATATTCATTGAATATATTTGCAACTCAAATATTCAAGCTCAACACTAATTATGTCCAAGTTAGTCACCTTATCTAAACCAGCTGCATTTCACTTGTTGAAGACTAAAGCAGCCCATACATGGGTCAGATTGAAAATTGGTTCCGTATTTTGAGAACCAAGTGTGGTCAACCAATTTTTTATCGATTTTTTTTTCTACCTATTCTACCTCACTTCTGATTGAAATTTCAATCGGACTATTTTGGATCGATTGTTATGTCGATTGAAAAAAAAATCGATCAAAAATCTTGTACTACATATGGGGCATGATACAATCGACATACAATTTTATACCGACTTAAAAATTTATCGTTTTAAGTTGATTGATTGAAAATCTGACCCGTGTATGGCCTGCTTAAGCGTTGGACAGAAAGGCCAACAAACAAATATCGACTGAAAGCTGCTGCAGCAAAAGCCTAGTAGGGTATTAAAAAAGAGGAAACCCAGCATCTGGTGATGTCCATGGGTTTAAGACTTCAGGCTGTCATTACCAGCAATTAATATTTTAGTTTTTGAGCACCTAAAATGTAGTGATTGTGTTAAAAAGGGCACTAGTTCCTCACATTTTATGCAATATTTTTGTTCATTGTGGTAATCTACAGAACCAAGATTCTGTCTGAATATTTATGGTCCTAACTGTATGGGTAGAATAAAATAGATTTTTAAAAAAAAGATCTTCTGAAGGAGGCCTTGCGTTATAATCTGGGTAACTTGCATTTATGTCTTAAACAAATGATGTTTCCTAGGAAACACTAAAACTCTTTATTTATGGTGTCTCATTAAAATTGCTGACGAAGCTATTTCCAGATTACATAATATTGTAATATCTCTGTTACATAAGAGTACCTTTCATGTTATTTTTTTTATTTATGGTTTTGTCAAACAAACTCTAAGGGTCCCCACACACGGAGCGAGTGGGGACCGACAGATGAGCTGTTGAGAGCAACATCACTCACAGTTAGTTTGGACAGGAATGCTGGTCCCCATTCAAGCTAATGGCATCGGCCAGAGATTTACAGACATGTCCGTTCTCTGGCTGACCAAGCTTTCCTGCCGGCCCATGTGGGTACCTGCGATCCACAGCCGATTTTGGACTATGGGTCCCCATACACCATTAAATTTCTCTGTCATATTTCCTTTAGATCTCTATTTGTTTTACCCCAACCATGTAATATGAAAACCATCAAGCCTACCTGTGTTCAATTGCAGAGGACCCTACCCTACATAGTTGTTTGTAGATCTAAAGGATATCTGACAGAGATATCTAAAGGTGTATGGCCAGCTCCAACTCCCTCCACAGATCCAGACCAAGATTCAGTGTCCTTGATGGTGAAAGCATTTGATTTGAGCGATATAAAAGTAAGGATGTATCTGGTCACTGTATTTAGACTGAATCAGGGAATGCAAATGGAAATTCTGGTAAGAGCAGAAGTAGATGTGATCAATATTAGAAAAGAATGAGACCTCTTAAATCTATTTGTGCTACAGACCTTTAAAAAGCCTAATGAAAAGGGAGGCTAGCACTGGAAGTTGTACATTGGAATTTTAGACCATGGTAAACATTTCAGATTCTACTAAAGTAACCTGAAGTCCATCATCTGAAACAACTTCTTCTGAAATTAGATGAAAATTAGATGAAATTGAAAAAATTGCCTTCAAATGTCAAGATGTTTCTTTAAAGGTTCATTTCAGCTGGTCAGTTAAAATTTCCTTTATATCAATCAACACTTTGTAATAAACACTTTGTCTATGGTCATCCTATTTCTCAGTATAGTTATACACTTACATTTTATTCCCTTTTGTCAGTAGAAATACAATAACCTCAATAAACCTAAGTTTATTTACAATATTCAAAAAAAAAGTAAATCAAGGAGATGGCCTGTGAATGATCTAGCAAAGGGTTGGTACTGTGAGCCTGAAGGTACAAATGAGGAAAATCCATCCTTCTCTCATGCTCAAACTCTTTTCTCTGATCAAATAACCCAACACGTTGCCAACTTTTAAACAATATTCAATTTATTTTACCAACAGAAATAATTATTAAGCTTATCCTCAGCATTAGTCCCCTTCTTTGGACCACTTTGATTTCAAGTGATCATCTTATATGAATAGAAGCTTCTGCCCGAGTGACTATGGACCCCTAGAATAATTGTGATGTGGCCTCCACTGCTCAGATATTGATCTGGAGCAATCTGAGGGATATTGTAACAGCAAAACTGCAACCCCCCCCCCTCACCCCCGGTCTTCATCCAGCCACCATTTCAAGCATGCTCAGGCCAAAGATAATGGAGAGGCAGTTGCTGAGAATAGTGTGTTGCGTCCCCCAGACAGGCTCCGTCCTAAGTATAAGTTGCTCTAATGTCGGATGTTTATAACTTGGGGACTACCTGTATATAAGCAACTATGGGTCCCTTCTATCCCTTTCCTATTCTAGGAGTCTTTGATAGATAGATAGATAGATAGATAGATAGATAGATAGATAGATAGATAGATAGATAGATAGATAGATAGATAGATAGATAGATAGATAGATAGATAGATAGATAGATAGATAGATAGATAGATAGATAGATAGATAGATAGATAGATAGATAGATAGATAGATAGATAGATAGATAGATAGATAGATAGATAGATACATCAGACTTTGTAAATGCAATCTTAAAATTCTGATGTCTCTGTTTTACATGACCAATCGATTTTCCTTTGCTCTGCTCTAGTTCTTTGTTTACAAGCATGTAGATAACCATGAAATTGTAACTTGGTCTACACATTGAAGTAATCTGAAGAAGTCTGTCATGATTTGTAATTAAGGGTTTGAAGCATGACAGGCCTCGGCTTGTTCTGTGATGCCTGAGTATGCTGACAGATGGCCTTTCATTTCTGCTGATATATTTCAGTGTAGCTGCATTACAGACCCATAGAACAGCAGACGGTCAAGATTTATTGGCAGTGTTAAAATGGAATGCTCATTTGAACATTTAGATCTAATTGCACTTACTGAACAATCTTTGTTATCACCTAAACTTCTAAGCTTGATTTCCTAAATTGCTAGATGTTGATAAAATTGTATTTTCAAACAAATACATTCCTACATTGGAGAAACAACGATGACAAGGGTGTAAACAGCCTTTACTAAAGAAAAAAAATGATGTAGCCATAGGCAAGGCCAAACGTTATCCTTATAAAGTTAAACACAACTGAATATATATATCATTATTCACTGTTTCAATTTTCTTCATTTAAAAAATACTTCCAGGGGGTTTTTTTACCTAGAAATTCAGCCAGTTGCAAAAAAAATTGTTACAGGCTGAGAAAACTAAACAATTGCTCCACAATCCATAAGTGAGTTCCTTCTCTAAAGGTGGGCATAGACTGACCATCTAGTCTGCCTGATGACGATCTGAAGAATATCCTATGACAGTTGGGAAACGTGACTTGCATAAATGCGTAATTTACTTGTGTAAATAAGCCTATCTATTTGCTTAAGAAACCTTAAGCCCCCCATACACCTTCAGATTCCTCCATACAACTTTCATGAGACCTACCAACAACTATGTAGTATAGTGACCTCCCTGATAGAATACATAGTGATTGGAAGGTGTAGAAAGGTCCTCCTATTACATGGTTTTGGTAGAAGAAAAGTTGGTTGTACAGAAGTTGCATGGTAATTGTATGTGGTGTATGGGGGGCTTTAGACGGGCAGACTCCCGGCCATAGTTGTAACAGACCAACCTGCGTGCTAGCTCCCGCCAAGCACATCAAGGTTGGTCTGCTGCAACTATAAGGGAGCCCACCTTGAATTATGTAGAAAAAAAGCCGGCAAGTCGGATCGCACACGGATCCGACATGCCGGTTCTTTTTCCATGCGACTGACAGCTGCAGGCTGTTACCGCTGTTAAATAAGAGGGGGAGTCTCCTCCCCCTCCGAGGTAATTGCTTCAGTCTGCCAGGAATCCTGTGTGTCAGTGGAAGACACAGGATTCCTGTCCGACATGTAGCAGACTGCTCACAGTGTGGTGACGTCACCACGCTGTAATCAGTCTGCTAAAGGTCTGTCATAGATCGAGGTGTCTATAGCAGGCTTAAGGATAGGATAAGTGAAAGCATGTATGCAGCAGAGTAGTGCTTTATGCTCATAGGGCAGCAATATTGTATAGGGGCCTTTTAGTAGAAGGATTGTGCTCAGGGACCTGACAATGGATTGCATGGATATAGTGTTAGGGGTTAACTAGTAAACCACAAAATTTCAAGGTTCTACCATGCAGGGATTTAAAGATATATGTGTTCAATGTAGGCAAGTTAAATGTTGCATATAGTAGTATATCTCTCTGGCGATGAAGGGACATTATCTGATAGCTGAAATGTAACTTATAAGTGTTGTAGATAGAGGGGTGAAATTTGGGGTGTGAGTAGTAGTAGGTGAGCATTACATTACTGACCTGAAAGTTTCATCATTATACTATTAATGGTTTTCGTGCTATGAATGTAAAAGTTACAGTTTCACACAGGTTTTGGTTTTGTTTCTACAGCAGTGGAGAGGGGGAGAAGGTGTGTTCTCTCCTGCGTTTTTTATTGGCTGGTATGATGGAGAAGCATCCCGTAGCCATGGAAACACTGCTCTTTCGTTCCGATGTCTCTCTGCTTCTGCTTCTGTCAGCCAGCACGCAGCCCAGGGAGCACAGATTCAGAGAGCAGACCTACCGACTCCCCTAGATGGTCCCCTGCACCCCCCTGCCAGCCACACCCAGCGTATAAGACAACCCCCAACTTTTGCACACGTATTCCTGTGTTCAAAAGTCGTCTTATATGCCAGAAAATACGGTATATCCTTGGATGGTTGCGGAGGCCTTCTATAGGATTTATTCATAATTTAGGAAAAACATCAATCCATGTGATAGCCTAAGCATGCACATTCACGCATAGATATATGCTAGATCGATGGCAGCTTCGAGCGCTGTGCAGGCTCACGGCCATCTATCTGGCTCATATCACCTGGCCATCCACCGTTGATGTCCGTTGCTTTGGGTGGAGACTCCATCCAAAGCAGAAGTTCTGTGGCTTGCTTCTCCTCTCACAAGATACAGCTCGCGCTCTGTGTGCTATAAGAGGGGAGCGGCACAGGGGAGCTGTGTCTCTGTCGGCTTTCACTAGCTGGAAGCTGCAGACAGAGACACAGCTCCCCTGTGACACCGGAGCAGCACTCACAGCACCATGCCCACATCTAACGGGAATTGTAGTGGTGCACATTGATTCCTGGTCGATTGACCCGCAATCAATCACAGCGTGGTGACATCACCATGCTGTGATTGATTGCGGGTCGATTGCAAAGCAATCTATCCGTGAATGCCCAGCTTAAAAGAAGAGATGTAATGGGAAGGAAGTTATGTTTTGAGGGGGAATAAATGAAAAGCATAAAGCAAAGATTTCACATAACCAACAATCATGAAAAAAAAATATTGAATGCGACCTTTAAGTTGAAGAAAATACATATAGTTTTCCAGTTTTTCTTATAGTTTGACTAAAGTCTCTCACACTTTATACATTCAGACAGTCAATCACTGATGCACCAACTCAGCTATCTATTAACATACAGCAATATTTATTGTGTTCTGCTCAACTGTCTCTTGCTCTTCTCTTGCTCTTCTCTGACAACTAATCACACACTAGTCACAACAAGTGTTTTATTAAAGGAAAAATGAGAGAGACTCTGTATCTATCTCTTGTAGTTTCCTGGCACAAGTGTCAAGCTGTCAAACACAGTAGGAAGAGAACATGTGCTATACGGTACTCAGTTAGTCATCAGCAGAGAAAAAGTAAAGTCTCAGTGCTGTAATTTATGTGAACATTTTCTCTTTGATTAAATTCTGCAGGATGTAGCCTAGCAAGCTTTGTGTAATCACATATTATAATTAACCAGTAATTCTTCAGAATAGCTTTGTTATTGATTAGGATTAATACATATTTGTTTGTTGGGCAGAGAGCATAACATGGATTTCCTTTAGCAATATTGTCTCAAGTTTTTCTGCATATGTTAAAGGCAAAAAGTTAGAAATATATATACTTTTTCCAGTTTCAGATTTTACATTGAATACAAACTGCTCATTTTACTTTGTTATTTGTCTAATTTATTGTATCTGAATATGTTCCTGCTACGAAACATTGTTAAAATCTTCACATTTGTATTGTGAAAGCCTGCTCTACAAAAAAATCTTCAAAATATTTCAAACCACAAATTAATAGTTGTGCATTTACGGGATATAGAATGGGATGTTTTACCTACTTAACGCAACAAAGTTACTTATTACGCTGTTGTGGAAACAGAACAGACCACCTACAGTAGGAGAATGGTACCAACTGATAAATAGAATTACAGAAATGGAAGAACCTTCTTCTTATACAAAGATAACAAACCTACCTGTATACCTGATCATAATGGATCAGTTACAAATACTCGCCCTCATACACAAAAGATTGCTTTCACTCACATTAGGACCCTGCTGGGCTTCTCATGTAAGTTCAACCCATCTGCTTATTATTTTTTTTTACTTTTTTTTGTAATTATCATTTTGATTTTATTTTTGTTATTCTGTTCAAAAAAATCTCAATCTCCTGACTACAGCACATCCAATGCATGTTACTTTATGCACCCCCCCCCCTAGTGCTGAAGTTTAGATGTTGTTGTTCACTATTTATGATACTTAAAATAGCGTATTTTCAGTTGGATTCATTGACCATTAGTGTTGAGCAGCATGTGGTATATTCAAATTCACATAATTTCACAAATAAACAAAGAAACATTCGAAATTCATAAAATAGTGTACTCATTGGCCCATTCTTCCATTGCACATTTTTCTTGTTGGTCCAAATTGCATGTTTTTCAAGCATGGGCATTTACTTTGAGCTCCTGCCACATAATCACAGATCCACAGAGTACAGACCACTCAAGGATCTTGGTTTGGTATCCTTGCGGAACTTTTGTAGCTTTGACCTAAGCCTACAGTACAAGCAAATGTCCCCCTCTCTCTCTCTCTCTCTCTCTCTCTATATATATATATAGCCCTGCTGGTAGAAAAAGTTGATACAAATACACATTTTCTCTCATGCATAAAAATGTACACTGCTCAAAAAAAATAAAGGGAACACAAAAATAAGACATCCTCGATCTAAATGAATAACATTTTCTTATTTAATACTTTGTTCATTACATTGAATTGAATTTGCTGACAACAAATCAAACATGAATGATTCATTTAATAAAATGTATCAACTAATGGAGGTCAGGATTTGAAGTTACACTCAAAATTTAAGTGGAAAAAACACTATAGGCTTGCATTAGGAGAAACCCAGGGCTAATGGCACCAGCATATAAGGGGTCTGAAGACCTCATTTCAGTACCATGGCAGACTACCTCTTGCGAGCACATGGCGGGCCCTGCAAAGAAATGCCACCCCACACCATTATTGACCCACTGCCAAACCGGTCATGCTGGAGGACTTTGCAGGCAGCAGAACATTCTCCACGTCTGTCACATATGCTCAGTGTGAACTTGCTTTCATCTGTGAAGAGCACAGGGAGCAGCAGTGGCAAATTTGGCAATATTGGTGTGCACTGGGAAATGCAGAACTTCCTGCACCGTGTTGGGCTGTAAGAACATCCTACATCTGTGGTGGTCAGGCCCTCAAACCAACCTTATGAAGTCTGTTTCTGAGCACACCAAGAGTATATATATATATATATATATATATATA
>CM070033.1:92659305-92684307 GCA_036250615.1 Ptychadena robeensis
CCCCCCCCCCCCCGTCCATTTTGTGTAGCTGCTCTCTGAACCTAACTTATGTATTTTTACTGTATTTAGTCATAAGTTGCCTGCCTTTAGCTTTAATATTAGAACTAATTTATAGTTTATCTACTATCATTTTTTATGTTTACAAGAGGTTATAACTATTATATGGATTAGACTTTTCTGATCCGCCTTTAGTAACATAAATATATTAACTACCATATTTTTGGACCATAAGACGCACCAGACCATAAGACGCACCCAAAGTTTTGAAGGAAAAAAACCAGAGACAGCTATTCAGATATAAAGTGAATATACAGAATGTTCCAGCAAAGTAGGCATGACTGGACCATGCAGTATTCACTCTGTATTCCTCAAGAAGGTATGAAACTTTAGCATGCATTTCTACACTAACAGTACCCATTCTCTGAACACACTGACCAACTTATGAAGAGACACATTTTACAATCTGGCACTAAGAACTTACCCATAAGCAGCTATTAACTTATGGGAGGACATATGAGTCTGTGTCACAAAATGTATTTGTTGCAGTGCAGAATATTATTGTAAATATACATCTCATTGTAAAATCTCTCTCTCTATAAGTTGGTGAGTGTGTTCAGAGAATGGGTACTGCTAGTGCTAAAGCAGATAAGATCTCTTTTTGGCAGTGGCTTCTTGGCTTGGCTGGAGGGAATGGAACAACTTTCTGCCTCCTGGGATGCATAGCTATTGCTCCTAGGATGGTTGGGACTAAAAAAACAAATGTAATTTTTTTTCTACATATTCGGACTATAAGATCCAGGGACACTTTCCCATTGATTTTAATAGTAAAAAGTCTTATAGTCTGAAAAATACGGTAACTAATGCTAACATAGCTTTCCATAAACCCAGCTGCACCTCAACTTATACCTGAAGGTAAAGTATAAACGCCTAACTAAACAAAGAATTGGATATTTCAAACAGCAGTCACAGGTGAGATCGTGTTGTGGAGTTGAAATTCAGGAAGAAGCAAACTTGATCAAAAACAATGGCAGCTTTGTACAGTCAGCAGAATGTCGGCATCACAGGTTACAACACACTTTGTTCTTTGAGCACCATGGCCTGTTGCAGCCAATTCACTACCCCTGGAATAAAAGACTCCAATATCACATTGCATTTTAGGTCTCATGTGTTGAACATGAACACAAATGTTGTATGTATAGAAGTTGGAGCACATTCATTGTCTGTAATGGTGCAGAGCTTTGCATTGTCCCGTCCACCACCTAACACCTGACAGCAAGATAGAAATGTTTATCTTTACTTTCTGAATCCCGGACAACTTGATACCTTCCACCAGCTTTCACTAGCTGATAGATGAGCACTTTGTTCTCTTAACTTTCATTTGTGTAACTAATGTCTTGATAAGTATCTGGTAGGATCCAGTATCTTCTGACAGGTTAAGAACAAGGAGATTTGCTACCATTAAATTTGAATAGTTTGAACCTCAGATACAATGTTGATACATGTGTATTATTATCATCATTTATTTATATAGCGCAACACATAAAGTGTGTAAGGAAAGCTGTTTGTCTGTTGGATGTCAGTAATGACAATTGAAGGCTGCTGTTGATGACTTTCATTTTTAAAATGCGAATTAAACTGCCTGGTCGTTAGCAGTGATGTCTCTTTCTTCATCTGGCTGAATGATAGTCTCATAGATCATTCTATAATATTGTGAATTGTTAAGCCCCCCATACACCTTCAGATTCCTCCATACAACTTTCATGAGACCTACCAACAACTATGTAGTATAGGGTCCTCCCTGATAGAATACATAGTGATTGGAAGGTGTAGAAATGTCCTCCTATTACATGGTTTTGGTAGAAGAAAAGTTGGTTGTACAGAAGTTGCATGGTAATTGTATGTGGTGTATGGGGGGCTTCAGATTGTTTTTGGCTTTAGTAAACTGTGATAAAGGTTTTTAACTGCTCACGTTTTGTGGCGCATTTGATTGGGAATTATAAAAATTTTGATACAGAGCTTGTATCTTCTTCACTACCATTGGTTGACAAAAGGCTGCTGCCAAAAACATGTCCTATTGATCCTACTGAACACTGAGTGTAATAATAACTTAGAGATCTCCCTGCTAGTATCCCTACAGCACTCATAACAAGTGATATTATCTGGGTATCCATGTGGCTGAACACACACGGCCTTGTAGATCACTACTCCATGCTAAGCCTGCTTTATACTTACATTTTTGTATATGTATACTTACATTTTTTATTTTATTGTTTAATCATTCACAGAGTGTGTCTCCTTGTTCCTATTTGTCTTTTACAGGGATGGCCATACTCCCCCTTCATATCAGGAGCTGTACAGCTCCAGGCAATGTTGTCACTCAATGTTATCACTTCTAACCTATGGCCTTTCTGGCCATTGACAGCACTCCTACCGTGTAATCACCACTGACAGTTGTGTGCAATTATTTACTATTACTTTTTTTCAGCATGAAATGAAATTTTTTGTATCAGTTAAGTGATGGTAAGGCTTTGTTTCCATTGCGTTGGGACCCCTCCGCTTAGCGTACACGCTTAGCGGGAGGTCCCAACGTAACAGATAGACTTACCTGCTCGGCGGAGGGTCTGTCTTCATTGCGCTGAGCCGATCCGCCAGTGTAAGGCTGAATGTAGTTGAGTACGTTCAGCCTTTACACCGGCGGATGTGTTAACAGACCATCCGCCAGCAGGCAAAGTCTGTGGGATACGTCGGGACCACTGCTAAGCGTATACGCTTAGCGTAGGGGTCCCGACGTATAATGGAAAGAAGCCCTAAGTGCTTTTGCACCATTCACATGTTTTTGATTTTAATGCATGTATTTAGAAAGAAAAACTAAATTTTATGCAAATAATAATCTTTATTAAGATGAGTACTTAAAACAAGTATTTTGAGACATGATATTTCAATATATATTAAATATACATATTTACCAGAGCATTTATTGTGGCAATATATAAATCTAAGTTTTCATCCTAATTAAAGCAGCTTTTGTTGAGTACAAATCTTACATGGAATGTTACTACAATACACATTCATTGCAATAAGGCAATCCTATGTACATTGTTTCTTTGTATTCACAGTTTGACAGCTGACTACAGTGCAGAAAAGACATGATAATCTGACAGACAGGAGACAAACTTTACCATTATAATACAACACATATATATTTGCAGCTGAAAATATATGAGGGGGTTAGAATGCACACTTCTGATAACTCAGTGATACCTAGACATACCTGTTTCACTTACTGATTAAGGGAAAAATTACAGGAAGCTACATCAGCTACGGCCGTGGGACATTACTTTCGATATCTGGAGCTCTCCATCCTATTCAGCACCTGACTAAAGCTTGGCATAGATGGCATTACACATGGCCACTAGTGCCAAGAATCGGCTGGACACCCCTTGTGTGCCAGCCATTACCGAACTAATGGCATTGGTTCTGCATTTACCGTCATTTTGGATCACTTTGCGATCCGACATGCAACTGATTCTTGGTCAATATGACCAGGGGGCGCACCCATTTCTCTGCCGACCACCAATCAATTGCGGGAAAGCGCGCGGCGGTGGATCGGCTGTCGAAATGCCCGTCTATGCCCAGCTTAACTAAGGAGGGAGGGTAGGCATTACTCTCTCTGCTAACTTCCCACACCGCATATCATATCCATATGAACTTAGGAGGGAGAGTAACGCCTCCTCCCTCCTAACTTACCCTGATTTTAAAATCCTGGGAAAAATCCAGGATTTTTTAAGGCAAGGAAAGACACATAAAAAACTTGACTTTACTGGCCAGAACGGGATACTTGACTTATAAGCATAGATGTTCTAAATTTTGTTTCTTTGAAATTCCATGTATTTTTCAAGGCTCTGCTGTGGAGGTGTGTCGCTGCCCTTATGAGGTGGTGACTTTTTTCTCAATATAAATGTGTGTTCATAATGCTTGGTTGATTGGTGGACTAAAACAGGCCAACCATGTAACAATCTGACTGCATTAGCTAATATATTTAACATTGATATGACTATGGATTCTGTAATATGTCGGCACTATATAAAAATGCATAATGATAATGATACATAAATGAAAGTATCCTATAATCCTCTAAGTAGGCCTTGCGAAATATATTCACACTAATCACATCACTGATTTTATACAATCTCATCCATAACTTTAGATTAGATATCTATATGTATAGCTGTGCTTATAAAACTAGATTGTATCATGGGTGACCAGCATAAAACTCCTTTTGCCACAGCAGAGGCGATATTTCAATCTAATGGAAATAGAAATGAGGGAGAACATGTTACTGTTAAAGTCCCTGAGAAATACAAGTCACTAGCTAAATATCATCTTTCCAACACCAGCCATTAACCAACATATCCATTTTTGTTTGACCTATATATGAATCAGGTGCTTTGAGATAGGTGTTGTTCTATGGCATTTATATCGCACAATGTTTGTGTGACAAATACTTTGCAATTGGCCTCATTTATCAATATATATTCAAATTCAGTTAGTTTTTTGTTGCTCTAAAGTCTAGACAATTTATTAAAAACAGAACAATGAGTATTCATGTAAAGTCTATCCAGGTTCTTGGACATGACTGGATCTTGATTATTTTTTTATTTATTTTATTTTGGCACATCTTGATGTTTTACAATCAATTCTCTAATGAAATTTTAAAAATTCTTCATTTCATTCATTTCTACAGGCCCGCAAAATGTTATTTCACACTGAAATGCTTTTGAATCCCCATAACAACTAAGGGGTTGCTAACCAATAGGAAAAATACAGGAATGTGCAAAAGCGAATCAATCTTTAATAGGACATATATAATCAAAAAAAGTGAATGTCGTAAACAAAATAGTAAAGCATTGCTTAAATTCCCAAATTCAGTTAAATTTCAAATAAAAAATACATACAGTAAAAATACTCCTGATGAAAGGTAAGGCGATAAAAACACATTTGCCACAAAGATAACCCAACATAACCAATAAATAAACTTGAAGTTTCTGATATTCAACACACAATAATTTTTTTTGAATAACTTTTTTATAGACTTGTAATTTAAGAAACAATTTTGTTACTATGATTCTGTTCCTATTAAAATAGGGCGCCATCTATCATTTATCCCAAAATTGATCCATGTAGGTAATTACTTTTTGGTATTGTGAAAACTTCTACTATTTATCTGATCCTTTATTTGTAACGTCCTATACCCAAAGGTAACGATGAAAACCACAATAACTGGTTTACAAAAACTATAACCAGTAAAACTAGCCTATACTGTTCATGAAGCATAAAACCTTATTGGTAGCTATAAGTTAGAGTTTTATTTTGCTTCCAGATTTTGTACATTAGCATCAACATAGAGTCAAAGCAGATAACATTTAAATCACATTATCAATAAGCTCTTAAAAGTAAACCTTGGTTGTTGTCACTGTAAGCACTCAAAGTAAGGATTAGGCCCCAAAAATGTGTGCACTTACAGGTAAGGTAAGGGAAAAGGTTTCATCATCTCACACTGCAAAGCTTGGCAGCTCAGGACTTTATAGCCAATCAGCAGTTCCAAGTGTTGACACACTTGTCTTAAGCATTGGAGGATGTCTAAAACATTAATGGTATCATAGGAACATTGGGGAGGTTTCACCAGTGCTGTGCATAAACTTGTAGAAGTGTACAAACTAATGATGTGGTATTAAAGAACATACTGTATTTTTCGCTACAACATGGACTTTTTCCCCTTAAAATCAGGGGTAAAATGATAAAAGCAAAAAAATAAATAAAACTATTTTTTTCTTTTTTTAGTTTAGAACTTGCTGTGAGCAATAGCACCGCATCTTGGACAGCTTCCCCAGCCTCAACAGGCAGAGCTGTATGTGAGCTGGGAAGCTCAAGCCCAACTCACATACAGTGCAGATGAAAGCTCTCCCATATGTCACTGTGTGCCAGTTGGGCTTAAGCTGCCCAGCTCATAGACAGTAAGCAAAATGCCAGAAGATAGATTTGCCCAGAGGCGGACCTTTCCTACGCACTGTGCAATGAGCTGGACTGAGCTGATCTTTCATCTGACAGCTCCTCCACCTCCCTGGCTATACTTATTGCCAGGAAAGCAAAAGCGCTGGTGGAGAGCCAAGGCAGGCTTCTTCCCCCTCCAATTTTGGCAGGAAAAAGGTGCATCTTATGTTGTGAAAAAATATGGCAGTTCCACACATGGTACAGGGCTGAAACCTTAGCATTTGTCTATACACCAGCAGTATCGATTTTCTAAAACCACTGACCAACTTTGGGAGAGTCACATTTTACAATCTAGCACTAACAACTTACCCATACGCAGCTATTCACATAAGGGAGAAGGGTTGTGTGTGTGTCACATAATTTGTTTACTGCATTGCAGAATGTAAATACACAACTCATGCTATGTAAATAGCCTCAATTGTGAACATATAATGTGTCTCCTCCCATATGTAAATATCCATGTAATAGCTGGGTCACTTTTTTGAAAAATTTTCTCTCCAAAAGGTGCGACTTGTTGTCCGGTTCACCCTATTCTACAAAAATACGGTAGTTAAAAAGTTGATAATACAGGTTTATGTTATGTAATTTATCTGTATATAGAATATATTTTTTTCTGCTTCGTCAGACTATGCCTCACTCTTTATATATATATACAAACACACACACACTGTACATGGTAGATGGGAAAAAACTTGTGCTAAAAAGTTTCTGTCAAAGGGTACCTGCCACAAGAAGTGGCTGTGGTTTACATTAGCAGCAATCACATTCTACTTTTCATACCAGGACATTGAAATTATTTGTCATGTATTTATTTTTGCAAAGGGAAACATTTTTTCTTTCAGACACTTGATTTTATTTATACTAGAAATTATGGTAAAACAGTTTCCAGTGTGCTATTGTTTTAGTTCTTATACTGAAAAAACATTTAAAATGCCTACTGTAAAAATTGCTGGATTAAAACAATACAGAACATATGAGGTCATGAATAAATGTGATCATAAAGCTGGAAAGTTCAAATGAGAAAGGCAAATGCATGTTCAATAGTGTCAGTGCCTGTAATAGCCCCTGAATGCATGTAAAAGACAAATAAGTGCGTACATGAGAAATCTCAGCTGTAGCCCTTGTGTGCGGTGCTGACCATCATAAGGCCCGTCATATATTCAACACAGTATGGAGTGGAGTGATCAGACTTAAGCCTGGCATACATAGGCCGATTAGCGGCCGATTTTTCCGGTGGCAAAATCGTCCGCCAATCGGCGTGTTCCCACATGGCCCCTGTTGCCCCCCAACATGTCCGATGTTCTCTGGCCGATGCCGGCCAATGCCATTAACTTCAATGAAGACTAGCGTCTTCATTGAAGGTAATGGCCGGCACACAAAGGGTGCCCGGCTGATTAATGCAACATTCTGGGGCTCATCGGAGCTCGTCTGTCTGCACCCGACTGTGGGTGTATAGCAGGCTTAACACAGACTAAAACAGATTCATTTAAAAAGCATTAAAGTTTTTTTGCTTCTTCAATACAAGCAACACGGTAAACATATCTCATTCCATAGTGAGCGGGCACCAGCACCATGTTGGTGATAACAATAATGATCATTACATTACTAGACATGTGCAGTTAATACATCCTTGTCAGTGGTATTGCACTCTTTATTCAAGGTCATAACACCGTAAGGGGACGAAGTTGTTCCAGTTGGGTTTCCAAGGCGATTCTCTCCTGATGGACTTCCTGGCAATTAAAAGAAATATAGAAATTAAAAGATATATAGCTAGGTCTACACACGTAGGAGTTCATGTGTGAATATAAAATACCAAGTTTAAAACTAGGCATGCAAAACTTACAATCAATTTACAATAGGCACCATTCCAGTGAGAGCTCTGAAGCTAGCCCCACATGGTTCAATTGACTGTACAATCAATGTAATGAGATCAAATTTTTTAGTCGATTGATTGAAAATTGAAGCATGTCCACATGGTACGATAGTTGAAATTCGATTTTAATTGTCATTTTTCTCGATTGAAATTTGATCGGAACAGTTGGAAAATGTTGATTGATTGTCCCCACATTGTGTCTCATTTTTTGTACTGTTGTTTGACCTATCCAATTGAGATTCGATTCAATCAATTAGTGTAACTTCCGGGAGGAGGGAAATGCAATACAGTCATTTAAACCATGCACGCATGCATTGTAATGGCGATTGTAATGGTGATTGTAATGGCGATGTAATGGCAATGTAATGGCGATGTAATGGCGATGTAATGGCGATGTAATGGCGATTGTAATGGCGATTGTAATGGCGATTGTAATGGCGATTGTAATGGCGATGTAATGGCTTGTGTGTCTGTTCACTGACACACAAGCATGCAAATGGCGATCTCTGTGAATACATCACCTAATGTAATGTGTGTCCCCGAGTGTCCTTTTGCCACGATTATAATGTACTGGATTAAAATGCTGACCTATGACCTAAGATATGACCTATGGGTTTCTGATCCCTCTGTGACCATCATTGGTCCCTTTTTGATCACTCTACGTTTAAAAGCGATGTCTGTCTGTCGGTGTACGAGTCACATGTACACAATTTTCCCATTGTTTGCATTTCAAGTAATTTTACACACACACAGACAGACATATATACACTGCTCATAAAAATAAAGGGAGTACACAAATAAGACATCCTAGATCTGAATGAATAAAATATTCTTATGAAACAATTTGTTCTTTACATAGTTTAATAGTTTAAAATCACACAACAATTATCAATGGAAATCAAATGTATCAACCCATAGAGGTCTGAATTTGGAGTCACACTTAAAATGAAAGTGGAAAACTACACAGATCCAACTTTGCCTAATTTTGCCTTGTTTTAGGGACATTTCATAACAGTAGTGTGCATGGCCTCCATGTGCTTGTATGACACTCCTACAATGCAGTCCATAGCATTAATGCCTTCATCTTGCACGAAATGCTGACACACTCCAGCCACATGAGGTCTAGCATTGTTTTGCATTAGAAGGAACCGTACCAGCATATGGTCTCACAAGGATTTGGAGGATCTCATTTCTGTACCTATTGACAGTCAGGCTACCTGATTGAGCACATGGAGGGCTGTGTCCCACCCCCCCCCCCCAAAGCAATGCCACCCCACACCATTACTGACCCACTGCCAAACCGGTCATGCTGGAGTATGTTGCAGGCAGCAGAGCACAGGGTAACAGTGGTGAATTTACCAATCTTGGTGTTCTCTGGCAAAAGCCAAATGTCCTGCATGGTGATGGGCTGTAAGCACAACCCCCACCTGTGGACATCGGGCCCTCATACTACCCTAATGGTGTCTGTTTTTGACAATTTGAGCAGACTCATGCACATTTGTGGCCCGCTGGAGGTAATTTTGCTGGGCTCTGGCAGTGCTCCTCTTGTTCCTCCTTGCACAAAGGCCAAGACAGCGCTCCTGATGCTGGGTTGTTGCCCTATGGCCTCCTCCATGTCTCCTGATGTACTGGCCTGTCTCCTGGTAGCGCCTCCATGCTCTGGACTACACTGGCACAGCAAACCTTCTTTTCTTGAGTCCAGGTGTGGGAGGAGATCCCCCAGGAGACCATCTGCCACCTCAATAGGAGCATGCCCAGGCGTTGTAGGGATGTCATACAGGCACGTTGAGGCGACACACACTACTGACCTTCATTTGACTTGTTTTAAGGACATAACATCAAAGTTGGATCAGCCTGTAGTGTTTTTCTCTACTTTAGTTTTGAGTGGGACTCCAAATCCAGACCTCCATGGGTTGATAAATTTGATTTGCATTGATAGATTTTGCGAGGAAGCTCATGTTTGAGTGAAACGCATCAGAGGGGGGCTATGGCTCCAGTCGGGGGGTGGGGGGAGGTGTTGTGATATACTGTATAGGTGGGTTTACACGTCAAGATTTTTTCGGCCGACAGATGGACGATTTTTTGGTTTCACTCAATATTTTTTTCCTATCACTTGCTAAAAAAATAAATCTGTAAGATTTTTCATTCGTGTTTCCATCGATTATTTCCATTCGATATTTGCGTCGGTTGTACAAAAATAAAAAAAAAATCTAATTACCTTCGATAAATGGACGAACGAAATCCGATAAAAAAAAAATCGAATCTGAAGTTGAATGAAACAAAAATCTAGACGTGTAAACCCACCTTATGTCGGCTAGTTTTAAATTTTTTTAAACTTAAAGATTACTTGAAAAGCAAGGTCAAGAGTGCAGATCTCATTGGCTATGCCAATAGTATGGATAAAAGCAGCATGTCCCCTGATGGTCATGTAGGACATGTGTATTGGTTTTCCAATTTCTAGGTGAAAATATAACATAATATATTGTAACAAAAGGAGCCCAGCCATGTTCTCTCAGCGTAAAAGATCTGGAAAGCATTTCCCACCTTCAGTTGTTGCTGAAGTTCGCTGTTCAGCCTGGCCAGCACCGCATTGGCTTCTTTGTTTTTACGGATGGCTGTCTGGATGGCTTTCTTCTGCTTGGAAGGCTGCCTGAAATAAGCGGATAAGTGCATCAAGACGTATCCAAAAGACATATTTACTGGTGCCAAAAGACCACACACCCACCATAACATATGTTTAAAATTATCTTACAATGCGGGGGCCACAACACATACTGGGATGTCAAACAGTATGCCCATGAATGCAGTGAATTTAAACAGTGCCCCCACCCAAGGCATGTGCTTGTATTAGATGTTATCAAGATAGCAAATACTGTTCATTGATATATTGTGACTTTATTAAACCATGCAAAGGCAATGCATTATACTTCATGGCATATAGTCAAAATGAAATCATTTCCTACAAAGTCTAAGCCCCAGTAATACATCTTCTTTTCTCTGACAGTAACGCCTTTCTACAGTTCTAACATCGGTCATCATCCTCACCTTTGGTCAGGGCTTGGTTACGGCTTGTAATCCCAGGAAGCGCCATGTGTCTCCTTGTTTAATTTAATTGAAGATCTACTTCATGACTTTGCTGAGTCTGTGGGATTTATTTGCAGTTCTTTTTAATGGTTTTAATCACAGGGCTATGTCCCAGTCAGCATGCTGGTTAACACAGCCTGCCTATGATGCAACGTCTATTCATTGCAGATACGTTTTACCCATATTCAGCAAAGCATCTCTCACTAGCTAATGGCTGCAATAGCCTAAGGGATATAAACTATGTCCCTTTCCTAGAATAGGGATAATCAGCAGTAATCAGGCTTTTTGTTCGATGGATTAAACTAGGTTGCCCTCAGATGAAGATAATGTGCTCTTGCAGTTCAATCTAACCGAAAGTGCTGATCAGCACAATTACCAGAACCTGATCGGCACTGAGTGACTGCACGGCCTATGGATGTGAGTGGGTTAAAGGAGATGTATGGAGGGTACATATTAGAGGTGTTCAAGAGATGTGAAAATCTTACTAGGATTTGCACTTTTATAAAGTTATTGGCTGCTAAATGGAAAGGGATAGAAGGCCAAGATTTCTTTTTCAATTGTGAATAAAACCACATACATTACACACACTAAAACATTAAAGAATGTGAACAGAAATGAATGGCCGGTTAAATCCTGGGGTGTCAGTGTCTCTCATGAACATACCAAGAGACTAGTTTGTTTATTCACTACTAGTCTGCTTTCAGAGTCTGAGATTAACAGGTAGTAAATAAATGGCCTGTGCTTGTTGGCATTACTGCAGCTCCTGACATATATTATTTATGTATAATTAAATGTGTTTTATAACAACTTAAACCCCCTTCTTGCATTACCTTGTAATAGGGAAACTTGTAAAGCCTGCCATAGACACCTCGATCTATGGCAGACCTTAAGCAGACTGATTACAGCGTGGTGACGTCACCACGCTGGGAGCAGTCTGCTACATGTCGTACAACAATCCTGTGTGTTCCACTGACACATGGGGCTGCCGTCCGACTAGCCAATAACAGGGAGGGGGAGGAGACTCCCCCTCACTGTTTACAAGCTGCAGCTGTTCAGCATCACAGTTGTAGAAAAAAAATACCGGCATGTCGGATCCCCGTGCGACCCGACCTGTCAGCTTTTTTTCTACATACTTCAAGGTGGGCTCCCACATAGTTGCGGCAGACCAACCTTGACGTGATCGTCGGGAGCGCGCACGCAGGTTGGTCTGCTACAACTATGGCCGGGAGTCTGCCTGTCTATGGGGGGCTTTAGGGAAAAGGTGACATTATAAGAAAGAGAAAACAAATTACCTCTAGTGATGGTCAACAGAGATGCCACAATACTGACATTGGCATGCAAATGCTGGTTAAATATATGTAGGAGGAAATTGAGCCAATCAAGTACAATAGTCATTGTGTTTCAGTTTAAAGCCCCCCATACACCACATACAATTACCATGCAATTTCTGTACAACCAACTTTTCTTCTACCAAAACCATGTAATATGAGGACCTTTCTACACCTTCCAATCACTATGTATTCTATCAGGGAGGTCACTATACTACATAGTTGTTGGTAGGTCTCATGGAAGTTGTATGGAGGAATCTCAAGGTGTATGGGGGGCTTTAGTCTGCTTACAATTTGTAAGCCAACGATGAAATTAAGGAATTATAGTGTCCTGCTCCTCCTTTTTTGTCTAGGCACAGCCTGGGCAGGATACTTGACCATGGTGTATTGCTTAGCTGAAGTTGGGTTTGTAAGGTAATCACAGTCCTACTGCCCTGTAGAGGGGATGGATCATAAAACTAAAGATAGGTTTACACATGTAGATTTTTTCTTTAATCAACTGCCAGTTTGATTTTCTGTTCGATGTCATTGTTGAACATCGTTCGTTCATTTATCGAATGCAACTTCAGATTTTTTTGTTCGCCAATATCGAATGAAAATACATTAAAAATTACAATGAAATTTACCAACATGTTCGATGACCTTTCAAACTATTTTTTGTTTGAAGTCGAACAAAATGTATCCATCGAACAAATTGGCCATTCTAGATTTTTGTGCAATCAACAAAAAATCTACATGTGTAAACCCACCTTAAGTAATTACACTGACATCTTTCACACAGTTCACCTATGTACTTAAAATATATATTTAGTAGTTTTAAAGGAGTTTAGATAATCTTTTCATTGCTACAAATAATTGCTTGTAACAACCAATAATTCTGCACACAGAAACAGGTCCCTCTGTGTTAAAGATTATAAGTCTTATATTTCCTTTGTTATCTAAAGCCCCCCATAGACAGGCAGACTCCTCCATGCAACTTCTGTACAACCAACTTTTCTTCTACCAAAACCATGTAATAGGAGGACCTTTCTACACCTTCCAATCACTATGTATTCTATCAGGGACGTCACTATACTACATAGTTGTTGGTAGGTCTCATGAAAGTTGTATGGAGGAGTCTGCCTGTCTATGGGGGGCTTAACACATGGCCTAGTTATCACAAGAATGTTTCAGACTCATGGATCACTTGCAAGTACAGGGCACTGGAGAGCCACACAGATTGCTGTGGGTAATGCTGGTCACACAACAGGCATTTCTGCTGGATGCTTTCCAAACAAGTTAAGTATGGGGGTAGCTCTTCTAATGGGCCAAATCTACAAACTGCTCAGTCACATTGTCAGAGCAAGCTCATTATGAATTAATATACTTAGTAACAAAGAACGTCTTCAGTATCACTTTCCATTTTGCCAGAAAGGAGTCAGAAAGTCAGAAAGGAAAAACAGGCTACAGATTTGCCCCCTCCCACAGGTATGACTGGTGAAGTGTGACACCTATGCGAATTAAGTGTGACACTCTATGCGAATTAAACTCAGATAGGCCAGATAAAGAAGACACCTTATAGGGCAGGCATCCTAAGCAGTGATCACACACAATCCAGCCAATTACTGTTTTAAATAATTGGCACACCAAGATTGGTGTCCACTTGCTAATCTGCAAGTCAGTTAAAAAAAGAAAAGAAAAAAACATTTCACCCCTCCTCTAAAAGTGAAATGGTTTCAAATGAAGTGAACCGCACCCACCACACGGGGCTTGTCATGCAACTGACCGTACATGTTAAAATTTTTGTAATTAACCCAGTTTCTTTTTTTTACCAAATTGATGTATTATGAAGGCCTTTCTAAACTTCAGAATCAGTTTAAAAGGTCCTTCTGTAGTGTAGTCACCCTACCCAATATAGGTGCTGTCCCCTTTAATCTGCCTACCCATCAGGCCCTAGGACTCTTGGGGTATATAGCTGCATCCCAGGAAGAAGTGGGGCTGTCCAGATATGCGATTCCTGATGAGACCGCAGCAGCTGGGCACACTAGCCTTCCCCGGGAATACAGCCCTCCACAATTTATACCGGTGTGCAGGCAGCCGGGGGAACCTAATAGCCTGCACCAACCTTCCTAGACCCAGTTGCAGTTTGAGTGTCCCTGGCTGGGGTCACCGGTAGAACGCCAGTCAAGTGGGGTGGGGAGCTCCCCGGTACCTAGGCCCTGACTGGTAGCGAACCCGCTGCACCTGCTCTGTTCTGGTTGGACCTTACAGTTGCAGCAGCCTGCCCTGGCAATGGGGTGCTACCTTTTACATTAAGTGAAAAGAACCTGTCCCGCGTAAGGACAGGCACATCCTGCTGGGTACAAACATTTTGCACTTGGTTGCCCTGTTGGGTTTCTCACATGTTAGTGAGTTATAATGAAGTTGTAATAAATAAGTTCAGCAACACATCTGCCTCTTGTTTTTGTTGATCCTGAACCTGTACACTTCCTCTACACAAATGAGAAATTGAACAGAGAAATTGGAAGGCTTTTTTTCCGTTCGTTCTTTTGTTTTCCACCTATAATTAAAACCTTACTAATTGGTAAAAGGTTTTTGTTCTGCAGCAAAAACAATACAATCTAGATGTAAAAAAAACCCAATTAAAAATCATGAGAAAAATATTACTGCACGTGTTTACGAGATGTTTCTTGTGGAACATGTTCTAATACAACATTGATGAAGCCCAGCCACCCATGCTCTGGTCTGTAGGCAGATACGTACACTAAACACTACTAACACAAGAAATAAGACTTCAATGAACAGTATGTGCTGGAAGCCTTTCAGACAAACAGATCAGAGGAAGTTCTGATGAGTGAAACCTACTTACTCATTACATATTATACAGCCCACACTGAAGAACAAATATCACATATAGTCATCCAAGTGTTATTATCAACACAGAAATGTCAATGTGCTTCATTGCCTAAAGTGTGTAAACAGGGGGATTAATAATATACAACAATCTTTCTATGCAGTGCCAGTGGCAGACGGAGATCCTTCTGGCAGAGCTATCTAATAGCCTACATAGTTCTCAATGTTTTTTGAAGTTTTCACATTTGTCTAGCACATGTCAGAAAGCAGCAGGCTAGTACCAGGAATGAAACTTTAAATGGTGTATCATCTTTTAAATCCCTTTTGACATGCAGAGCATGTTTTAATATTTAAAAGCCTTGTTTATTTAAATATATTTGTATACAAAATGTGAATATTACATACAAAGGCTGACCCTTCTGCTCACCAGTGCTGCACAGTGATTCTGCCTAGTTGATGAGTTAAACATGACAGTTAACATTTACAATCCTCCAATTAGCTTGTGACAACATAATAACTTAATATCCTATAAATATTAGTATTTTTTTTTAATATTTGTGACTCTTGCTCTTGAAATCAGAGTCTGCCATTGTGGAGGATGAGTATTTATAGTAAATTCAAAGGCATCAGCAATTTGACTATGACATCAGCTATGAGTGTACTCAAAGTTTGTGTTGAGTATGCGATGGAGGAGTAAAGGCACACACTGTATGCAATGTAAAAAACTGAATGATACACTCATTTTCTCAGAAAACTTAAGCAACAACTACCCTTAATTTAATCATTGCCACTTCCAATTAATTGAAAAGCAACAGTGGCAGGTACTATTGACCTCCATGTTAGGGAGCTGGCATCAGTTTCCTGCCCTTCATTGCTGGTGCATCGATGATGCCAGCAATGCATAGAGGGGAGGAGGGAGGGCAGGGAAACATGACAGAGTATTACTCTGCTTTGATTGCGTAACGCCAGGAAGGATAAAAACGATCACATTTTAATAATGTATTCCTTTAAAAAGCATGGCAGAGAGCAGTAAAGCTCTTACTGACCAATAATTACATCAAATATATAACTCATCAATGATATTGAAGAAGAAGAAGAAAAACATCAAAAATGATCTACATAAGATTGATGCCTTGGTACACCTGTTCAGACTTGACTGTAAGATGGTAAGGTCCACTTTCCAGCGTCAATGACTGGAGTTCCCATACGATGCCTGCTTGCGAAATCTGCAAATCTGATCTCACAGTTTATATAGAGAGAAAGAGACCAAATTCAGCATACCACTGAACATGATTCATTGTAGGATTGTACAATGAATGGTATTGGCCTGGTTTGGAGTTGCCTCCAAGTGTGACACCTGGCATTCACACGAAAAAGTTCAGTCTTCATCTTATCAGACCAGAGAGACAATCAGGTGCCTGTTGGTATACTCCAGACAGGCTGCCATGTGCCATTTACTAAGGATTGGCTTCCGCCTGGCCACTCTACCATAGAGGCCTGATTGGTGGATTGCTGCAGAGATAGTTGTCCTTCTGGAAGGTACACCTCTCTCCACAGAGGGCTTCTGGAGCATTTACCTCTTGGGCGTTACGGGCTTTTTGCGCCATCTTTTATGGTGCAAAAAGCCGCTGCCCTGGCAATTACTGTACTCCGTCGTGATAACCTGCCCTTCCCTCGGCTCTCTACACACCCCACTGTGTGCAGGGAAAGCGACGCCCCCCCCCTCCATTAACATGGAGGTCTATGGCACCGCCTCCCCCCTTCGGCGTCTCCAATGACATCAAAGACTCTGTAAGCAATTGCGCCAGATCCCGATACGTAATGGCTTTGAGTGTAACGCCCAAAAGGTTAAAAAAGTGACCACCCTGACTAAGGCCCTTCCTCCCTGATCATTTATGAAGAGTCCTAGTTTTATGTAACAATCCCCAGATCTGTGCCTTAAGACAATACTGTCTCGGAGGTCTTCAGACAATTTCTTTGACATCATTCTTGGTTTGTTTTCTGACATGAACTGTCATCTGTGCCACTTTATATTGATAGGTTTTTGCCTTTCCAAATCATGTCCAATCAAATAAATGTACCACAAGCGGATACCAATTAGGTTACAGAAACTTCTCAAGGATGATCATGGGAACCAGGACGCATCTGAGCTCAATTTCATGGCAAATGCTGTGAATATTTATTTACATGTGATTTCTCAAAATTTGCAAGATCTCAAGTAAACTTTTTTAAATTATGGGGTGTTGAGTGTAGAATTCTGAGGAAAATTTTGTCCAATTTGCAAAATGGCTGTAACATTACAAAATGTACAATTACAAAAAAGTTAATAGATGTATATAGAGTCATAAATATTTACTCCTCCTGTCCCTTACATCATTTGCTAATCATGTATTGGTTCCAGTTAAGGAATCCATAGTTGATGGCACATGTATAAAATTAGTAATGAACAAAACTATGATATCTAAGTCTGTGGACAAGAATTTCTGTGAACATGCCAGGTGCATACCAATTAGGATTTCAACGAAATAAAATTATTAGTAAAATATAAACCTCTATAAATGCACAAATGTCAATTAAATATCACATGTGATTTCAAGGCAGTGTTTCCAAATATGTCATTTATTGCAAAGCATAAGGGAGACCATGCTCATGTAGACCAAATGGTGACAGGAGAAGAAAGGTCAGCATAAAGCTGCCATAAAGTTATTTATGGTGAAAGGGAACTGTGGGGGAACTTCAGTGTGTAAAGCCCAGGTCAGTGTCATGAACTGAATAAATCAGCGGTATGCAAAGAATAACATATTTCACAGATGAATACCAATCTACAGAAGCTAATAATTAGAGTTTATTTTTACAGCACTAAAACTATAGTAGATCTGACTAATGAGCTCCTCTCCATACAAAATGAATAGTATAAGGCCATGCTATACTATACATACTTTTGAACTGCTGGATGTGACTTTAGAGATGCAGAAGATGAGGTCACATTCGATACTGAAGACAAGTCATGATTTTCCAGAACCTGGCTCTCAGGGTGGAATTTTCTTCGTAATGGTTTGGTTGGTGGTTGACTGAGGACTATTTCCTATAAGAGATTTACAACAAAATGTAAAAAGTATAAGTATTATGAAACACACATACATCTATCTATTACTGTATGTGGTTAACCATGTGGCCTTGCTGAGCTTGCACCTTGGGTTAAATTCACGCACAGAGATATTAATTTAATAGAATTTGTACATTCTTCCAATTTGCATGCATTTGCTTAACAAAAAACAAAAATGCATTATTTTGCTTTGAATGCCTTAAACCTAACATATGTAAAAATATGTAAATACAGTGACTACAATTGCATAAAAACTTTTTAATTAAATAACACATTTTTCTGACTAGAAGACACAGTTTTGCCCCACTTAAATCAATGGAAAAATGTCTGTACATCTTATGGTCCAAATATGTAATTATGGTCCAAATATGTAATTATGGTCCAAATATGTAATTATGGCCCAAAATATGTAATTTAAAAAAATTTAAGAACGTCTATAAGTTTCACTATAACACCCCATGTAACAGGGTGATTAGCGATAAGACCAGTTCTGGTACTAAAACCAACTTTGAATATCGTGACCCTTAAGAATATTAAGATTACATTTCTTTTTTCTGCATGCATTTAGAAAGCAACCTGATATATTCTCAAGCATCACACTCCCCCGATGAATGACAGCACACTGTTGGTCCACTATAACTTATGCGGTGCCATTCTAAGTTAATGGCAATCCAACAGTGCTGTCACAGAAAACTGCAGAGCCTTTGTGTGTGTGCTGCTGTTCTGCAAATGCATCCTGAAGTGCATTGACCTTTATTACCCCCTACATTCATTTCAGGTTGAGGAGTTGTAACGCACTGGGTTGTGCATAGTGTAAAATAGGGCTTACACCTAATTGGTCAGAGAAACAAATTGGTCTGTGAAATATGAATAAAAGAGCCAAAGGATAAAAGGCTTACTTGGTGTCCAGATTGTGTAAAACATTCTGTGCAAGTGATCTGGAAATTTTAAACTTGCTAGGTATTTTCAGAATCTGAATTATGTTTGAAATTCAGTACTGTGACCAATGGGAAAATCTTTCCCATGAACTGAAGTCAAACGATGACACACCTCTGTCACATACTTCATCATAAAGAAAGTGATCAATGTCATGTGCAGAATCCTCAAAGGACAATGCATCAAATGACCATGAACTCTTTGAAACTGAGATACGCTATTCTGTTACTTCTCCAGGCTATTCCAAGATGCAGATGCAGAGAAGGAGGAACGTGGCACAAAACTCAGGTGTCAGATGTAAATCTAAAATTATCCTTACTTTCTATATACTGACTAGACATTAAGCACGTTAAATTAATGGGTGCTAGAACATATGTGGTCAAATGGCCAGCAGGGGGAGCACTTTTAGGAGGAGCTGATAGCGACCAGGGAGCCATCCATAGTAGCACCCGTGAAGCTGTCACCTAGGGCGGCTACTGTGTCCATGACCCCCAGGTCTCCATCGAGATGTGCTCCCCGGGACCCTTTAACAGCAGTGGCCACACAATTCTCACCCACGGCAGCTACTGTGTCCAGGCTCCCCCGGTCTCCATGCCCTCTGTCCAGATCTGCTCCCCCTGTAGCTAATGACATTGTCTGCTACAGGGGGAGCAGATCTGGACGGAGGGCATGGAGACCGGGGGAGCCTGGACACAGTGGCCGTCGTAGGTGACAGGTTTGTAGCCACTTCACCTATCTGATTTCATTAGATGTGCTCCCCCTGTTGGCCATTCTGTGCTACAGAGGGAGCACCAGCCGTCTGAAGTCTCTGAGCTCCAAATCTCACCGGCTGTCCATGGGGCACATGCGCAGTAGCGCAATCCCACAGACACAGGGACTGGACGCAGAGACACTTGGTCTTTATTATATGTGATTACATTAGAAAAGCTTGAGCACAGCGCCTTTCCACATTGATAATGGGATGTAGAATACAGTTCCACTACAACCTTTCTCCAGGGTTTTTTGAAACTCAAGGGTTTTTCCAGAAGTTGCTAGAGCTTCTCTGAGCATTAGATTGATCTCTACAGTCTCGGATCAGTAATAATTTACCACAAGGGAAGCCTGGCTCCCTATTTTCAAAACAGTGTTGAGCTACTGCATGCATGCTTAAGGGTAAATTTACACTGCGGACTGAAAGCAGTCTGGTAAACTACTGGGTGTTGCTTCAGGCATGCGGGAAACAACCTGTCATGAGCGCTTGCAAAATTGTGCAGGCGCTCGGGGATTGTTTAAAAACAACCCTATTACAGGTCTTTCAGGCTAAAGCTAAAACCCGCCTGTGTAAATGAGCCCTCACATATAGGATGGGATAAGTTTCCTGTTCTTTTCAAAAAACCCACCAACATAAGAAGTCTGACAATTCCCTAAAATACATTGTCTGAATATATACAGATGTCACTTAAACCTTGTATTGCAGTAACATTATAGCACCTATACATTCTCATTCATACATTCTTCTATCATCAACAATCCACCAGTGTAAATGTGGCTTCCCACTCTCTTGATCTAAAGGTGGACATACACTATTAGATTTTTCCATTAGATCGAGAGAAAAAAACATAATTTAAGCTGATCGTTTGAAATCAATTCCTTTTTACCTGAATCAATGGACCAAAAGGGATCAAACATAAAATGGATTGAGCTGTGATCGGACATGTTGGTAAATTTCCGTTGATCATTCAAGTATCTGATTATTTATTTTGATACATTTTGTATCTGATGGTAATATGCACCATGTGCTCAGAGTAGAGCACAAGGGAATCGATTGGTTCTCAATCGCTGTGTGATCGTATGATTGAAATATCGACTGTAAGCTTAACATCAATTGATTGCAAGCTGTTCTAATCTAAGATGGATCAAGCTAACTGTACATTTGCAGTCAAACCTCAAAATATACCTGGAAGTTGCAGACTGAAAACATTTGTCATATGACAATATCAGCCCATCTCATTCCTAGCACAAATGTAGCAACCCACACTAGGGTTGCTATGACATGCCAAAAAGTTACACCAGAGCAGTCTTATCATAAAAAGACGGAAGACGTAGAAGTATAATTCTACTGGTCTGCAGAATACTAAAGACATATCATCATAAGCCAGCGGTGTGAAACTTTATTTAAAATACAACTTTATTTGGTTGTCTAGCCAATCATGCAGAGACATGCATCATATATACAGACACCAATCATAACGAAACATCAATCATTCACACAGACTCACACAAAGACAAAGAGAAACCCACAGACACACAAATTACACACACTCTACTTACTGTCTGCAGCTTGTATCTCTATAGTTGGCTTCCTGCTTGTCCCTCCCTTAGCCCCTAGCTGTGCCCCCCCCCCCTTCTGGAATACCTCCCTGTCCCCCAGTTTGGGAACCACTGCCATAAGCAAGGGCAATTAAAGATAACAGGTGGACCCTGTTAATAAACTATGCTGTTTCTGTATATTGTGACATGTCAGGAATTGATTTATGTAAACTAGTAAAATTACTGAAAAGTCTTCTTTAAAAAGAACTTTAGATGGTATTAGCAATGAAAACACAAATATGACTGATAATTTCCACAAAAACCTACTTTTTTGGCAGGGCTGCTCTCTTCTGTCTGCGGCGGGATTTTATTTGTCTGTGGATGTAACTCAATCTCTGCGGCTCGTTCACCCTGTGAAAACAAATCACATTTGGCTTCAAAAGGCAAACTTACTAGCAGGAATGTTCAGTTAAAAATGTAATAGAAGATTTATTATCTGCAATGATGCTGTGGAAATGATGGTATAGGAACACACTGGTATGTTTAGATGGATCCCAGCCAAACTAACGTGGTTTGTAGAACTGTGTTTGGGCATTAAATAGTAGGTTTCCACACTTGAAGAGGCTATGTAAATAGTTCAATATTCTCTGTAAAATGTTTCTTAAGGAAATGTGGGGTTGTGTGTGCAAAATACTAGAATAAACATACTGTATATATTGTATATACCACAGTAACAGAAAAGAAGACCAGCAGCAAAACAGGTATCCAAGAACTGTTATGCTGTGCTTCTAATTTTCACGCTAAAATTGTATGTAAAAGGGGGTGCAATAACTTCCTGTATATCCCTTCTCAGAATGGTACGGTGAACACTTTCACTTAAAAGGACAGATAGACCATAAAAGGGTTGCTTCAAATATGATATTTATGTCAAACTGGAACAACCATCACTTATTAATCCAAATTCATCATCTTTAAATAGCATGCATTTGATATGGAAACTGTACACAGCACAGTTAGTTGGTAGGTTTTTAGTTTATAAGTCATTTTAAAAACTTTAATTTAATGAAAAATAAAACAAATCTGCTAGAGGAATGTACAACATGCAGGTTGGAAAATACTTTAAAGCACTATTACTTTGTTGAGACCCATATTTTCATAATTATACAAATCCTGATATGGGGGTTTGCACAAATCAGCAAAATCGAGGATTTATGATTTCTGCACAGCCTTATCATTCTACTCACTATACTTCAGCAACAGTGACAGTGTGCAATGGTTCCCAAACTATCACTAAAGCCCCCCCCCCCTTTTTTTCTAGATAGGAAATTTACAACAACACACAAATTCACTCTTCCTTCTTTCTGTAGCTAGATTCACCATAGTCCTGTAAGTCGGCTTCCTGCTTGTCCCTTCCCCAGCCTTCTGATTGGCTAGCAGTGGTAGGGGAGGTTGGGGGGACCATGTGCATTCAGTAGAAGGAGAAGAGAACGGACAGCGCAGTGAGCCAATTAACAGCTGAGTGCTGAAGTTCCATAGGTTGACCACCACTGGGGTAGGCTAACCCATTGGTGCGACCCCCTGTGCAATACCCTCTGCTCCCCCTTCTAGTTCGAGAACAACTGCCCTGGAGTTATTTTAATAAAATGTAAAAAATTTTTACAGGAATTTAATTCTAATGTAATTCTTTGCTACAGCTCACAAGGCTTCAAGGTAATGGCGGTAACACAATAACACAGATTTGTGATTAAGTGGTTGAACCTTATAAAAAGTTAAGTTTAGATATTTGATATTGTCAAAGAAACAGAAGGGAGATGAGATCCAATGGTCTCTTCTCCTCTTGTTAGATTCCCCCTGGGAGGACCCCAGGAGCAAGGGGACTTTAACGGCCAAAATTTTTTGGGAGTAACAGAGGTTTAATTAAGTAAATAACAAATTTTAATAGACATAGCACATGATTAAAAGCAACTGGTTCTGCCAGTCTTGCTGCGTGTGCTTCCGGGCATTGCTGTTTTGGCCTCCCGTTCTTTGTCTCGTAGTTGCATTGGCTTTAGGGACCGGCCGTCCTCCTTTTCCCCAGGCATTGAGCTCTGATTACAGATAGTAAGTTGTATACTGGATTTTATTATTATTATTATTATTAACATTTATTTATATAGCGCCAGCATATTACGTCTTCTACATGACCCTGCACTCGATTGGTAGTCGGAATTGCAATCTACTCTCCTGGTTCTCCTTCCTACTTGATCCCTGCACCGATCCTTCCAAACATCTTTTAATGGCTCTCTCTTCACACACTCCCCCTCCCTTGTTGGCCGTCCTCACAAGGCTCCGTCCTTGGCCCGGTCCTTTCTCCTCTATCCTCCTTCTCTTGGATCATCTCGTCCTTTAGGGTCTGCAATACTCATCTATAGATGGCTGATGACACCAAAATCTATCTTTTCTACCCCGGCCTTCACTCCACTCGTGTCCTTGAAACATGGCCAACTGTCCGATCGGCCATCTCTCAGGGATGGGACAGATTCCTTTAACTCACTCTGAGCAAAAATGAGGAGGTGGGTTTTAGAGCTTTTTGAGGTGGCAAAGGTCAGGAGCAAGGTGATGGGGCGAGGGCGGGAGGGAGTTTCCAGAGAGGTAGGAGCGGACCTAGAGAGTCTTGGTGGAGCGTGCATGTGATGAGAGGTATGAGTGGGATTCATTAGCCAAGTCATGGAGGAGCGTAGGGGGCGGAGTTAGGGGTTGTATTCTTGTGTACCAGGTTGGAGATGTAAGGGAGGCCGGAGGTGTGGAGGTGATTTAAAAGCACGGCACAGGACTTTAAATTTAATTCTCTAGACAATGGGAAGCCATGTAGAAGATTTGCAGGTGGGAGCAGAGCCGCAGATGTGGGAGCGTTGTTAGAGGAAGTCGAGGAGCTAGCAGCACCATGCAAGTGGGGTCTGAAGAGGGGGTGACAGGTTTTGTTAGAGGGAGGAACAGAGAAGAATGATGTTTTGTTTTTCAGTAGGTCCAGACGTTGAGGATGATGAGAAGCGGTTTGTTTTATGTACCAGGACTTGGTGGTCTCTGGGGGAGAGGAAGGGGACGGATTTTGGAGATGTTGCGGAGATGGATAGTGGGCAGGATCTAGCAATTTCTGAATTGGGGAGTAAAGGACGCGAGCGCAAAGTCGAAGGTGACACAAGGTTGCACCATGGGGCATGCCGAGCTTGTGAAGGGGGAGGCAGAGGCGGGTTATTAACTGTAAGTGAGATGTTGGGCGGGAGGAGGCTTTCGAAGGTGATGGGGGGAGAAGATAATGAGTTCAGCCTCTCTTACCCATCTCTTCCTAACATCACAATCGAATGGCCAGTCCCATCCCCCCAACCGATCGTATACCTGGTTCCACACCCAAACCTATTAGATTGTAAGCCGTCCGGGCAGGGTCTCTTCTCCTCTGATGTGTCATACCTGTACCTGTGTGTTCTACTGATGTTGTTATCAACTCTATTGTATTGTACAGTGCT
>CM070033.1:92696923-92734829 GCA_036250615.1 Ptychadena robeensis
CGGAATCCGGCCGGAATCCGACCCGTGTATGGGGGCCTTTAAGGTGTATGGGGGGCTTTAATCAGTCATTTAAGGACGAACCCAAGACAGGATGAAAATAGCCAAGAAACATTACGCTTAAAAATGTATAGTTATTGCAGATCTTTACAGCTTCCTGTTTGTTCTTTAATGATTAGATGGTTAGATGGCACATTATAGGGTGCACATGATGTTTGTATAGATCTCATAAATTTTTCTGCTGTTGGGAATAATCACAAATGATGTAGCTTAAAGCTACCCATACACAGAACGATTCTCGAACAGTCGATTGCTCAGGGAATCGGAGCGCAACCTTTGTGTGCCTGCCGATACTTTGGATGGGGATCCTGACAAACTGACATATCTGTTCCCTGGCTGATCGCAATTTGGGCCACATGATTTCCATTGCCTTGAACACACACGGCGGTCAATTGTGAGTATGGGGGGCCTTAAGCCTACAATGCACAGGCAGACAGGCTGCCAATTGTACATTTAAGTTATGAAATTGTACATATTCAATGCAATTTTTAAAACCACATATACTAAAAAAAAATGCTAAATTATTCAGCACCTGAAATGTGCTCAAAAAATTAAATAGGCTCTGATGAATGACAGAAGGTTTGTTAGTAAAGCTGGGCATTCCTGCCCGGTTCTTCACTGTGCTCAGACATGCTGGTAAATCCCAATCCCAATAAATCCCAACCAAAGTAATGGCTGGCACACAAAGGGTGCCAGCCAATTCTCTGCACTAGCAGCCGTGTGTGATGAAAATGACCCGTCTATGACTAGCTTTAGAAATACCTCTTCTATGGATATATCTGTTCCTATACTTTAATAGGAGTTTGCTCATATGCACATTACAACAAAGCATGTTCTGGATTTTTTTAAAACAAAAAGGGCAATTTACGATTTTTCTGGTCAGTTGCCATTTCTAAGTTGATTAAATTATTTCATTCAACTGCTCCCTTTTTTATAAAATACAAAGTTAAAGGTAAAAAAGAAAAAGAAGTATAAGCTTAGCACTAAAACACTTAAAAAGCATACATAAAATATACAAGTCCCAGTGTTATTTACCGGTTTTGAAGGATGAAAACTTTTTAGGTTCTGTTGCTACAGGTGACGTTAATAATTTGTCTTCTGAAGCTGAAAAGGAAAGTAGTATTTACATATAGGGATACAGGTAATTTTTTAGGCAAATATATACTTTTACAAGTGGAGATCACAAGCATTTCTAGTACAACTTTTTAAAAGAATAGGGGAGGCTGCCTATCCTGGCAAAGAAATGTTGCTGCTGCCAGAATATGGCCACATTAGGCAAGAGGGGATTAAAGCCCCCCATAGACAGGCCGATTCCCGGCTATAGTTTCAGCCGACCAACCGCGGTGCTCGCTCCCTCCGAGCACATAAAGGTTGGTCGGCCGCAACTACTGGGGAGCCCACCTTGAGGATCTGACAAAAAGATCCGGCAGGTCGGATCGCACACGGATCCGTCCTGCTGGTTCTTTTTTTGCCCGATCCTCCGATCCTGCGCTGCAGTCTGTTAACTTGGAGGGAAAGTCTCCTCCCCCTCCATGTTAATTGGCTACAATCTGACAGGAATCGTGTGTGTTAGTGGAACACACGGGATTCCTGTCCATTCTGTAGCCGACTCCTCACAGCGTGGTGACGTCACCACACTCTGAGGAGTCTGCTAAAAGTCGGCCATAGATCGGGATGTCTATGGCCGGTTTTAGAGGGGGAGTAAGTAAAAGAACACCTTCCAACCATATAACGATCAAAAACAAACATTGAACATGAAACGCAAAACAAGGCTTCTAAATAGCTTGCCATTACATATATAAAAAGATATACAATAGTTATATGTAATAAGATAATAAGGAACAATACAACGTAATAACAAAAAATATATAAAATTAATGCCAAACCTTTTAAATCACTAATGGAATCTTCCTTTATAGCATCTTCACCGTGAGGTACCTCTACAGTTGGTTTCTGAGATAATGGAGATAAAATGTTTTCTACAGTTACATGTAAAGAGACACTGTAAACTAAGGTAAGGTTCGATTTTAGCGTTTGATCGACCTAAAACGATTAAACTTTAGATCAATCGGATTTAAATTGTATACTGCACCCATGGTTCGATCGGTGAAAATTGTTTGATACCGATCAAAACATTGATTAAAAAATTATCTGACATTTTCGCAGATTGTACAAAGATCGAACTAAAATCGTAGCGTTGTGTTTGTTGGTCGGGTCGATTGTATTTGATGAACATTTTTATATATGACTCTTTCCTGTGTTTTGTGATCAAAACTAAAGTCATCGATTTTGGTCGAATTCCGATCGAACCTTCTATGTGGATCTACTTTGGATTCGCTTACAATTGGGGTCCGATGAAAATATCAAGATTGAAAATCAAATTGAAAATCGATCGTGCTTAAATCGAACCTTGTATGCCTAGCTTAACTGAAGACAAACCAGTCAATTCTAAAGCCCTTTAGGTACTGAATGGTGGTAGAACAGATATAAATATATGTATTGCCAAAACTTTATTTTTTGTGTGTTTTGTGAGTAGAGAACATGGCTTTAGGTGTCTAATCACAAGGATTAATGCTAACAAATACTTAAGGTGGGCAAACATGATTCGATTTTAGGTTTGACAATTAAGTCAATTATGCAAATAAACACTTCCTTTACCTACACTAAAGCCCCCCATACACCTTTAGATCGCTCCATACAATTTCCATTAGATCTACCAACAACCATGTAGTATAGTGGTCTCCCTGCTATAATACATAGTGATTGGAAGGTTTAGAAAGGTCCTCATATTACATGGTTTTGGTAAAAGAAAAGTTGAATCTACAGAAATCGTATGGAAAGATTGTAAGGTGTATGGGGGCCTTTATAGAACAAACGTAATGGAAATCAAACAATACATTAAAAAAAAGCAAGTATCGGGTTTTCATCAATGTTAGATGAATGTTAGTTAGTCATTATTAAATTGCAAGTCATGGAATCAAAGATCAATAAAGCAAAAGTTAATGTCTGTTTACCTATTTTAAAGCCCCCCATACACCACATACAATTACCATGCAATTTCTGTACAACCAACTTTTCTTCTACCAAAACCATGTAATATGAGGACCTTTCTACACCTTCCAATCACTATGTATTCTATCAGGGAGGTCACTATACTACATAGTTGTTGGTAGGTCTCATGGAAATTGTATGGAGGAATCTAAAGGTGTATGGGGGGCTTAAGCCCTGTGTAAGTTGGTAAGTGTGCCCTCACAAACTTGATTTTCTGACAGATCCTCTGGCAAACATCATCCCTCAAGCAACATGAAAATAAGTTTGGTGAGCCTGGCCAATGTAAATGCTTTCACCAGTAGACTGGGGTCAGTACTGGCATTCTGGTCTGTGGCTTCACATCCCCATATGTAGACAGCTGCATATTCTCACACCATCATGGTCAGCATTGTGTTGTCAGTAAAGTGTGCTACAGTAAAGGCCCCCATACACGTCTAGATTTTCCTTCAATTAATTTAAAAAGAAAATTTTTTTGAGGTCAAGGAAATCGGTGATTGATTGTAATGTATGCCAACTGTAGTAACAGATATTTGATAAAAAATTTTGGATCGACTGAAAGAGTCATTTCAATAAAACCGATTAAAATTTTCCAGCATATCCGATAATTTTTCAATAAAATTTTTCCCCAATTTTAATAGTTTTAGGTCGATCTAACCATGTGGGCTGCCATAGATTTTCAATCAATCAACAAAAATGTATTGAATTAAATGATTAAACGAAAAATCTAGACGTGTATGGGGGCCTTTACTCTAGTGCGGAGTTGGATCACTCAGGCTAGATCGAACCCCCATGTACATCAGTCTTTATCTGCCCATTATCTATTGAGAGGTCACTGGCGTCACCTTTCCTTGGACAAAATTTGGAAGGTTTTTAAGAGTGCAAATTGGAAACATCCTTCATGGCCTACTGTTTGGACTCATTGTCTGTCTATCACAGTTTGCCATTATTGATTCAATGCACTTCTAGGTGGTGTACATAAAAGTCCTTGTACATTGCAATGCCTTATCTGACATAACACAATTGTGATATGCACACAAACAACAGCTCATATATTTCCTTCACACAACAGTAATGCTGGCCATACACACGGCGAGCTGGAGCGATATCGCCCTCCGATATCGCTCCGGGAGGCTAACGTGATGACGTCATCATGTTAGCCTCCCATTGCATTCTGGGGCCCCACAATCGGCCAGGCACCCTTTGTGTGCCGGCCATAAGCAGCGATGGAGACGCCGTCTTCATTGCTGCTTATGGCATCGGCTCCCATCGGCCAGAGATTTTCCGACATGTCGGATCTCTGGCCGGCCGAGAAGTGGGGCGACAGGGATCTGTCGCCTCATGTGGGGACATGCCGATAAACGGCCGGATTTTAACCTGACCGACGGCGAGAGCGCGCACGCCCGTCGGTCAGATTAAAATCCGGCCGTTTATCGGCATGTGTATGGCCAGCATACGTATATAGAAAACCCTTCCAAATGCTAGGTAACACACATACCGATCATTTACTATTGGCCATAGAAAATGGAATGCCCAACATATCAAGGAAATTATCCCACACAGAACCACCACAAAACAGAAAGGAAAACTGTAAAAATCCAATTTAAACACATTATCATCTTCTAGTGTGGTTATGCTGCAAACAAGTAGAAGTGTATATTGTCATTCTGAATCATACATACACCCATGTGTATTGGCAACATAAACATGTGAAACAACTCTTTTTATAGGAAGGCAGAGTTAACCTCCTTAGTGTTCATGACGAGCCCATCTTGTCCAGAGTTTGTGTGAAGAACAAACTCTGGATGAGCTGGGCTCCCATGAAAGCCGCATATCCCCGGAAAGCTACGGCAATGCTGCTTCCAGCCGCAGCATTTCTGGGGCTCACGGCTTCACTGTTCGCGTCACGGTGACGCGGAAGGGGGCGAGGGTGAGCAGTGCCATAGACCTCCATGTTAATGGAGGGGCTTCTGCTCTCCAGACCTCACTGCCAGTGTCATGAATGACACTGGCTGTGTGAAGAGGGGAGGGGGAAGGAGGAAATGGCAGGCAGTGTACACTGCTGCCATTGCCTGTACCACACTGTTAAAAACGGTGCGGTACAGGCAGTGTGCTAGGGAGGTTAATTGGACTAATTCAACACAGTCAGATGTTATTACAGAAACAAAAGGGAATATCTTTTGAGGACAAAACAATTTCAGAGTAAAGAGATGCCTCTGTCCAATAACTAAAAGCCAACAAATCAAACTAGTTTTTTTTTTAAAAAGGGAGACATCCATCTTCTGCAGCTTCTAGGTAGAATTAGCTGCAGGCCCCGATTTAACCAACACTGCCTTCTGCTGGCCAAGGAAAGTCCCACCACTGATACTACAGTTCTGTAGTAATATAAGTTTTCACAAAGTTTGCTGCTGCACTGCTTTTAGATCTTTGTTGCAGTTGTTTCTGTGATGAACTGAAATATAATTATAAGCACATAATACATTTCAAAGGCTTTCATTGACAATTACATGATTTAAGCAAAGAGTCAGTATTTGCAGTGTTGGCCCTTCTTTTTCAGGACCTCTGCAATTCGACTGGGCATGCTTTCAATCAACTTTTGGGCCAAATCCTGTCTGATAGCAACCCATTCTTTCATAATCACTTCTTTGAGTTTGTCAGAATTATGCTAGCCATACACATGCCGATAAGCGGCCGATTTTTAATCTGACCGACGGGCGTGCGCGCTTGCGATGCCATAAACTTCAATGAAGACCGGCGTCTTCATTGAAGCTTATGGCCGGCACACAAAGGGTGCCGGCCGACTGAAGGGGCCCCATAATGCACCGGGGTGCAAACGTGATGACGTCATCACATTTGCATTCCGGTGCATATCGGAGTAGGTCTGTCTGGAAAATGCATTGTTCTTCACCAAACTGTTGTTGGATTGTTGGAAGAAGTTGCTGTTGGAGGGTGTTTTGGTACCATTCTTTATTCATGGCTGTGTTTTTGGGCAAAATTGTGAGTGAGCCCACTCCCTTGGATGAGAAGCAACCCCACACATGAATGGTTTCAGGATGCGTTACTGTTGGCATGACACAGGACTGATGTCCGGAAACAGTGCCTCTGGACAAGACCTTTTCCAGATGCCCTAAACAATCGGAAAGGGGCTTCATCGCAGAATATGACTTTGCCCGAGTCCTCAGCAGTCCATTCAACATACTCAATACTCAAAGATCAATCTGTCCCTGATGTTTTATTGGGAGAGAAGTGGCTTCTTTGCTGCCCTTCTTGACACCAGACCATCTTCCATAAGTCTTCGCCACACTGCGCGTGCAGATGCGTTCACACCTGTCTGCTGCCATTCCTGAGCAACCTTTGCACTGGTGGCACTCCGATCCCACAGCTGAATCCTCTTTAGGAGATGATCCTGGTGCTTGCTGGACTTTCTTGGATGCCCTGAAGCCTTCTTAACAAGAATTGAACCTCTTTCCTTGAAGTTTTTGATGATCCTATAAATTGTTGATTTAGGTGCAATCTTAGTAGCCACAATATGCTTGCCTGTGAAGCTATTTTTATGCAACGCAATAATAGTGTTTCTTTGCAGGTCACCATGGTTAACAGTGGAAGAACAATGAGGATATGCAAATTGCTATTATAAAAACTTAAGCAGCAACTTTTCGAATTTCAAATATTTGTTTCATTCTCAAAACTTTTGGCCAGGACTGTACTACTAGAGGTGCCACTGCTAATGGAAATTATGTTAAGCTCACAGTCTAGAATTAAAAAAACAAGTATTTTATTACAGTTTTTATATTTTATATATTGCATTTTAACCTCCCTAGCGGTTGAGACGAGCCTAGCTCGTCCGAGCTTCAGGCTCGCCTCAACTGCCGGGAAAGCAGGCAGTGGGGAGACCCTATGCCTCCCCGGAAAGCTGCAGCGATTGTCTTCATCGCTGCAGCATTTCCGGGTTGACCTCCATGTTAATGGAGGAGCGCCGGCTTCCCCTCTCATGCAGCTGTTGCCGGAGTACACTGCCTTGATCGCCCGTATCGCGCCGTTTGGGCGGTGCGCTAGGGAGGTTAAACATCCATTTTCATTTTTGTTTCACTGAAAAAAACTCAAAGGCCTCTTATGTAAATATGTTCTGGATTTGTTCACATAAAGTAATAAACAAAATGTCAGTAAACAGTAGATAACTAAGCTGTTATCACAGATGTGTGACTAGATAATATAGAACAGGACTCAATTTGTGAATTTCTTAAAAGTTTCAGACTGAAAACTGAAATGAGACAGCCTATTCTGCTACCATTTTATGTACTATACTGGAGATCAAAAGTTCTTGTCTCAGAATAGCATTTGAATAATAAACACCATGATATACTTTGGGCAGAGAAACATAATGATTACTTACTGGCTTATTGTTATTGGTTTCCACATCAAAGAGAATCAGTGGCTCGGAGTTGGCTGGATCTTCACAGACAGTTTCTAGCTGAATACAACAATAAACATAAGAAAGCAATAAGATGCTACAATGCATTTCAACTCTCATGTGCATTATAGAATTGTAACAGTACAGAAAAAATAGATATGGATAACATTAAACAGTAATCCTGTCAGAGAACAGCTTCTAGTACTCGATCAATCATATGTGTATTTATATTATATGTAAAATTCCCAATAGTACAGAGGCCATTGCAGCACATTTCAGAGGGGACAGGGAGACATGAGTGCAGATTCCCCCGCAGGGCCCCCCTCCCTTCCCCGTGTATGAGGAAGAAGAGATGCAGAAGTGTGCTCTTTAGTGACACCCTTTTTGTGGCTGAAATTGGGTACTGCATGGGATTTTTTCCCTAATTAATTTCACTTGAAATATTTTTTTTCTGATTTTCTGCTCTGAAAATTGGTTGCGTCTCATGGTCAGTTGCGTCTTATAGTCCGAAAAATTTAAACCAGGGGTGGGCAAACTAAGGCCTAGTCTAATGCCTAGAGGTGTTGCCTTGGGGACGATGCAGTGGCATGATTATGACCATGTGGGCGCATACTATCTATTAAGTGCAGGAAATTTAAAAAAAGATAACAACATCCCTGTCCCATATCATCAATGCCAATGTCATCTATGTCATCAATGCCAATTCCATGCCAGCGATGCATGTAATTGGCACACCTTCGGGGAGTAGGCTGTAACAGACTCTTGGTCCAACCCTTTATCATATTTAAGAAGCAAATGTGGCCCACAAATCAAAAAGTTTGCCCTCCACTGATTACGACAAAGAATTAAAAAAAATTTAAAACACAGAAGCTGCTATTCTTGACTTATTGATTGCCTTTCATTCAGACTCTTTAGGTGCTTGAACAAATAAGGAGGTATAGAAAGACCTTAGTGCTTGACTTTCCTGATCTGTAAATTTTTCCCAGGTCAGTGACTTGCATATTATTGTCGCCAATGAACCAGAAAACTAGCATTTTCAGTCCTCAGTAGTGTGAATGGGTATGTGTTTCACACCTTTAGTTCTTACTCATAAGGTTATGCATTTTCAGGAGAAAGGCAAACTTCAGAAGCACCCATATTCTGAATCTATAGATTTCTGCTGACTTTTTTATTTAAACATCATCTTACCTCTTTTTTAACTGGACAAACTGTGCTTGTTCCACGAAACGCTTCATATATACCATCTGTACTAGGCTTCAAAGATGCTGAAATCAAATCAATAGTTATTACTCTTTTTCTGCAACTACTGGATTTTTCTGCATGGATAAGAATGCATAATAATCAAAACTATACATCCCTACATCGAAATGTCCATTGGCAGCCCAAAATACCAAGATAAAAATTGTAACTTTTGTTGCAATAGTCAACTTTGACCCAGATAGATCCCCATTGAACTTATACTGCCACTGGATGTCTGTAGTTTTAAGTCAGCATCGTTCCATGTCCATGTCCATTCAGCCTCCATAATCCTAGACCTGCCCCAGCCTGGGAATATAACTTCAAATGAGAATAAGCAGAGTGGTAAACTTATGCTGGGCACACACGGGTCGATATCCGCGATAACCCGCGATCGACGGCAGCATGGTGACATCACTACGCTGTGCTTGATTATTTGTTGATTAAACGGCAAATCGATGTGCACCACTTTGCACATCGTTTCCCATTCAATACTTTTGATCGACCAATTCTGCTTGAAGAAAGGGTTTTTCTGTTCACGCATGATGATTGATCGTTATGTGAGGCGGGCTTAAAGTTCAAGTCATGCTTCTCTCTTCCTAATAGCACTGGTCAACACCTAAACTGACTGGCTACTTGTACTGCTTCCTCCCTTCATAAAGCTTCCCTGAAGTATAGGGACTACATTGCAGGTCACACACAGGTTCTTACCCAGCATGCAGCTAAAAATACATTTAAAGGTGTATCACTGATAAGAGCGGAATTTTAGATTAAAAACATTGAAATAAAATTGTGTATATAAAGGAAAGAAACAAACCAATCTATAGCCTTTGAGGCATAATAAAAGTGTCACAAGTAATGCCCTGTTCCTTATGTCCTTAAGTTACTAACAGTGTACTGACGGAGCCTACCACTAGATGTGATGATTATTTGAGGAATGGAATAATTTAGCCCCTAGATAGGATTCCGCTCAGTACAATACACATCTGAATTACTGAATATTGCTCATTTTAGTTAATGAAAATATTAATTTGTCGGAGATAATTTACAGGTATATGGCTATTTGCATACAGAACAGTGTGAATACTGTCTCAGTTTCTACGGCTTTAGTTGTGAAATGTGTGGTCTGCTGTAGGTTAATTTAAGCTGCACACATTTCTCAATTATCTTTATTTCATTATCAGCTATGTGGAGGACCTAACAGTATCTTTAACTGTGAAAAAATCTTTTCTCAAAATAGTGCAGCATGCTATTATAATTTTACACATTATTTGTGGTCATATGACTGGATTTTTTGCTCAGTTAAAAAAGGATACGAATTAAGATTTAAATTAAAGTGCTAACCATTGTAACCTACCAGCCCAGTATTTTAATGTGTGCATCAGGGTTCTTCCTCCCTAAAAATACCCTGGCACAAATTTTTTCCTCTATTTTTTTTTTCTTTTTAGATTATAAGCTCTTTTAGACAGCTTCTTTTTCTGGGGTATCATATAAATGCTGTGATGTCTTATAAACCATTTTGTTTATTGTACTGTGCATTATATAGATGATATTAATATCACCACAGCTGAGCAGCTGAGAACCTTTTGGCAGCATTTACACAGGCAATTTTATGGGCTTCTAACAGTCGGCAGCAGGAAGGAAAGTGCCTGTCCACCCCTGTGTTCGGGCGCTTGGTGTGCGTTCAGAAGCATTCCAATGTAAGGGACCATTTCCAGATGCCCATGTGAATTTACATCATGTGCACCTAAAATATTCACCTGTTGTGAATCTTTGGTTAATGATGTGAACCTTTGGTTAATGAAAGGATTATTAAATATTTCCCATATATATGATATGAATCAGCAATGAAATGAGCAGAGCAGGAGATCCTTGGAATTTACTGTTATTGCATTTACATTCCACCTATGGTTTGGTGGCAGATTTTCTCTGTGATTAGCACTACATCGACTAAACCATCATACTCATGTGCAGCTTGTGATGTCTCAGAAGCAGCTTGTTGCTGCAATTCTTATTCCAGACATGAAGCCATAAATGTCTGCTCTTGAAAACTACAGCCCAGCGGATTGGCATCTGTAGAGATGTGTGATGTTTATTTCTATACACATACACACTTTGTCTAGAAGATATTAATGTGGATTTATTGCTTTGTACAACTCATTCATCATATTATCCTTCCGCTGTTTTTATTGCATGCCTTCAGAATACAGATATGTTTTCTTGGTTACATGTGGCCATAGAAAGCTTGAAATCAATAGCATCACCACAGGAGTAATCAATACATAAATCCCAGTGAAGAGTGTCAGGAGATGGTTTCCAGCTCATTACATAAAACAAAACCAGGAATCGGGCCTTTTTTACAAACTTTTAAGGTACACGGTTTGTCCCTAGCAACCACAAGTAATCCATTAGCCAATGTCCCAATGTATATTCAAATGCAACTGAAACATCTGTTTGGCTGTGGAGTGGAACACCTGAGCAGGCAATAACACATTCTATTTTTAGCTTCTGTGTGAGGAATGTGATAGTGTTATTCTAAATAGGAGTACACCCAAGACTATTCTATGTAATACATGAGGGAACATCATTAACATAAGAGGCAGAGCCAGGGTGAAGCTAGGATACTGTAAGATGGAAATAAATAAGAATAAATAAGAGACCACTGCAAAATCACTGCAAGATCTTTCTCAGATTTCACCTGCTTTGGTGCAGGTATTGAATCAAACTGCTTTCCTAATTTCTCCTATAATAAAAATAATGTTGAGCATAGTTTTAATGGAAAAAGAAAGTAAATGCATCAAAATAAGAGAAATTATGCAGTTTTTGCAGAACCTAAACAAAACGATGATAGTGTTGTGACTAAAGAACATTTAGAAATCAGTATTTGGTGGAATAACCAAGATTGGTAATCACAGCTTTCATATGTTTTTGGATTGCTCTCCCCCAGTTATCACATTGCTGTTATTTCATACAGCATAGTTTAATGTATTGATTTGTGACCAATCATCTTTCCAATAGAGTTCCAATCTGGAGATTGGGTGGTTCAAGACATATCCTTAATCTAGTGATCCTCCATCTAGACGACTTTGTATGAGGCTTGATTCATTCCTCCTTCATGAAAACACATCTGCCCAATTCAGTCTTGTGCAAGCACCCCCAGATCATCACTGAACCTCTTCTATAGTTTATAGTTAGTATGAGGCTTTTCCAAGTCTCTGTCTAAACAGAAGATGACCAAGTGTTGGGTAAAGAGGAAAATTGGACTAATCAAAGATGATGTCCAATCTTCTACAGTCTGTGATCTTTAGCAAACCTCAGACTTTTTGCTTCTCACTGATAAATTTAGGTTCTCCATGACTTCAGTCCTGCCTGTCATAGTCTCTTTCATATTCTTCTTAACATGCACTTTGCCCTGGTCCCAGTTTGCCACCGGGTTTGAAGGACATTTGATGTCAGCCTACAAGTCTTGTGTTATATTCACTTTATGCAACATATGTATATGTATATGTACTTTATGCAACATGTTTTGCCCCAAGAAGGGCTTCCTCAGGCTTGTACAGAACTCTTTTAGGAGTCGAAAAACAATTAAAATGCAAATTGTTGTTGTTCTGCGGAGGTACCACATGTAAAGTTTGAACTTACATTGAGGTACAATACACAATGACTTGTATGAAACACTCACCACAAATGGTGTAGGTAGATTTGTCCAGCTCCAACTGAGAAGTGCACACACAGGAGACAACCATAAACGGGGGCCAACCTATAGATGGTTATCATGTACAATTACATATTCTGGGTTAAAGCGTTAATATGTGCTAAACATATATAATGTAATAGCTAATATATATGGTTGCTGCATAGATGAAAGGTAAAGTGTCATATGGTGATCTAGACCACTTATCGGTCCTAAGTGATTTTAAACCGCAGCTATATACAGTAGCTGTCCCTTGTATATAAATAAGCAAGGTAAGGTGTAAGTAAAGGCTGTCATAAATCCATAAAAACAGGCTATAGCAATGATAATTAAGACCAAACCCTAGCACAGGGCAATAATATAGTGGCATTAAAAAAACTCCTGTGGTGTGTAGCCACTGCGGGGTAAGTTCCTACCTTAAGGTGGTCTCCAGGCTGTAAAATGAAGAAGCAGGATATAGGTTTGGTGTGGGCTATCCTGTGGTGGAGATCCTTAGGGGACCAGGTATGTCTCACCTCTATTGCTCGCCAGATACACACCGCCTGGGCAAGCCATATAGTTGAGACATACCTGGGCCGGGTAAACTAGAAGCCCGGGCACAGGTGCCCCTCCATAGACTCGCCGGTGCCTCTCTTTTGTGGGCCCCTAAGGATCTCCACCATGGGATAGCCCACACCAAACCTATATCCAGCTTCTTCATTTTACAGCCTGGAGACCACCTGAGGTAGGAACTTACCCCGCAACCATATATATTAGCTATGTTTAGCACATTAACTCTTTAACCCAGAATATGTAATTGTACATGATAACTATATATAGGTTGGCCCCAATTTTTGGTTGTGAGACTCCTGTGTGTGCATGTCTCAGTTGGAGCTAGACAAATCTACCTACACCATTTTAGGTGAGTGTTTCATACAAGTCATTGTGTACTGTACCTCAATGTGAGTTCAAACTTTACATGTGGTACCTCCGCAGAACAACAACAATTTGCATTTTCATTGTTTTCAGACTCAATTCTGTACAAGCCAACAAAAAAGCCCTTCTCAGGGCGAAACGTGTTGCAAAAAGTACAGTAAACCACGAAGAAGGTAAAATGACTTTTTAATGTTTTGATTTGTATATCATTTTCGAATAAAGAATTTGTGAATATAAGAATTTTCTACATTGAGCCCACCGTCCATTTAAAGTCCCACAGAGGGAACTACAAACTATCTTATGCCTGGATGTAGATTAGTTGGCCCCAGTCCCTGTTGCTGGGCTTTGTTCTTGTGTACCATCTTCACATTTGTTTGGCATGGTCAATAGTGCTATTTAATGCCTTATGACCTTTGATGTACTTCTGGCAGTGTTGTGGCATCCAAATGGTCACATTATAAGAGGGTAATGTGGAGTGTTATTTTTCCTTTTTCTCATTTAATGAGATTTGATTGGGGTGATAATCTAATCAGTAGCATATAAAGCAGTTTGAGGCATGCTTTTGTAGGACTGTAATAGAAACTGCTATTATATGGTTACCATACCTATATAGAGGCTGTTTTTTTATTGCAGTGGTCTCTTATTTTCCACCACAGTTTAATTTAAACTGCATCCCAAAAAAAGAAACACATTTAGTATGCTGGTCTTCTCTTTAAACATCCTGAAATATTTAATCAAAATATAATATTTTCAAAAAATTATTTTCATAGATTTCAATTATCACTAATTATACTACTGAACTCAAACCGTCAACTTTATAGAGTATACCTAATCTTGAAGGTTGTCAACATCAAGAATTTAACATTTTTGCAAATAGGCAGCTTGAAATAAGCAGGCGTACATTTGTTCAAACAGGGCCTTAATGGGCAATCAGGCCCCTTCATCCTCTAAGTTGAGCTTTCTTGGCCACAGCAAAGGATAATTTCCAAATTTCTTTACCAAATGCAATAATCTTCAACCAAACTAATAAAGTTAAATATTAAAAAGGAATTTATCCAGATATCATATAAAAATTGTAGTGTGGAACTTCTATATACTCAGGAGAGTAGCTCGAAATGACATGTTATCAAAAATGGTTACATATTAATAGCCAATATAGATCTTCTCTTACCTGACTGAGTAATTTCAGACAACAAGTTCTTTGGCAGTGTATCTGGCAAATCATAGCCATTCTTTCTAGCAACAATAAGGTGAAATGCTGCACAAAATTCTGCCAGAGTCAGAGCACCATCACAGTCAACATCACTGAGATCCCTGAAAGAAAGCAGTTGACTGTCAACATTTATGGAACCGGAATATCCTATTCATATACTCACAAGTATTTTTTCTAAACCAAATGACAAAAAAATATGCTGATGCTGGATTGGACAAATACTATTTATTTTGATAGCACCATATGCCATAATTTTCCTCATTAAAAAAACAAAATTATGTTTCAATTATACTCTTTAAGTTTAGTGTTCTGTACAGCTGCAAAGACAACATTGTTATGCAACAAGGAAAAGGTCATTTCAATGTGTTGCAATATGGTTTGTGTTTAAAGTACAACTAGAATTCATTTTCCTTTTTACTATGTGCGACATATCACCTCTTTAACAGTTGTCACAGAAATGACAAATGTCCATATTGGAAGGTATTTACTCTTCCTTACTTTTAATATTTTGGGACAATGTTGAACTGGTGGACAGGAGAGCATAGTCAAAACTAGCAATACAAACTTACCTGTGGTCCCAACCACTCCCACCTATCCCAATCTAAAAAAAATAAATAAATTGTAATGCCTTCTACTTCAAAGCCTTTTACACAGTGGTTTCAGCCTTTAAGACCTGTGTGCCCAGGAAGTTGCAAACTGGAGCTACTTTTTTTTTATGAATTATACAATCAACTTATTCTACATATATGTTGATCATTGATCCATTATCAATTGTACCAAACATTAAAATCAACAAAGAGGAGATTCATTTCAATTAAATATCAGTTTCCCAGATTTACCCTAGATGTACCTGCCAATTGGTAAAGATAAGCTCAAGCTCCAGAATCCAATTAAACAAAAATGAAGTTCTTAAAAGCCTATGAGGAACTTTAACGATCAACAGAAAGTATCTGCCAAGGATGTTTAAATTTGACAGAACTACTTCATAATCAACTCAATAAAACAACCAACCCCACTGCTACACTGAATGAAAAAACAAATTAAAAACAAAAGAAATAGATTTATGTGGCCAGTGTTACTGTATAAAATCTTATATTGTAGACATTTTTAATTCCTTTCTCTTTTAATTGCAAAATTTTACTTACCAAACATGTGAAAGCTCTGGGATAGGGAGCTTTGATTTGGTGAAGAAATTTCTTGCTACCGAACCTGTGTGAAAAAGGCTATATTATAATTTGTAAATCAACATAAGTGTTGCACATATCCCTAAAGCCAATGCAAATACGTTTCTATTACTTGTATAAACTAGGGACTAGAGTCATCTGATTTGATTTGCCTTGGAGTTTTAGAAAAAGTTAAATTTGCATTAGCTTTAACTTGTATGGGTAAGAAAAGCATTTCAGATGCAAATCAGTAATTATGTACATAGGCACTTAAAGTTACCCTGACAATTACAAGCAATGCTCCAGTTATAGCATTGCTTGTGGCAATCTTGCCATTTTCGACCCCAATAAAGTTAGTGGTAGTTGGAGGAACTTAATATTAGGGTGGTATCACAAGTTCTATGCTTTCATCATTGGTCATATTTTAGAGTATGTTTTCGAATCACAATGAGTTGTTCAGAGGCTGATATTTTAATCACATCTTATAACATTATTGGTAAGGAGATCTTTTTCTATGACTGAGCTGTTTTCTGGTTTTCAGGATTTTCAGCATGGCTTTCAAAACTATTAATGGACATTGCAGTGCAGACAATGGAGAGGTTGTTGAAAAGAAAGTACTGTATATACTTGAGTATAAGCCAACCTGAATATAAGCAGAGGTACCAGATTTTATCTACAAAAACTGTGAGAACCTATTAATGAGTATAAGCCGAGGGTGGGAAATGCAAAGTCAGGTAGTAGTTCCCACCATCTCCAGTAAAAATTGACAATTTGTCCACAAGATGGCACTGCCGTCCTAATTTGTTTACATTTCACCAGCCAAGCTCAGGAATGCTGTAGACAGAATACAGAATATACATTAGACAATTCACAGTGGCTGCCGGCGCCTGCAGGGAGACCCGGACAGGTACGTGGGACCCTGAATCTGACCTTGACTCGAGCAAAGGCAGAGGGGTGCTTTTTCAGCACAGTTTTTGCTTAAGTATATATGGTATTCTAAGGAAGATTGGAAACCCAAAAAGGCTACAAAATTAAAACCGTACAAGCTAATAGTAGCAATGCAACACTAGAGATGAAGAAAATGCTGCATTAACTAAATGGACACACCTGGATAAACCAGGTCTCTCTCTCTCTTTTTATTTCTATATGACAAACAATGACAGGAAATTATATATCTTAATGTTATCAACAGTGAGGGTATGAGTTTTTCATAAAAAATTAAATATATACACAGAAAAAAATATAGATTGCAACACTTTAGGTTTTGCTCTCATTTTGCATGAGCTGAACTTAACGACCCATTACTCTTAAACATTGTTCACAAATCTGTCTAAATCTGTGTAAGTGAGCACTTCTCCTTTGCCGAGATAATCACAGGTGTGGCATATCAAGCTGTTGAGTAGGTAGCATAAATATTGCACAGGTGTGCCCTAGACTGCCCACAATAAAAGGCCATTCTGAAATGTGCACAGTTTTGCCTTACTGGGAAGGGGGGGGCTCACAAAACCAGTCAGTGTCTGGTGCAGCCACAAATTGCCGAATCTCCGTCGCATACAGTTGATCAGGTTATTGATTGTGGCCTGTGGAATGTTGGTCCACTCCTCTTCAATAGCTGTGCAAAGTTGCTGAATATTGGCAGGAATTGGAACACCATGCTGTGGTATACGCGGATCCAGAGCATCCCAAACATGTTCAATGGGTGACATGTCCAGTGAGTATGTTGGCCATGCAAGAACTGGGATTTTTCCAGCTTCCAGGAATTGTGTATAGATCCTTGCAATATGGTGCCATACATTATCATGCTGCAACATGAGGTGATGGTCGTGAAACTAAGAAGCATATACGATAATATATATGTTTGATTGAAGGTTTAAGGGTGTGGAGGGTGTGGCTAGCAGAAAAGTTGTTGAGCCAGGGTGGGGGTGGTTGACCAGAAAAGCTGTTGAGTGGAGGAGGCCCTCTGGGGATCCAATGCACCTGCTTACTTCACAAAGCGGGAAAAACAGCCCTGGTTAAGTGTCATTTAGACCCCAGGTGCCCAACCTTTGGGGGTTACTTGGCAGCCCCCCTCAGTCCTCCACTTGCAGCCCCTGAAACCTGTTATTGCATAATGCATAAGAACTCACCTGTTTGTCGATCCCCCGCTGACAGGTCCTTGCCCGAGAATTTATTTGAGTGGGAAGAGGAGGAGAGGTGATAAACTTATGTGATAAGCGTACATAAAAGATCAGGGACCCAGATGGTGCCTGAGCAAGTCGCTCGCCTGTCCTCTTCTCCTCTAGTGTTGGTGGAAGATCAGAAGACAAGTGAGTGACTATGCTCCACCAATGAATGGGAGATGATTATATCATATTATTAGCACATAATCTGGGAATAGGGGCACATAGCCTTCAAGGTTTTGATGATATCTATGAGGCACATAAATATGCTTGAAGTATAATTAAAAACAAGTTTTGTTATTTAAAAATTTTAAATAATGTCAGCTATTCCTGCTGTAATTTTTCATTAAAAATGCCTATACAAGTCAGTATAGAGTTAAAATGTAATGTGCGGCCCTTTAGTGATGCTGAGGGCCGCACTTGTGGCCCTCCATATCAACTCAGTTGCCCACCACTGATTCAGACACTCTTCAATTTTCTCCCTGCGGCTTGAGTTCATTCACGTGTTTTGCAAATTTTAAATGTATCCCCCATAACTTTTATTGCTATCTTAAGCATACATGGTCCGATTTTGCCCATTGATCTTAATACAATAGTTTAAAAATCTATTGCTTTTTTAAATCAAATTTGAATTGGATCCAAAGTTTTATCGAAACTGAACGAAAAGTTTATCAAAAAGTGATCAGACATGTTGGCAGATTTTAGTCGATCACCCAAGTATCTGATGGGTTTTCTAGGTATCTTGATTTTTATCTGATCATACTATAGAGAATGTGAACAGGGCTAAGGAAAGGAGTCGATCACATTATGTGATGGTAAAAATGATCCAAATGTAATATGATAAAATTTTATATGATAGTATTTAACGAAAACCGAACCATGTTTGCCCAACATTAGTGTGATCTATGTTATTAGCTTTCAATAAGTGCCTTATACATGAAGCAAATTACTACATGGGTTAAAACAGTAGACAAACTTGTTTCAGTAGGTTTTCAACATACCAGAAATAAAGGAATTGAGATCTGGTTGAAGCGTTATAAACTGGTTAGTATAATACTCCCTCTGCTCTTCTGTTATCCTCCAGGGGTCCTCAGAGTAAGTGTCCGAACTGTCCTGTGCTTCTCTTTCAGATGTGAATGACTGCTGTGTAGAAAGACCAGACTGTCAGTGATCAATGCAGCATAAACTTCACCACATCTCAAACGTCCACAACAGTTCACAGAATATACTTCTGATAATATATATTACAAACTCAGTGTTCAAAAACCTCACACAAGTTGCTACCCAATTAAAACAATTGGGTAGAATATAAGGATTTTAGAATTCTGAGTTAAATGACTATACACCACCAAGTACTATTGTAAAATATCATCTGATAATGATATATCTGTATGTACAATATGCCATTAATTGTCTAATTGTGTTTATGATAATACTAAAAAGCAATCTGTTACAGAGAACAAGGCATAGCAAACAAGTAGAAAATACTTTTAGAAAGTACTTTCCTCTACAATTACTCATTTATGAATGACCCATAAACCCCCTAAAATGGTTCCTGCTTTTTTCTATCCATTCTGTGGTTCACTGATAGCGGAAAATGTAAGTAGGCTTTTAATGATCCAACATGTAAGCAAAATGCCTATATTGCACTTAATTCTGCTAATTAGAATTATAGATATATTTATATGTACAGAATACCACCCAAGAACAAACATGCATGTCTATGTGCAAAAATGACAGCAAAAAATTATTATCACAAACATATCAAAAGAAAAATGACAGATCAAACAACGTGAATACAAAAATGTTATCTCTATATATTGCCCATCCATCTTTAAAATAACTTTTTCTGTTAAGGACCACCTTTCAATGTCCCTTAAGGGTACAAATATAATTTAGGACTATTCAATTCATCTATATTTCAATGTTTAAGCTTTATTGATTTGAGCATAATCAATATTAATAATTTATCAGTCTCCCATTGAACACAATTGTTACCACTGTTTGCCCAAAACAGGAATCGTTTATAGATCCTTTTTATCTTAACATATTTAAATCCAACAATAAAAGTTAAAGCAAACATCTTATATATTTCAATGTCCTCAGGTTTCCACATTTGTTTTTCAGTTCTGAAAAATAAATGCAGTGCTATCGCCCTTCTAAGCTATCTCCAATGTGTCGCTCTACTATCTAATGGTCATGGAGAGATAGATGGGTTTGTAATCCAAATCCAAAACACAGGAACAATCATGTTTTTTCATAATTTCTAGGGAAAATTAAGGGGGTAAGGATACAAAGCAAATAATGAAGCCACCACATCCAAGGACTGGTAAGCGACTACCCTTTTTTTAACTTTCATAGTCGTTTTAGACCTTTTATCTCTTTGCTCCTCTAAACGATCTCTGAAAAAATATCATCCACTGTTTGTAAAACACATTATTTACTTATGTGAGGTTTAGGGGTATTTATTAAGTTATAGAAGAACCTCACATAAGTTTTCCTTGATCAATACCTACATGTTGGATTTTCCTGGATATTTAGACAATATATATATATATATATATATATATATATATATAATATGATCAATATAGTCTAGTTTGTGCCTATATAAAAAATACAAACCACTGGTTGTATAAGATGCCTTGTGAACCAGATACTCCAAGAGAGAGGTATAACTCATTTTGTTCATTTAACAGGTATCTTGCATATTATTTCTAGTGCAAGTCATAAACAGTATAAATCCCCATTAACTAAAAAGAGGGTAGCAATTTCCTTAAGAGAGTGCTCTGAATTTATTTAGCACATGAAGGCATCTGGGTATGTCTTACATAAAAGAAAGCAGCAGTTTAAATTCTTTATGTAGATCAGGTCTGCTTTAAAATAAAAAAACGCAGCAAGAAAAAATGCTGATATAAAGTCATGTGATTGTCACACATTCACTATGGCTTCAGTACCTTTGCAAACCATGCAGAATAGAATTACTGACTTGGTTTGGCTTTACTGTCTTCATTTTTTCATAATATCAGTGAAACAGATGGTAATTAAAGCAAAAGAAAGAAAGGCAACCAGCTGTTTCAAAAGGTCAGCAATGGCAAGCTAAAGATTTCTCTCAGTACAGGTTCATTTTTTACATATTATATTGTATTATCTTGTCTTAAAACTATGTAACGAGGGGAATGATGGCAACAAACTAATACAATTCATAGGCTTATTCATTAGGTAAACCTGATTTTTTAATTACACTTATGTTAGAGGTGCCATATCCATGGTTTGGTCTGATGGAGCAATAGTTTTGATATGATTTTGCATAGTCCAACATACAGAGTTGAAAATAGTTAGTTATACCATCCATTTTACAACTTTAGTGAAAGCAAACTGAATTTTTACAAGTCATCAGTTTTTTCTTAAATACAAGTCAATAAAGGCTGAATAGCACACATAGATATGATCAGATTATGATCTAGGTTACTAAATAATTCAGATGTTTTACAAAAGTAATGAAACAAATACATAACATGTGGCTTTAATAAGGTCATAGAATGCTATCAAATGCTTTGTATACGTCTTTCATAAAATTCAAGGCAGAAAAGTTTCTGGCATGAGAAATGAATTGCTATCTTATCACTGGACAGGCTTTCTTACTGAAAAATAAAAGTACCTATATGGCATATGAGACTCAGGAATGGCCTATTGCAGTAAGAAAAACAGGGGCCAGTCTAAGGAGGGTAGAGTTGGCATTGTGTTTAGCAATGCTGCATACCAAGTCATAGAAGGGGGTATTGTAGGGCTTCAAGCTCAAAGTCATGGAAATAGATATTTAGGAACTCAATTTCCATCTATTCCACTCTCCACTTGAGATGTCAGTTTTATGGGGTGTCCAAACATAAATGATCAGTTAAAGAAGAGTGTGTGACATGGTCAGATGTCCTCTCTGTCTCTCTGTGTGGGGAACCTTTCTCCAAACTATTTGAAAGGAGTAGAACTATTGTATAGACTTCCTTAGTCAGTCATTGTTTGCATTTTAAGAACTTACAATGGAAGGGTGTAGCAATCACTAAACCATGCAAGCTCAGAGCACTGAAGTGTGAGTGCATTTCCACCAAAGTTATTTGTAATGGAAAAACAGGCATTAAATATGTGACACATGATAGAACCAAGTACAGTGTTTATTCCCCTAACTCCTGTTTACAACATTAATTTCATTACTGCAATACAGGAGCTCTTTTAGTGCCAGCTTGAGATTATAGGTTGGATGTAGAGTGTGCTTCAAACCTTTGTGTTAAAATGTATTTCTGTTTGAAACTCCCCTGAAAAGGATTCTTTCTTCATCACAAAATATTTTAAGGAGCGTTCTAAATATATGTAGAAAATTCATGTAACCAGTCATGTAGAAGTCATTGACTTGCCATACCTAGACAGTATGTTATGTCTCTAGAAGAGAGTCAGCTTGACATTACAATGCAGTAGAAGTGCCACAAAAACACACACCTGCCTAGACAGTTTTGGATTTTTTTTTTTGTTAAAATGAGATTTGGGTTTATTTCTTTCCATTACTCAAATATCGCAGTCAATGTTCAGATTTATGATAAAACAGAAGCACGGCATTAGCTAGGCAAATCAACCAAATCTTTAAGAATAATTACTTTATATGCATGGCTATTACCGTACTTTATAAGGACAAATAAATATATGCTAGACAGTCATATAGCCAGACATATACTCAAAAACTCAAGTTCGATAGATAGATAGATAGATAGATAGATAGATAGATAGATAGATAGATAGATAGATAGATAGATAGATAGATAGATAGATAGATAGATAGATAGATAGATAGATAGATAGATAGATAGATAGATAGATAGATAGATAGATAGATAGATAGATAGATAGATAGATAGATAGATAGATAGATAGATAGATACCTGACTATACCAATACAATATGTTAAAGGTAGATGTTAAAACATTAAAAGGCACATATTCCACATGCATTATATTAATACATGGCGTGTTTATTGTAATAAATAAAGAAATGAAACAGAATTTCTGAATAGCTAACTAACAAGAAAGCCAAGAAAAAAAGGATCTGTGCATCTGCAGCTGTCTCTCTTGTGGCTACGGCATACACATAGAATTATTGCAGAGTCTATGATTTCCATAAATAAATGAAAAAAACTTTAGCGTCTTGCCTGCTTGCTTGGTGTACCATGTGTTCTGCAGATGTCTGATATAGTTACACATGATATCCATAGCAGGCAGGGGTGATGGATGCTCTGCTAGTCATTGGTAAAATGCAATAGAACATGTCAGACTTTGCAGCTGCAATTTAAACAATTGTGCCATCCCTCGCCATAATCTTATTCCGAGATTTACATTCCACGGCGAGCAGGGATCATTTATAATGGTGGAATCCTGGAAAACTGAAAGGAAAAAAAACGAAGAGCCAGGTGCTGCTGTCTCATTACAGCAAACTGTAGAGACGGCAGAGGACCCTTAGAGAAGACATATGTGCCTGGGAGGCTGCATGGCTGGAGCAGATTTGTCAGATTGCCTTGGATGTCCTTACCCGGCTGAGAGAAGGCTGCAGAGGTGCAGGCTGCTTTCCATAGTTCAGCGACAACTGTCCATCCTGCTGAAGTAGTGCAGGCTGTCTGCTCTCATATGCTGCTGCAGAGAGGGAATAATAAAGAAGAATCGGTCATGTGACTCACAGGCTGCTGTTGCATGGTTACAAGCTGCAAGTGGTAATTAACGGAATTTAAAGCAATACAAGGCTGCTAAAAGTCACTTAACCAGTTCACCGCCGACCGCGCGCCATTCTTCTATAACCCGATCATAAGAGTAATAAGCAAAATATTTCCTCTGATATCGACAAACACAGGCTGCATAGGCTCATGTGTAACATCCACTATTGTCTGCACATCTAAAGGCAATAGCTTCTCTGACCCAACCGATTATCTTTTATCTCTCATTCAGAAATAAAACATATATGTAAAAAATAACCATTTGTACAAGAATCTTTACATCTGCTTCCTCTAAACTCCTCATCAGTAGAACCAATCAGTAGAATAAATTCCACCAGACAATAAGGGTTCTAAAGCTGATCATACATGCATAGATTTGTTCATTTGGCGAATCAATGTGCACCACTTTGGGTGCTCGATCCCTGGCTGATACTTTGGATGGGGATCAAGAATTCCCATCCAAAGTAATGTCGACTAAACAGGGGGGATTGAACGCCTAAGGTAGGAAACGTTCGATTCCCAAACGATAGTTGCAAAAGCGCACAGCGACCAATCGTTCTGGTCTTGAATGCAAAATCGACCCGTGTATGGTACCTTATGGTTTTGCACAGTTCCTGATCAGCCTGACAATGCACAAACTTGAAAGATGTCAGCATATTAACCTCATCTGTGTGCTGCTGTTTATTCACACTGGCGCTTTTAAAATGTTTAATTTACAACATGTTATTAACAGTTACACTTTATATTAAGTATCCTAAGATCCTAACACTAGGATCTTGGACAGTGTTGTTAATGTTATAGATGAGCATTGTAAAAGGTATGGTACACCGGAAATTGATGTTGACATTATTGGTAAATGTTGCAAATTCAATCCCCCTGGCTTTGTTTTTCTGCCAGTAGTATTTCTGGGTGTAAGTACTTCATGGAAATAATAGGCATGCTCCATTACAATGTTGAAATTATAACTATTGACTGCCATTAAAATAACTACTGTATTTTTCGGACTATAAGATGCACCTGACCATAAGACTCACCCAGTTTTAAGAGCAGGAAAACCAGAAAAAAATATTTCATGTGTTTAAATGAATTAGGGAAAAATCCTATGCAGTACCCAATTTCAGCCATAAAAATTGTGTCACTAGAGACACTTCAGGTATCTCCTCTTCCTCACAGAGAGGCAAGGGAGGAGGGCTGGCGGGGAAATCTCCACTCTCTGTTAATATATTGCCAATACAGTTCTCATGGGAGATCTTGATGTGTGCAGATCTCCCATCTGCTGGGAGAGGTGGCGGGGAGCCAAGAGATCAGATTGCACATTTGGACCCAAGACACAAGCCCTGATTTCGTCTTATAGTCCGACAAATACTGTAAATCTTCTTTTTTGCTTGCAAACTTCCACAACATCACAATCAAAATGACAACGTTATAAAAATGTATACTCCGTAGAGAAGCAATTATTAAATACCAATACATAAAATAAGCTAAAAATATTTTAATATGATTAAAACAAATAAATAAATAATACGTCAAAAATTTAGATGCATAATATGTGCATGAAAAATTAGATAGATATAACTAAACCTTCCTAGCGCACCGACCGTATCGCGCTGTTTACAACGGCGCGATACGGGCGATCGAGGCAGTGTACACAGTACACTGCCTGTCGTTTCTGGCATCTTGCCGGAGCTCTACACGCAGCTGCTGTCATTACTGACAACAGCTGCATGAGAGGGAAAGCCGGCGCTCCTCCATTAACATGGAGGTCTATGGCGCCGGCCCCCCGCCCCCTTCCGCATCACCGTGACGCGATCGTGGCAGTGCCGCCAACCCGGAAATGCTGCAGCGATGAAGACAATCGCTGCAGCTTTCCGGGGAGGCATAGGGTCTCCCCGCCGCCGGCTTCCCCTGCGGTTGAGGCGAGCCTGAACAGCGGACGAGCTGGGCTCGTCTCAACCACTAGGGAGGTTAAATATATTTTAAAAATACAGAAATTGCCCATCTGGATTTGTATATTCCCTACTTAAGAAAAGACAAGACCTTGGATCAGGGCCTGCAATAACTCGTACAGTGTGTATGGGCAAAAGAACCACAATGCAGTGCATAGGCAAGTGTGTGTCTCGGTGTAAACGATGAATGTTTCTGCATGATTGCTGTGTGTGTATACAATAGGTAGAAAAAGGGAGTTGACAATTTAAGGGCCATTGTACACTAGCTCTGCTACAGCCGCGTTGGTAAAACCGTATGTTACCTCATTGCGCTGTGTCTCCCATACAAGTGTACTGTAATGCACTGCAACTGCCCCGCAGCTAGTGTGAAATGGCCCAATCTGTGTGGTATGAATGGAGAGCCGATTGATTTTACTATCTAGAAATGTTTGGCCTTAAGGAAGTTTTATAAGGGACAATATGTATCTGTTTTAGTTGTCACAGAATAATTTTTCATATCTTTCAGAAACCAACACTTTGTAAGTATTAAAAGTGATAAAGTATCCTTCGCCTTATCATGAGCGGAGACTGAAATATAAGAACTGATATTCTCTCCGGGCCCTTCATTTCTGTCTGTTTTTTTAACTTTGTAAAAACATTTAATTGTTTGTAGTGAGTGCAGGAAGGAAGCACGCTGCAAGACTTTTTTGAGCCGACACCATGTGTGGGGAAACCTCTATTGTTTCTCAGAAACACAGATGTCAAGCCCAGACTAACTACATAAACTGAAATCCTGTGAAAGCCGTTTTTTCCACACTGATAACACTACTTTTACAGTATGACTGATGGTTAGTTTTGTATTCAGGATCAGAAAACACCACAACCTTTATATACAACAAAGCAGATTCCTTAATGTGTACTATATGGAGACGTATAGTGTATGTGTGGGCAATGTGGAAATTGATTATTGGTGGAATACCATGAAGGGGTTTATTACTCCTGATAAGTAGGACAACAATTTTATGAGTTTGCATTTTATAAGAACAAATACATGTCCCAGAGCAAGAAAGCAGTTAATAAAGTCATGAAGTCTAAACCCCATATTTACTCTAACCTTTTTTGAAACAGTCAGTGAGCTACCATGTGCTACCATGTGAGACCTCACAGTGCAGCTTTAAAGTGACAAATATTTTTGTACCTGCAGTATATTTACTGTAATATTTCTTGCCTAGTTTCCTTGCATCCGAGGAATATTTGCCAGTACAGTAATCCATTCTTTTCCTCATTGTGAACACTTATATAGGTTAACAACTTCAATATACAGGCTACAGAAGTGGTACTTATAGTCTACTTGTGGTACTTAGTTTTTTTGGTCTATTTTTCAAATCTAACATTGACTTCAACCTAGTAAAATGTATGTTAACCTAGATCAGTGGTGGGCAACTGAGCTGATATGGAGGGCCACAACTGCAGCCCTCAGCATCACTAAACGGCTGCACATAACATTTTCAATCTATACTGACATGTATAAGCATATTATAATAACAAAAAATACAGCAGGCATTGCTTGAACACATTGTTTTAAATTTTTAACAAAACTTGTTTTAAATGATACTTCAAGCATTAGGGAACACTGTAGTATGATAATGCATTTTGTGTGATCATATATATATATATATATATATATATATATCTCATCAAATGTTATGTGCCTCATAAATATCATCAAAGCCTTTGATGATATCTATGGGGCACATAACCTTTGATTCAATTATTCTGAGGTTATGCGCCACAATATATATTATGTAATCATCACCCGTGCGTTAGTGAAATAGTGGGAGCATAGGCACCTACTAACGACTGCTCCAGCAGAGCAGGCTGATTGGCATACATGAAAGCCAATCAGTGACCCAGATGGCGCCTAAGCAAGTCCCTCACTTCTCCTCCTCTTCCCGCTCTAAGAATATTCCAAGCAAAGACTCGTCAGCAGAGGGGTTGGCAGACAGAAAAGTTCCTATGCCCTATGTATTAACAGTAAGGTTTCAGGGGCCGCAAGTGGAGGATTCAAGGGGGGCGCTGAAGAACACCCAAAGGGCCACATGTGGTAACAGGGCCACATTCGGCAACAGGGCCACAGGTTGGGCACCTGGGACCTAGATATTGGTAAAGGGTATGTTTGCATTGCTAGTAAACAAAAGATTGCATTACTGCAGTGTGCTACATTTAACCTCCGATACATTTGCTCTGCGGTATAAAAATTCATGCTGCATTGTGTGTGGATTGTTTATTGTAGTGTGAATGGGCTCAAATAATTAATAGTATAAGTGTCCTTTCGACTGGGACATCCAATTTGATAATGCCAATAATGTATTATTGCAGGGAGGCAAAATGTGGCTGATTGATTTTTTATTATTATACAGCAGTTCGTTTTTCTTTCTGGTATGTTGTTTCTATGCACATGAAAACATTTCTGATCTGATAAAACAATTTAAAGGAAATCAAACATAAAATCAACTTAATGTAGCTATACATGGGCCAATTCTCCCTTAGATAGATGAGGGACCACTGACATCATCACTGGCGTCACGCTGCAGCTGGTTGCTCAGGGGATCGGCGGGCCTGACATTACATGTATCCTGGACATTTGCGGCCGGAAGATCGGCAGGAATATGAACGGCGATTGATCGGCTGAAAAATCAGGCAGGAATCGGCCTGTGTATAGCTACCTTTATTACTGTTTGTAACCCAATGATTTTCATAATTTAGTGTTGACCCACCTTTGTACATATTAAGGTGGCGACACACTGGTCAATGTTTTGCTCGATTCAATAAATATCTTTCTCTATGCACTTTTGCAGTGATCATTCGGGAATCTAACAAGCCCACCCTTTCATGTTGGTAAATCCCTGTTCGTTCACCATTACTTTGGATGGGAACCAGGGTCCCTATTTAAAGGATCGAACGGGAATCATTTCAACAAAGTGGTCCCTATGCACCACGTCCCAAACGATTGTTTGTGTGACCAGCTTTACAGGTGTATGAAGACGCAAGGATTTGGATGCAAATGGTTAGAAGGGTGGAAATATGAAACGCTTTTAAATGCCTACTTAATACTGGACAGGAAGAAAAACTGCTTCCTACTGAAAAACTGTTTATTTTCACACAGAAATACTCTAAATTTGATTGATGTTCTCTCATGAACTCATAAATGGGTCAGTCTCTACAAAATCATAAAGCCATTCTTAAATCTGCCTGACAAAATAGGTGTTAAGCTAGCCATACACGTGTCGATTCCTGAGCGATCGATCAACGCTCCGGTCAATTCCGGTGAAGCCACAGGCGTCGATTGATCGCTCATACAAGTCTGTGCCTACCACCTTGGGCCACCGATTCCTGGACGATTCTGTTACCAGTCGATCGATTCACAAATGTCAACGCCCCTTGATGTGTGCTCAATCGATCAGAAAACACCAACAGGTTGGTTCTCTGGCCGATCCGATTTGGGGGCCATGTCGATCGGGCGGGGTCGATCGGTCAAGGTGGGCTGCACTCGATTCCTCGTCGATCGATCGGCGTGCACGCGCCCGGTGGTCGATCGGCCAGGAAACGTGTGGGAAATCGACCTGTGTATGGCCACCTTTACAACCTTTGTTCCTAGAAAAATATTCAGCAAATAATCTGATAAATTACATGTTGGCATTAATCATTCTATGAATGTATCGAAGAGAGATTCATAAATTCTGATTCCCCATGGAAAAAGTCAAGGTGGTCCCCATAACATACTGTTGAAGGTAGTTTGCTGCAATAATGAAGGTAAGGGACACACACATAGCAGCTGATATGAATTAAAGCAGAAACAAATGACTTAATCTTGTAATATTTCAATTACTAGTGGAAATTACATAAATGCTTCCATGTAGTGATCTAATTACAAGCTGGAACAGGCCAGTGAAAAACTGGTCTCGAGTCGTCTGTCTGTAACTAACCTAATATGGATGAAAACAAAACAAACCAATGATGGTCAAGCAGTAAAATCTCACATCCTAAAGGTGAAATCTAGTGCAGATAAAAGTTTTAATGATTTTCAGCAAATTAAAATAATACTGGTATTCATACTTGAACCTAGGTGAAATACAATCAATTATAAAGCATATATAGTAATACATAAAGTAATACATAAAAGTACATCTTTACAATAAGTGCATATATTTATTTTAAAAAGATAGGAATATTTTTTTAGGAATTACACCTGTTGGGAAGTCATCTGCCACACGTTGAAGAGTGGTGGTACCTGAAACTCAAATATTCTCTGGAAAGCCAGATTTCATACTGTTTTAGAAGACCTTATAACAATGACATAATTTCAAATGCAAAAACTCAGCACAGAAAAATGAAATGTTTTTCTACAAAAAAAATGTGCCTCTTGCATTATATTCAAAAGTATAGATTATGTCTTACCTCCAGCGTGGTGATCAGGGCTGCTTTGGATTTTCCCATGTCCATATTTAGGAGATGATAAAGTAGAAGACTTCTGGGGTAAAGTCACAGAGTTCTTGGCATCTGACTTTAAAAAATATATTTTAAATTATTTAATTTAAGTGAAATGAAAAATAAAAAGAAATATATAAAAAATATCTTCCCATTTTGTTTATATCAAATGCCTTTGGAACACCAGAATCTACTACATTACTTTGAAATGACATCTTAAATGGGCTGCATATATCTTATATGTAAGATACTTAGATGTCCTTATTGGTCAACACTGTTAAGCAGGGAACACATGCATAGATATAGGCCAGATCATAGATATGGGAGCTGTGCCCCCAGCTCCTTCGATGTCCGGCAGCAGCGCAATGACGTCATCGCGTTGCAGAAGGGAGCCTCGAATGGCTCCAATATTGAACCGTGTGTTCCTGGCTTTAGTGAAACATCTGTGCAGTTTTAAAAAATGTACTTTTTTATGTAACCTTTTATTTCCCAGACAACTGCCACCCACTGTTCCCATCTAAACATCACACAAGGTCAAATAATGCCAACAAAGTCTAATCTAATCTTTCTCAAATTTATACAGATCTTTGTTTTATGTTTGCCTGAACAACTGATACTCAGTACCATCACATGTGTTAAGCTTGCCATACACCCACCGAGCGGCGGCCGATTTTGCCGCCGTTTGATCGGCGTGCGCGCTCACGGGGGTGCCCACATGGGGCGACAGGGACATGTCCGATGTTCTCTGGCCGGCGCCAGCTGATGCCGTTACTTTCAATGAAGACCGGCGTCTTCATTGAAGGCAACGGCCGGCACACAAAAGGGTGCCTGCTGATGCAGTCAGCTTGGGTCTGCAGCGTGAAGATGTCATCACGCTGCTTTCCAGAGCTGATCTTAGCAGCTCTGTCGGCCCCCACTCGGTGTGTGTGTGGGGGCCTTTAGGGTTATAAAAAATGGAGTTTAAGCTTTATTTACATCAATTAACAATATACAGCATACGTTATGCAGTAAGGTAGTGTGTCACCATTTCAAACATAAATGTAGGAGTATACAGTATATACAATTACTAGACCTGATATCCAGTTATGGAGACCAACCAACATTTGTATTATCACATGCATCCATTTACATTAGAGTAATTAGATGACCAAAATACACTCGTATTGAGTATTTAAGCAACGCTCAGTGCAAAACACAGGGCTTTTGCAGGTAATGGACCTGGTAGCATTCACACTAGCGCGTTGGTTACCCGCATGTAAGAAAAACTCCTATTAAGAATCCTTGTATCTTTTATGTATTCTTTCCATACTCTGTTTAAGATGCTCTTTCTGGATGTTATTACAAGATAGCCACCTTGTATCCTTGTCTTTTGACATCTTAAGCAAAATGGAAGGGCTGTAAGATGTTTCCTGTTAAGTCATAATTAAACTGACCACACTGTATATGTTGACTTAATCTATATACTGACAGGATAACTGCAGTATTTCCAAATTGCTTATTGACTATTAGGATCGTATAACACAGTATGTATATATACTTCTGACTGGAAATGGAAAAAACTTTGAGAACTGTAAAATCATTACCTTGCGTGTGGATTTAATTTCTCCCAGTACTGAGAGATAGCAACTACAGACAGGGTGGGCAACTACCTTGGCTAGGAACCCTAACACAGAACAGCACCGCAGCCACATCGCACAAGGTGTGAAAGAGCCCACATTGGAAGTTGACAGAAAACATTTCTTGATCTTAAGCTAAAATAGACATACATAAACACACACACCTTGTGCATCATCTTTAGAAGAGGCTTTCTTGTGGGGTGACTATCATGCATACCAATTTAAAGCAGTATGTAGCGTAGAGTCTGAGCACTGTCAGGCTGACCCCCCACCTCTACAACCTCTGCAGCACTAACTTAAATGCTGTATGGTCTTTGCCATAGTGCTTCAGCTCAATCTCAGGGTGTTAGAAACCCTCTTGAAGCTTAGGCCACCTTTTTATAAAGCAACAATTCTTTTTTTCAGATACTCCTAGTGCTCTTTGCCATGAGGTGCCATGCTGAACTTCCAGTGACCAGTATGAGAGAATGTGAGAGTAACAACACCAAATGCAACACACCTTTTCATTCACACCTGAGGCCTTGTAACACGATAAGAGAAAATGGCTTTCACTTACGGTATACTCACTTTTGTTGCCAGATGTTTAGACATTGATCAAATGTAACCTGTTATACAAGCTGGCTGCTTGATATTGTATCAAAGTTTCAAATCCTCAGTGTTGTCCCATGAAAAGATATAACTTTATTTTTTACCAAAATGTGAGGGGTGAACTTTTGTGAGAATATATATATATATATATATACACACACATATATTTCACCACTCACACAATCCAAAGACAAAGATAATACTTGATGATAAGGTAAGAACTGTAATATAAACCAGCTATGCCTAGACCACAGAGATTTAACTAATACTGGAATGTGAGCAGCCCACTCACATCCAACAAAAGAAGCTTTCTGTGGAAACAGGAGGCATATTGTTGATAGTGAGGGTAATGGCGCTATCAACGATGCCAAAGTATACACAAAGATAAACAGAAAAGTGACCGGGCAGCTTCCTCCTTGTCTACAGAGGCATGACAGAAATAGCACTGTAAGCAACTTAACCCAGCCAATGCATCTAAAAGTAAAATATATTTAAATGTATGACAATAAAATGTGAAATGCGTATTTATTTATAAGAAAGATGAGTACTTATAAAGGTTCTTGGTATGATAATCAGGTAGACAATTCCCTTACCTTACTTTCCCCATCGTATAGGCAGTGAAGGGAACCATTCTCGCTGACTGCATGATTTGACATCTGTGGATTTACGGTTTGAGAGGAAAGTCCATATTCAAAACTGTTTTCACTTTTCATAGAAAAGAAACAAGCAAGTGGTAATTCTGTGGGAAAAAAAATAAACTGGTATAATACAGGCTTTGACATTCATTAATTATTGACTTTCTCTACAGCACAAAGCTAATTACAATTGCTTTCAACTAAACCTGTTCCATGTAATAGTAATGTCTAAAAATGAGCAATGAAGGATACCTGCTTTTACTTTTTACAAACTCCATCATTCCGTGCTCCTGTTAATTTCATGTTAACTGTTCATAGGCTGGAAATTATAGTTGGAGATTTTTAATAATATGGGTAGAAATTGTACAAAACAAAAATTTAAGGATAAAAACAGTAGCAAGAAAGTGTTGTTTTGGCCACGGAGTCTTCATAATCCAGACATAACCAATGTATGCTATCTCATAATTAGTTCCCATTTTGATTAAGAACCATGGAAAAAGGAAACCAAATAGTAATGAACACAATAGGCTTCCCCAAACAAATTACAGAATCAATATAGATGTATCATTCTATTTTAAACAGAAGTACCTTTAAAATCTGGTATGAATCACATATATGTTTTATTGAATTTTGGAAATATGTTGCATAGCATTAAGCGCCCACAGACAGCGTGATGCCGGGTTGATGCCGCAGGCGATCGACTGTGTATGATGACGTCATCACACCCTTTGTGTGCCGGCATTTACTTTAGATGGGGACCAATTCAAAGTAATGAGACTGGCCGGTCGATATTTGCCAGGTGGGTGGCTTCAATCTGTGGCTGATTGCCACGAGCACCCATGGTAGTCGCTCTGCTGAGAAATTGGCCGGGGATATATGGCCGGCTTTATGCATTTTCAAAACTGTATTATAACCACAACCTCTCCTTTCTGAAAAGATGCGGATTGTAAGTAGAAAACATTAAGGTCTGTAACAGTTTTTTACTGATGCATATGAACAACCAAACATTGGTTTGGGCACTTCCAAAATGGTAGGTAAGTCACAGCCACAAGTAGTGTAACAGTAAACTGAAGAGTGCGTTAACAGATACATATACTACAAGAACATATCAATGTCCAGTTACAAGTACATTTTTCTGCTTTGTTTTTATAGCTCTTCCTACCAACTCTTCTTGAATTCCCTTCCTGCTATTTTAACACAGTCTCCTGTTTATTTTGCACTTCTCATCCCACATCTAATATTCTTTAGAACTGTGATTGTTGTGTCAAAGCATAGGAGTATGAAAAAGGCATGTAGAGTTAAAACTATCGGTGAAAAGACTAGGCTGCAGTTTAGGTTTATAACCATGCTGAATAGAGCAACTAAGTACAAGTTGGAGTACTCTAAATACTTTGTAATAGCAGAAATAGCTGTAGAGCATTCAATATATGCACTTACCAGGGCCGCCGTCAGGGGGGTACAGGGGGCACTCCTGTCCCGAGCAACCAGGGGGGCCCGGGGGTCAGCTGCGGGGGGGGGATCTTTGGAGAGGAGACTCACAAATTTTCATTCTCTCATTCATCACACTGTAACGGGAAGAAACAGGTTCCATGCCGTCCAGGCGACAACATGGCAGGCAGGGCACCTGGATCCCCATAGTGTGAGTCTCTGCTAGACGTGTGACGTCATATGTAACACCACCAAACCCCCCAAACTTTATCTGATATAGCACCACTCCGCACCTTCCACTCAAACAACTTGCTGAAATTTTTTTTCGGGGGGGGAGGGGGGAAGTGGGGGGGCAGTAAAAATTTTCCAGTATAGGGACCGACATTTTGATGGTGGCATGGCAGTAAACCATTCTAAATTTGTGTTCTAAAGGTTCATCATCATCCTTAAACCCCCCCATAACACCAAACAATTACCATGCAATTCTGTACAACCAACTTTTCTTCTACCAAAACCATGTAATAGGAGGACCTTTCTACACCTTCCAATCACTATGTATCTATCAGGGAGGTCACTATACTACATAGTTGTTGGTAGGCGTGGTCTCGATGAAGTTGTATAGAGGAATCTGAAGGTGTATGGGGGGCTTTACAGATGACACTATGTCCACAAGCTCACCTCCACTGCCTCTGCTGTCCAAACTCCTGACTTTAGCCATTCCCCTGAAGTTTGTCATATGCATTTTTTTCATTCGATTGACTTAAAAACTGATTGTTTATTTTTCATCGCTTGAAAATCGATTCCCTTTTTACCTAAACCAATCATCAAAAAGTGATGAAAATTTTACATGAAATTGAATGAGCAGTGATCGGACATGTTCATTTCATCGGAAATTTCAGTCCATCGTACAAGTATCGGGTTTACTAGGTATTTTGATAGATTTTGTATCCAATTGTACTATGGAGCATGCACACAGGTCTCTGAAAAGGAACAGTGTTAAATCGATCACAATGTGTGCTGGTAGCAGCCATCGATGCTTTAGAATTATAAGTGTCCAGACATGCATTCATTTTAAAGCAGATCATTTAAAAAAATTCAAGTTTTAAGGGTGCAGCTTAGATGCTATTTACACTTTTAAATGTTTCCTATAACATACAAAACTTTCACTTTATTTTACAAAGTTGCACATAGAATTTAAGACTGACCAAATAATAAAGTAAAGGATGTTGAGTTCATGAAAGAAAACAATTGAACATAACTAGAGACTGTTGGATGAGGCTCGATGTCAAAAACTTTTCTTTTTTTAACTAGTGTTGGACTTGCTTGACATCTTGCTTTTTGGAAATTATTTTTCCTGCATTGTTAATGAATCTAGGCATACACTGTTCAATTTTCCATTTGATACGGTCATATTACATTTGGATTGTTTTTACCACCACATAATGTAATAGAATCAAAATAGATCGATACCTTACCTTAGCCCTGTGCGCATGCTCCATCGGAAATAAATATCTGGAAAACCCATACTTAAATGCTCAACTGAAATTTACCAACATGTCCGAGCACTGCCGGATACATTTTATGTTTGATTTCCATCCAAAAAAAGGAATCGATTTATCCAATTAACTTTTATCAAATGGAAAAATCAGACCATGTATGGCTACCTTAAGGGTCACTTAGATCCATTTAATGCTGTAGAGACATTCCAACATTAAGAAGCAGCAGCATTCTTAACATTGTTTACATGGCCATTTGAATCACATACACAGGATTTTCTTTATAGCTGCATTTTCCTATCGCATATGTAATTGGAGATCACAAAATAGATTGACCCACTATGTTTCTATCACCAGAGAACGCATTTCTATGCTTTGAATTACATAAGTTGTACATCATTGTCTATCTCATATATGATTTAACATTGCTGACATTACAGGAAGGATGACTATTAGAAACCAACTGCTTTGCTTCTACACTTATCTCAACTATGTTGTGTGATTCATCGGACCCCCTGGGTTAAGCACGGGGGTCCCTACAGAACACATACACATTACATGCCTGGGGAATCTCCTGTTCACATGGCGTTAAGCAAATCTGCCGATGTGGGGGTTAAGGTGGTGTTGTATGTTAACCTCTTCATCAGCGGATGTGTGAACAGAGGATCCGCCAGGCAGGTAATGTGCATGTGCTCCGTCGGGACCCCACTAAGCATTGCACTTGTCTCCACTGCCCGACGGAGCACACGATGCAATGGAGACATAGCCTTAAGGTTCCCATATACAGGTCAATACCTGCTTGATCAATGAATGCTTAAGCGCAACATGGTGACGTCACCGCACTCTGCTCGATGGTTATTCTATTGAACGGCAAGTAGATGCGCACCATGCAATTGATACCCGTTCAATATTTTGGATAGGGACCTTGGTCCCCAATTTAAAGTGATGGCAATTGAACAGGGATTTACTAACATGTTGTTTCCCTGCTCAATCAAGCTTTCTTCGAGCTGGATCAATCAAGGGTTGCCGTGCACGGTTTATAAATAATTGATCACCGCGAACAGTGATCAATTGGTTGGGAATCAAACAAAAAATGTACCAATGTATGGGGACCTTTGGAATGTAATCCCAACTGGGCAGGGTCCTTTTCTCCTTCTGTGTCATAGTCTGTATTTGTGATTGTGATATAGTATTGTATTTTTACTATTTATACGCTGTATAAATAATTATTATCAATAATATGTGGGAGATGCATTTAAACAAAGTTTAAGAGCTCTTGCTTATCTACAAATATTGTTTTTATGTTCCTATACAAGGAAATATACAGCTGCTATTTTATTGGAAGAACATAAATAATGGCTCGGTGGTCCGCAGTAGTCACTGTACCAGAGCAGACATTTCAGTGCAATGTATCAGTTTCTTACCACACTTAATGCTCTCCAGGCAAACTGGCAGGCTGGCTTGTGCTGCAGCAATTAATTTCAAAGCAATAAAAAACTGAGCTGGTCCAAAGTAACCGGTATGTTTTGCACCACACAGCTCTGTGATCTAGAGGAAACAACAGAGAACAAATCTATAATCAGCATGGATTTCTCTTAGTGGACAGCTCTGGCAACCCTAATCCATATTACAAAGTGTTGTAAACTTAACAAAGCTAAAAAATAAAGACATTTAGTCCTAATGTTACCTTTTTAGTCAATAACACAGCGTTCAACAGAAATGTAATAATACATACAGTCTTCTTGTCATCAATAGATTTTTAGCAATTTTTCTAATTGAAACTAACGAGAGGTGTAAAGGTGGGTTTACACCTGCAGATTTTTTTCGTCCAATCAATGAAGAACAAATGATTTTTTGGTTGATTGAACAAAAATCTAGAATGACCAATTCGTTTGATGGATACATTTTGTTCTAACTCGAACAAAAAATCGTTCAAACGGTCATCGAACATGTTGGTAAATTTTATCGGTCGTAGTAATTCTGAATGTATTTTTATTGGATATCCGGATGAACTAACAAAAAAATCTAATGTTACATTCGATAAATGGACGAACAATGTTCGACAAAAATAATCTATCAAAAAAT
>CM070033.1:92734929-92746646 GCA_036250615.1 Ptychadena robeensis
ATCGTTTCGCGTGCACGCGCCCGGAATCGATCGGGCCGGAATCCGGTGCGAATCCGACACATGTATGGGGGCCTTTAGACAGATTCCATCCTATCAAGTCACACAAATTAGGGAAACATGTAGAAGCCATGTGTTAGAAACTAAGTACAAGATCTGAAATTGAATTGAAGATCGTGCTAAAATCGAACCGTGTATGCCTAGCCCAAAGATCTGTATGACTTCACCACCTCTTAAAAAGCCATCTGTGTGATTTGCCCACCTCTTGAAAAGCCATCCAAAATTTACATTATTTTGCTGTTGTACATGTCAAGAAATTGTCTCCGTCATTTTGACTAAAGGGGGCCATACATGGTTGATTTTCCAATTTGAGAACCTTAAAAGTACACCCCATGATTCAGTACTTTTCAGAACCACCATCAGCAGTAAATAGGAGTATTAATTTTGTATGACTTCATAAGTGGCTTCCATCACTATGGAAGAATTTTGGCCCACTCCTATTTACAACACTGCTTCAGTTCATATACATTTGTAGGGTATGCTTTTTTTTTTTGACAGCTCTGAAGGTCACACCACAGCGTTCAATCACATTGAGGATAATGCTTTACCTAAGCAATTGCAACACCTTTAACTCTCTTCTTTCTTTTTTACAGTCATTCTGTTGAGGAGTTGATGCTGTGATTGGGATCAAGTTTTGTCTCAGATTTATCTGTTCTACAAATGGCTTCGCATTTCACTATACCTGGCAGTATTCCCGAGTGTGGCAAAGGGTAGATTTTAACTACCAAAAGAGGTAATTCTAAGCCTGGGACGTTCACCTGTATTGCCCAACTGGCATCCCTAGAGGTTTAAGCCGACATAAAAATCTAAAGATATCACATTGTAATCTGTTTCAATTTGCACGTGACATGCACCCAGGTCCTGTTGCTGCAATGCAACCTCTGTGCTTAACAGCTGGTATTGGGAGTTTGTGGTTGGGTTTAGTGTTTTTCAATATGGCACTATGTATGCACGTGTGCAAGCCAAGCCCCCTGTACCAAAACACATAGATGCTGCATCACTTGACTAAAATTTCCATCATGAAAGATTTCTGCTTGTAAGTTCCTGCATTGCATGTAGTGCAAGGAATCAAACAGTAAGCTGAACGTTTTTAAAGTCTGTTGAAGTGACAGAAAACATGCACAATGGTGCAAGTGTTCCCTATCCATCCTAACACCTTCTGTGATTGACCATGTTTTAAGGTAGTCATTCTCCCTGGATTCTTGAGGACTCGACTTCAGCGGGATGACATCATCACACTGCAGACGGCCCCTGAGCTGATCGGCAGGCATCCTTTGTGTGCCGGCCATTACTTTGAATGGGTACTGCCATCCCCATTCGAAGTAATGGGATCAGCCGGAAATTTGCAGATATCTTGGATCACTGTGTGATCTCATGTGCAGCAGATTCCTGGTTGATCTTGCCTGGTGAGCCCATCCGATTGGCGGGAGGGCGGGAGGTGGTCGATCATCCGACAAATCGAGTGAAAATCGGGCCAGGAAGGTACTGAGGAAGAAGGTCTATTTCTCTGCAAATATCTTGCTGTACACTTACTAACTGACTGTACAAAGGTAACACCCTGGTTTGTAGTACACAGAAGGGCCACTTGGCCAGCAATGTTACCCCAAGACTGGAAGAGTTTCAAGAAGAACAGCATAAATAAAGGATATTTAAGACATAAAAATGTCTTTCTTTTTTTTTTAATGGGAAGTATGTGCAAATATCTGAGTCACTCATCAGTTTATTGCTCTTAAATATTTGCTTTGTTTTATTTATGGGTGGGGGAGGGGCAAAATTGTTTATGTAAAGTGCTAAAGTTTGATCGAAAAATCACTTTACGGTTGATTTTTTGATCGGTATCGAATAATTTTCGCTGATCAAACCATGTGGGCAGCATAAGATTTCAGTTCGATCAATGTAAAGTTTGATATTTTAGGCCAAATGAATGCTAAAATCGAACCGTGTATGCCTAGCCTTTCCTGTGTTCTTTGATCGAACCTTGAATCGTCGATTTTGGTCGTATTACGATTAAACCTTCCATGTGGTACTACTTTGGATTCGATTTCAAATGAATGTTCGATGAAAAGATGAAGATCTAAAATTGAATATCAATCGTGCGATCCTTCAAGTATCTGACAATTTTTCTTTGTATCTGAATGAATTAAGAACTAATCATACTTTGGAGCATGTGAAAGCCCTAAGGAAACGAATCAATAGGTTTTGAGTTGATCATTACGTGGTAATAAACAGGAATGGTTTTTCCAACAATTGACTTTGGTTCTTACGTCCAATGAATGGGAAAAAATCGAGCCGTGTATGCATTTGGGCAGTCAGGGATGCGTCATGTACATCTTCCAAATTAGTGTTTAAAGCTTTTTTTAAACACAAATGAAAAAAAAACATATATGAAATAGACACAATACTCACCTGTCAGCAGTTCAGATGCTGGAAAACAGCTACACAAACCCTCTCCTTCCCCCTCCTTTCTTTTCTCTGTTGGAGCAGTAGAGCTCCGTGGGGGGATATAGGGGGAATCAGCTGCTGACGAATTCCTGCCTGGGAGAGATGTCCCAAACACCATTTCAGCTGCCTAGGCGTAAGGTAAGGCAGTGGGAGGGGCGCACTCGGAGCCTTTTCGCCTGCTCGAAGGAAGCCTTGATGGCTCAAATCTTAAAAACAATTCAAGCAACATTGGGCGCTGTGAGTGTGCGCTGCACCCAAAGTTGCTCTAACCTGTCACTACATCGAACCATGAATGCCCAGCTTTATGCTAGGGCTCCACATGCGTATTGAATGAAGCCACCCATTGATGGCAATGTGGCTATGACAGGGCCCGTCAGAGCTTCTGATCCGCTGGTCCGAGCCCTAGTCTAACAGGTATCAGATCCTGATAATCAGATAAAGATTGCCAACAACCATGTGGTCAATGCTAGGCTTTTGCAGAAAGCCCAGCATAGTTTGGAATGGGCCTGTGCATGGTTTATATTCCATACCTGTTAAGGTTACTGATGTTTACTCTCTCCACTTTACAAAGTCAAAACAATATAAATGAAATGTCCAAATAAGTGTAGCATTTGGACTTTTCGTGTTTAGTTTTTTGTCCCTCAGACATTTACTACAGCTTTACTACAGATCTGGCCACAGACTGGTATCTATGAACTCCCACCTTGTGCTGTTAACACTCATACAGACTGCTTTATATAGGTGATTCAGTTACTTGTTAAACTAGCAATTGGGGCGTAAAAGGTCTTTGGAATGATAGACACTCCCTGTACTTCACAGACGCCAGTCAGCTGTATGTGCTAAACAATATACTTTAACAAGTTGTTGCTGCCAGAACTATTACTTTTGAGTGTTTCTTACCATGGTGTTTCTTACCATGCTATCAGGAATGTGAAGAAGTACATGAGCAAAGTTTAATGTCATACTATAACCACTAAACCAAAATTATTTATTTAAAAAGCTAGAATACAGTTAATTTAGCATACAGCCAGACTAAAGCCAGCCATAGACATGCCGATTCCTGGGGTGCCCACCTTGCAGATTCGACCCAAAAAGCATGCAGGTCGGATCACATGGCGATCTGCCCTGTCAGGACTTTTTTAAGCCGATCCTGTTGTAGTCAGTTAATTTGGAGGCTTTTCCCGCTGTGGCTTAATAGCCACAGCAGAAGAAGGCGGGAATGTTGGTGTGTGAAAGGGAATTTAGGAGACATGGCAACAGAGGCAGTAGGTGACAGACCCAAATCATGGAAATACTTTACTCTAGCCCATGCAAACCGCATGGTGACCTAAACAAGTCTATGTTGAAGTACAGTAAAAATACTACAGTTCTAAAATGCATCTGCAAGTTACCATGGGTGATACTACGACTGCTTAAAACTTGTATTCCTCCACTGCATCTGTGAGATGATGTCATTAAATGACTGCCTTACCTTCAGTAGATGCAAACTGAGGGGCCTAGTGTTTGCTACACCATTCCATTTTTTCTACAGGCAGTCATGCAGAGAGTAGCAAAGTTGCAGACAAGGCTTTCATAAATAGACAGAATTGTTTTAAAGGCATTTCATCCTCTTATATTGGATGATTATGTCTTGAAAGAATGTGTTGAGTTGTATTTGTGGACTAGGGATGGTAAGATGTTTGCTTGAATTAACCCCCCTGGCAGTACAGCAAATGAGTATGTCCACAAGGAACACTCAGGGTAGGTCCGTCAGCCCTGCTGGCCAGAAATTGTTACCTTCTGGGGACTTTTTTGGATGCTTATGTCAAATAATATAGGCATCAGCAACATTGGTGACACAAGGACATGGGCATCCCTCAATTTGCCTGCCCCAGACGCCATCAATGTCACCAGGGAAATGTGTGTGTGGGGGGGGGGGTTGCAAAGTGGACAGAATTGGTTCTTCCGTAAATCTGCTTACATTTTTGATACCACTTTCAGCAGCCAATTCATTAGAGAATCCGACCACCAAGAAGGTTTACTGTTACAATGTTACAGATATAAGGAACATGTCATCATTTTTGGGACTAGTACTGCTGTATGTGAAAAAAAAATTAGAGCAGTTTTAAAGCAGTTAAAAACTAAAAGACATAATACATGCTGCAAACTACAGCTAAATGTGGCTACATTTATAGAGAACTCAAATCATTATGAGATAAATGATATATCTTTTTCATCAGAAAATGTGGGGGTGGGTGGGGGAATGAAGATAATACTTTTGGAATATACATCTTTCTAACAGACTATGACATGTTGGGAAAAAAAGACACCTATTGCTCTTTCTAAGTGTCACAATGTGATCCCATACCGAAACACAGAAGCAGACATTAGCAGTTATTATAAGTTAATGGCACCCAAAAAGTTCTGTAAATTTTACAAAATGCATCTGAGAGTGAATAGACACCTCATTCCCCCTTCATTAATTTTATTGGGGAGTCACAGCACACATCTGAAAGAGACCTGATAAATCAATTGAAATTAATTGTAAGAAATTAGCTTATAAAAGGACTGAACAGACAACTACATATTATTATTACTAAATCTTAGGAATCTTATTATATAAAACAGCAATGCATTCAAGGTGCTTTTTCCTCCCTATTATGTTTTGCATATGTCATGTTCCATGAAGATTTTTACTATATCTTCCTCTCATTCATACAGGTTGAGTAGTATAACACAAAAAAGTTTATTCCTAAATTACTTTATTGGAATAATGTAACTCACACCCTTGTGTGGTAGCTTTAAGGACAGACCAAAGCATTATGATGTCACTACTATATTAAACAGAATTATAACATTTGAAGCCACATGACCTCAGTAGGCCAAAATAGAATGTGCACAGGTACAATTAACATCTGGGTGGGTGATCTGATCATGCTCAAATGGGTGGCACCTTTGCAACACAAACATTAGCTCGTAGAGTTTGGTCAATGGGAATAATGAAAACTAAGCAACTCACAGGACCTATTACCAATGTGGCGGTAATGCACCCTAAACCGTGGGGAATCCACCATTAAAACCCAGCGGGCATTTGTGGTGTGTGCGCCTCATGCAGAGAAGATAATGCTGTGTAAACAAGCTTTTCTTTTCATTAAATAAACTACATATAGTAACAAAATAATTTTTCTACATACTGGAAGAGGAAGAACAGTCTTTATTGAAGCAGATTATGCTGTTCCTATTCACAATATATCACAGTTAAAATACACACATTCCCTAGGGCATTGCATGGTGGTGCATGATGCAACCATCGTACATTGCCCCTTTCTACTCTGGGTTTTAGTACAGACCAATGCCACAGAGTGATGAATACTGGTTCCTATGTGTTTCACCCCTGTTGGGCTTCTTCAGGGAACATTCCATAAGGCTTCTTCAGGGAACATTTGGTGAACATTCACCAAAGCATAATCAATCTCAAAATAAAATAGATTATATATAGTGCATCTGTGGTTTACATATGTATTCAGGTTATCAGATAAAAACTTTTTTTGCTGATACCAGCGTTGTTATATCAAAATGTAAGCTTAAGACCACTATGTACCCCGTATGCTATAGTTTATTAGAATATAGGTAAACTCTTAGACGGCAATATTTCCGGCAAATATCTACTTGTAATAAATCCTCATGACAATACAAAGACTACTATGTGTACTAAGAGCTGTTAAAGTATCCTTCTCTTTGATTAATCCATTCAGGGTGGCAGTAACGGAGGTATGCCATCTGGACTCAGACCAGGTTTGGCACATTCTACCCTCCGAAAAGCTTGAGGCAAAGAATAAAAAAAGAAAAGAAAACCGATTTCCTACAAGAACCATGAAAAGGATTAAATTTAGAAATTAGGCCACAAAAGGATTTAAATTCCAGCTGTACTCAACAAGCGACAGACACACAGATCAACAGGAGTAAGAATACTTACAAATGTTTAAATTAACCTGGAGGTCTAGGAGTAATTTGCTGTGGGTTTCATGAGCTGGGTTTCTGATTTGAAATAGAAGTAGGACATTCTATGTGTGTTCAAACTGCACCCTAAAAAGTGCATGCAACAAAGACTGCAGTAAAAAAGCTCAGAGCCTTCACACTCCAAAAAGTAGATCAGCTGTGGAGATGGCCAGGGACATATCAACCAAAGACAACTCTTGGAAACAGATCTGACATAAGATTGGTCATTTATTGCCAGGGAGCGAGATGTACAACAGTGTTGTCTAACTCCAGTGACTTAAGGACCAAATTTTAAAATATGAACTTTCCTAAAGAGAAAAATTACAAAAAAACATATACTTACCTCTCATGTGAGATGCATAAGATCATGGTTTTCAATGATAAAAACATTTCTTCATTGGCTTGTAAAGGGAGCATGAACATGTCTCCCATTTACACGACCAAGCGTTGCCGCAGCAGTGGGGAAAACAACCTGTCATGAGCGCCTGCAAACTTGTGCAGGCCCTTGGGGGTCATTTTTAATGACATGACAGGTATAGAGGCCAAAAGCCAGTATCCTCGGGATCAACAGGTAAATATAAAAGCCTGGTTACAGAAACTGTATGATATATTGTACATTTTGGTTCTGGGTGTAGATATACTTAGGATAGGACACCTTCTGATCACCAATACAAGAGTTTCAGTGAGTTGTCACTTAAGGAAAGGAAGGAAATTGTCCATTCAGTTCAGGATACAGTTGCAAGAACAAGTATGTGAACCCTTTGGGATGAGTGGAGTTATGCATGAATTTGTCATAAAACAAAAGTCACACCAAGAAAAAAACACAGTCTGCTTAAAATATTACTACACAAACAATATATGTCTTCATGGTTTTACTGAACATAACATTCACAGTGCAGGGTGGGAAAACTATTTAAACCTTTCGACCACTCATCTTCACAAAACTGTTTCAGTGTAGCAATATTTTTGGGATGTGAATCGCTCTCTTAAGGTCATGCTACACCATTTTAATCTGGTTGAGGTCAGGACTCTGACTGGGCCACTCCAGAAGGTGTATTTTGTTCTGATGAAGCCATTCTATTGTTGAATGATTGTATGCTTTGAGTCATTTTCCTGTAACCCATCCTCTGCGGAGCTTCAGTTGGTGAACAGGTGGTCTTAGGTTTTCCTGCAAAATGTCTTGAGAAATTCTGGAATTTATTTTTCCATCAATGACAACAATCCGTTCTGGCCCTAAGGCAGCAAAGCAGCCCCAAACCATGATGCTCCCTCCACCATGTTTCACAGTGGGGATGAGAATTTTATGTTGGCGTGCTGTGCTTTTTTTCTCCACACATAGATTTGTGTGTTTTTTCCAAACAATTCAATTCTGGTTTTATCTGTCCAATTCTGGTTTTATCTGAATATTTTGCAGTAGTGCTGTGGAACATCCAGGTGCTCTTTTGCAAACTTCAAACGTGTTGCACTATTTTTTTTGGACAGCAATTGCTTCCTCCATGGTGTCCTCCCATGTACTCCATTTTTGTTTAATGTTTTTCTTATTGTAGATATGTCAACAAAAATGTTAGCATGTGCCAGAGATTTCTGAAAGGCTGCGTCTAAACCACTGTGCAGCCACCCCCTGTAATCCCCATATAGGGAATGACATGCCAGTCTAAACTGGCGCATCATGCCTGCTGTTTGGGGCGGCACGCCAGTGTATTCACAACGCCCGTCCGAGCCTACGGCCACATCGGAGACACGTGTGTGGCGCGTGCAAACCGCACCGGATGTGTTCAGCCGACGCTTAAGCCAATGTACCCATAACGCCCCCCTGCGGTTGCTGGGCCAGTACAGTGTAGACCTAGACTAAGTTTTAAGCTGACACTCTAGGATTCTTCTTTACCTCATTAAGCATTCTTTACAGGACATTTCATGACCAATTTGTGCAAACCTCCACATAATCTCAAAGGGTTGACATACTTTTTGTTGCAACTAAAAATGAGCTACTCAAAGTAAAAAAAGCAACGTACAAACAATTAAGGCTCACAACAATTGATTGTAATTCCATAATACCCATATCTGAACCAAGCAACATTTCTGTTGTACAATACAAAATTTCTGATTGGGATGGGGAATGTGCCAAATATGCAAGCGGGCAGGGCGCCAGGGGCCTTCCGGGGACAAGCTATGAGCATGCATATTCCGCATACCGTGAGAAAAAGCCCTGAATGTACTGATAGTAAATAATGTTTGTACAGTGTAAGTATAAGCTTTACATTTTGCCCTGTACAATGTACTAAATGATAAAATACGTGTGTTTTCAGGGCTAATGGAGTGGTATGAGGCTTTTAGTGTTCAATGTGGTTCAATACTTTGGGAAGAATAATGCAGTCATTAATTTATTAAGGCCAAGCTAAGTATATTATATATTTACCAATTACAGACAAAAGACCTTGTAGTAAAAGTCATTATGTATCAGATTATCAGACTAATTAATTATATGTAAATATCCCCATGGTTCACATCTGTATGATACCTGTGCTTAAACTAAATGCACAATCCATCCAATCTGTCAGAAGCCGGCCATACACGGCTCGATTCTCTGGCAATCATTGTGTGATCGATCGCAATGGGGTAGCGCAAGAAGTGCCAAATGATTCACTTTGGGTGCTCGATCCCTGGCCAATATTTTGGATGGGGATTGGGGTCCCTATCCAAAGTTATGTTGATCAAACAGGGATTTACCAACATATCAGATCCCTATTCAATCAACATTTTGTTAAAGTGGGATTGAATGCTCAAGACAATCAATCGTTTGGGAATCAAACGCAAATCAAGCCATGTATGTGGATCTTAAAAAGCCAGAAGCCTGGGCTCCTTTCCACTGTGATTTAGGTAGGTGTCCTGTAAAAAGCGTGTTCTTTTGGTCACATAACAGGACACTCATGCGGAGTAACCTTTAAGCCCTAAGGGCAACTATGCTTCTAAACCATACATACAGTGCAGTGTAGCCACTTTTAGGCAAGCTGTTAAAAATGTTAAAATCAATGTAAGAAAATAAAAACAGGACATTGGGTCAGTGGACAGGAAGATGTAAACCTCAAGAAGATCGTCCTGTACAGTTAATGTAAATAAAATAACAGAGATATGTACACAATATAGTGAATACCTGATTTTTCAGACTATAAGATGTTTTTTTTACAGGCCCCCATACACCTTACAATCTTTCCATACAATTCCTGTACAATCTACTTTTCTTCTACCAAAACCATGTAATATGAGGAGTCTACATTCTAAACCTTCCAATCACTATGTACTCTATCAGGGAGGACCTACATAGTTGGCACTACATAGTTGTTGGTAGATCTAAAAGGTGTATGGGGGGGATCAAGAATACATTTTATCGCCCTCTTATGGAGTTCGATTGTGTTCTAAACTATTAAGAAATTTACTCGTGTATGCCTTCCTTCAAAGGATGAATAGATTACGCTCGAAGAAACTGAATTCAACAGGGTTCCAACATGTTGGAAAACCCTGTTCAACATCTATTACTTCAGAGGGGGACCGTGAGTCTCCCTCCGAAGTAGCGGAGGCAGGAAGCTGCAGCTGCACAGCCTACAGTCTGTGATCAGGTCAGGGCAATGGGAAGGGGCAGGGCCTGTCACTGCTCTGTGTGCCAGGGGAAGGGCCTGTCACTGCTCTGTGTGCCAGGGGAGGAGGGCCATGCTGGCTGTCCTCTTTCCTCTATTCAGCTCTTAACCCGTATTGTGAGAGATTTTCTCACAACACGTGTAGCGTGTCCCCATGGAACGGCAATTGATGTACACTTTGGTGCACATTGATTCCCGTTCCATTGACCAACGATCAATCACAACGTGGTGACATCACCATGTTGTGATTGATTTCGGGTGAATGGAACGGGAATCTGCCCGTGTATGCCCAGCTTTTGTTGCCTGATCTTTCTTCTAAAGTCACGTGATGTGGAGATTGCAATAAATCTCTCTAAAATGCTTCAGATTTCTTCACTACTACAAGATATTTGTGCGCCTAATGTCACTTTATTTGCGATATATGAATGATCGAAGAATGTGCACTAGCGTTATATGAATGATTTTTATAGTGTGCACTAGGAAAGACATAATCAAAGAGTTTGGGAACTTTCAGGACCGTTGACATTGTAGTGTTGGGGTAACATGTTCACCTGTGCACCGTATGGTGGTTGAGATGGTAATGAAATTTCAAATAATTTTTGTGAATACATTGCAAACCCCCTGAACATGACAACATCATCAAAAAAGCTGGAGGTGTAGGGAAGGAGGTGTAGAGAGAACACTGCAAAAAAAAAAAAAGGATTGCTCAAGCACAGTGATGGAGAACCAATGGCACACGTGCCAGAGGTGGCACTCACAGCCCTCTCTGTGGGCACTCGAGCTGTCAGCCAGCACAGAGGAAAGAACTGCAGCCTATCGGCTCTCAATGCTGTCAGTTCTCCTCCCATCTCTTCTGATTGCACACAGCGCCCCATACCCTCTCCTATTCTATCTTATAAGTAATTAGAGTGTGTATTTACTTGTTTCATGTGTGTATATGAGTTGTGTAATTCAGGTTAAATTGCTATGCCGGCACTTTGAGATAAATAAGTGGGTTTGGGTATCAGTTGGGGCACTCGGTCTCTGAAAGGTTCGCCATCACTGCTCTAGCATGTGCAATTTTTGCAAACAATAAGTTTAAAGTAAAGTCAAAATGTTTACTTTTTTTTTAACGTTCCTACAACCCTTCCTCCTCCAACAATTTTGGTGATCAGAGGCTTCGCTCACAAATCAGCTAGTCAAAGATTCGTACAAATTTTGCGACCATCTTGTGATTGGGGTTTTTTTTTTTAGTGGTCACATAAGCAAACCCATCATTTTCATATTGAAGCCAGAATTCCAATGAGCACAATGCACATGGCCCTTGATCCACTCCTCTCCCATTAGAGGTATTTCGTTGGCGCAGCTGAGTGAGGGTATTTTGACTTGGTCCATTTGTTTTACGACATGATTGTGTCCGTTTTAGCCGAGTAAGCTGAATACTCCCGGGACATTTTCTTATTCCATTAAGAGCTGCTCAGCAGTGGAAACATGTGAAGCACCTCAGCTGACTGGTAAATCAAGTGCATTAAGAAGAGGCCCAACCTGTCTAGTAAGTCTGGAGGACATGATGTGCTATGTTGACATGAGTTCATGCTGGGAAGGTACAACACACACACACACACACAC
>CM070033.1:92768486-92788428 GCA_036250615.1 Ptychadena robeensis
CCCCCCCCCCCCCCCCGCTCAACAAGTCCTGCCATAGGGCCCGGACCAGGCCCCATGATTTCTGACGGCTGCACTGCATTACTTAATTGCTACAAACATGTAACTATCTTGCTGTATGTTTAATTCTTACTACAGAGCATTGTATCAACTAAATGGCAATTGTGTTTGCTCATAAATGCATATAATTGACTCTTAAAAACTATTTTACAGATGTTCCATTTTATGTTCCTCAAGTTACATACAAGCCACTTCCAGCAAAACTGACATTCTCAACCTTCTCCCTTGATGAACCGCAGTGCATATTCCAACAATATAATACAAGCACTGTTTGGTTGGTGGTTGCCTTGGATAGTGGTATGTTGGGTAGTTCATATTTTGAATCATTAAATCTTTATATCATGTTTTTGAGATATGAGGCATTGACTACGTAACCTGGTCATAAAACGCAACAATGGATTATGGTAACAGAAACACTTCTGTGATAACTGTGAGACTTAAGTTGCCACAAATATCTGTTGATCCTACGGGGAAGTCCACCTAATACAAAGTTCGATTTGGTAGTTTTAAAGATTGTCTCAAAATAGACTCCACTTATACTTTAATTATTTAAGTACTTTTTAAAAGAGCTTCAATTACTGTACTTGTTAGAGGAGCCTAATATGAAATTAAACGAATCATGAAAATATATACCTTTTTAAGTATGTTGAATAAATAGTTTATACTATTAACAGTTGTCAATTCTGTACATTGTATTTACATATTGTTGCTTCTCTTTTTTTCTTTGCAGTTGTTCCAAACTTAACACAAACAAATCTGAGCTTCCCAGTAAACTATTCAAATTTTCAAAATAAATTTTATCACATTTACCCAAGAACTGCATCATCCTACCCATGCTCTGACACAGCTTCACTACCCATTGCTCTGCTTTCAGTTGGAATCGAAACAAACTGCACCAATGTCAAATTCTGTAATGCCCCTTTAACCAACACGGGACCCTTTCGGTAAATTATCTTTTTTTTTGTGATAAGATTAGGTCCATAAAGATAATTTTGGTCATAAAGATTAGGTAATAAAAAAAGGTGGTCAAGCTTCATAGTCAATTGGGCCAACCGCGTGAATGCAATCTTAACGGTGGTCTAAGGTAGTGATTTTACCCACTCCCTCACCTTAGGGTATAGGGTTGATGCAGAGTATCATGAGTATGGAAGATATGTATGCCTATTTTATCTGTAATACATATCTGTATGAACAGAACAAGGGACAGGTAAGTGAAGAAGACAGAATGATTAGAGAAGACAGAATGATTAGAGAAGGCAGAAGAATTCTCACAGGTAAGAAGTTGTAGTTCTACAACAGCTAGAAGAGGCAGCAGGGCATGCTGGGTAGTGTAGTTATTTAGCAACTGGCAGAATGTAATGCATGCAGTTGTAGTTTCTTTACACAGCAAGTTGGGTCTTTGCCTTTTATGCTCTGTCATCAGAATGCCATGGGACACTAACACAAGACTATATGCAAGCTTGTAACTGCACGCATCCCCTATGAACGGCAACTAAACCTCAAGTTCTAACACCAAGAATTTGTGTGTGTGAAATTCAGGTTTAATTGCCAAGTCAGCACTTTGAGATAAAGGTTTTGGATGACAGTTTGGGGCCTCAGACTCTAAAAGGTTCGCCATCACTACTATTGAATATATTTGAGATTTACTTTTTGGATGAAATACGTGAACTTTTTGATATATATATGAAATATATTGGGATGCATTCGTAAATAGGTTAACATAATGTTCTAAATGCACTTTATTTAGCACTTGTAAATTAAATGATTTACAAAATTATCTATTTCTATATTTGCAGGGTTAAATTTGTTGTACTAAATAACAGCACAATGATCACATCAACCCGTTGGTCTGAAGTCATTTATTTGAGAACAGGTACAGCTAACACTATCACATGTTTAATAACCACATTGGTATATATATATAGTTGTGATAAGTATTAGTAGAATATATTGATTTTCCATTCAAGATGGTCCATGAGATGCTGAAATTTCAACTTTATTATGCAAATGCATGCAGATTGTATACAGACTAAAATTGAGCCAATGAAGTGCTAGAGCTGCTGTGCATGATTGACTCATGAGTTTCAGTTTGCATGCTAATACTGGCATTTCGGCATCTAATTGACCATCTCTAATTTATACTTGATTACATTTTTATTAGTTTAGATCAGTGGTGGGCAACTGAGTTGATACTGAGGGCCACAAGTGGCGGCCCCCGGCATCACTAAAGGGCCGCATATAACATCGATCCAGACCTTCCACTCATCAACCTATCTCGGCAGGCGGTGGACCTGATCCAGACAGGCAGTCAAAACTCGACAGCCCCTCTCCTCCTGCCCCTAGGTGCAGAGTTCATATGTAGACCTGGTTTCCCTGATCAACATTGACAATTTTGCTGATGTAGGACGGCCAAAGTAGATTAGAAAAGCTGGGTCACCGTGTGACCACTTCACAAGTGAGTTGTTATGCCCTTTGCATTAACAGTTCGGTTTTGGGGGCCTCATGTGGAGGACCAAGGGGGGCCGCCAAACAATGCCCAAAGGGACGCATGTGGCCCCTGGGCCTCAGGTTGGGCACCTAGGGTTTAGATGAACCATTACCAAAGAATAATGTTGACATTGTTTACAGTGGGATTTTTTACATTTAAATCAAACTAATGTTGATTCATGTAATGTTATCTTAAAGCTATTAAAATTTAAATGCCCACGGTGTAAGCAAAGGTACATTTTAAAAAAGGTCTGGATGTTAGCAACGAGAAAAAAATGGTGTTTAGAAAGGAAGCATTGTAGTTCATCCCCTTTTAAAACTCTGATTTACACTTTACAAAGCAATTAGAGTAATACACAAGGCGCAAAAGGGTCGGTTTTACACAGAACAAGGTTATGGTATTCCTTTTATCCATCTTTTATATAACTGCACCTTATAAAAAATACTGTATATCACGTCTTTATGCATTCCATTCCTTCCAGGATTAAGTCCTAGTACTTTGGATCCATGGCCGCAAAAGCGTAGTGCTGGAATGATTATAATTGCAGTCCTTCTTTCTGTCCTATTGGCTATTTTGTTGGCATGTCTCATAGCTGCACTTGCTGTGGGCAGGTAAGTACATACTTTTAGTGCTGTTTGTTATTATGCACCTGTAACAGTAAGGTTGATGGATGATCTTGGTGGAGCCTGTCATCCTTTTTTCCTACTCTTTCCCCATTGGGCAGCCATCTTGGGTGATGTGAGGGACAAAGGTGATGAAGTGTGGGAAGACAGCACATTTTAAGTGTTTTATTTTCCACACAGCTCCGTTGTTGATCAGTATAATCAATACACAGTCCCCTGGTATAATAAAGGAATGTCCACACACTAGTTTTGCTTCCAACTGGGGTCTTGCTTTACTAGTAAACAGGATATGTACAGGCTTTGCAGAGACAGGTAACAGGTAGTGAACTAGGAACCACGCAGAGAACCAGTATAGTACAACCTGTCCTTTATTGAGGAACAGCACAACAAATAATAACTATTTAGGCTAGTGTTGAACTGGTACAATGCTCAAACCTCAGGCGCAACAGCAAACATTCCTTTGCAGTTACCTTGGGGGCTCCCCGGCAATCCACGCAGCCCTGTTTTTTCCCTCTGGTGGGAATAGGCCACCCCACTTCTTGCTGGCACAACTGCAACTGCGACCCATTGGCACAGCACTGGACTCCAGACAAGGGTTGTTCAGTTTAGGAGCCACCTGTAAGCTCCTACCGGTTGAATCTTGATAACGGGGGCCACACATGCTGTCCTCCTGTTCTCTACCCAGAACACAGATCCCTGCATTTCCAGCTCGACAGGTTTTTATGGACTCTACTCTAGCCCCCCACCCTCTACTGTTGGGAGGACAATCTACAGCCCCTAAACCAAACACTTCCCCTTCACTGATGGGCGCCCCTTCTCCTGTAGTGACCTGAGAGGGGACCCCACTACATGCCTGGTTCCAGGGTTTAGACTTAAGGTAGGGTAACAGTTGCAAACATTCATTCTATTAAGTCTTAGTTCTGATAGGTGCACATGTAATCCAAGGGCCTTCAGGTGGTTCTAAAGATCTCCAGGCCCAGCAAGGTCTGTGCCATGTGAGATCCTGGCGAGAACAGCTGCTGAAGACACAGTCAGGCTGGGTCAAAGCCAGGGCAGGAACAGATCAGCCCCTCCCATGTATCATATTTATAGGCACCTCCCTTGAACTGTGCTGATTTAAGTACAAACAGGAAGCACACATGGTACTAATGTGGAAGGAGAAGTATAATCAGCCTGTTTATTGGTAAAATGTGCCTGTCTTGTCTTTGGGTATGTTTCCACTTTAGCGATCTCCCGCCACGTTTTAGATCGCACACCGCACCTCATCCGAGCCCAAATAAATCCATGGGTGATCGTGGGTGATCGCTGCCGATCGCTAAAGTGGAAACATGCCCTTTGCCTGTCATTGGTAAAATATGCTGATTTGGCTTAAGTACTTTATCAAAACTTTTATTTTAGAACTTTGTGATCAGATTTCCAGCTTTTGGCTAATATTTTTTGTCTTACAAATGTTAATGTTTTCCACATGTACTTTATTTTATAGCAAAGACATCTGCTGGTGCCATACAATCGACAATGAAGGCTTCTTGGTGAAAGAAGAGGTGGACATGGCTGAATATGGATTAGATAACATATATGTTCCACATAACATGTATATGACACATTCAAAAGCAAGCTTAGTAAGATCAAACACAGTTTATACTGTGTTTAAATGACTAAGTGGACCTTAGTTCTCTCATATCTGCCTACTTATAAATTAATAGATAAATGTTTTAGTTACATATATTTTATAAACAGCCACATGTCAGCTATTTTGACATGTTCTTTGCTACTTTGGCCAGGCTGGGGTTACTTAATTGCTTAACATGTTTCTGCTCCCAAAAGTGTTTTTTATTTTAACCTAAAGTTCCATGTTAATCTGTACATTTACTGATAATATTGCTTTTAAACAGAAAAGCTTCTATTCTATTGTAGTTCAATAAAATATTTTCATCTTAAAATGAAGACCTTAATGTTGTTCGATCATTTATCTTTTTCTCGATAGCAAACTTTACTAGATCAATAGAGAGAAAAGTCTGGTCCTGATCAATCCTGACTCTCTTTAACAATCAGAAAAGGCATTTATTTTTCATGACTGGGTGTTTTGTTATAGGAATCCAGCACAATTAAAAAAATTATTTGATTAAATATTACCTTCATTTTTATCCTTAAATACAGGATTGGAAATCTTTGAAAAATTACACAAGAGGGCTTCCTTCATGTTTTCTAATAATGTTCCTAAGGTGTTCACCAATTCTTATTCTCAACTCTATTTAACTTTTCTCTAGATATGTTTAGTTAAAAGGACATAGTCTAATCTAGTGTACCATAAAGGGTGATTTTTGGGGGATATGTCCATATAGAGAAGGGCATCCACAGCCTGGAAAGCAACTGCCTGCCTTGGCATCCAACGGTAAGGATTACAATGGGGGAGTTTCTGAAGAGAGGGGGGGGGGGGGGGGGGGGGGGGGGGGTGGCAGGAGCTCTGGGAGCATTCAGAAATACCCCACATGTAATCTCTAATGGGTTGACACACGAAAAGCAGCCAGGGATGCCTGATGTTGCGTTTTACTGGATTCAGCAGTTTTCGGACGTCCGATGTTTGTTTATAATACATAAGATCCAGTACCTAAGTATGTAAACTGCCTCTAAGAACATTGGTGAAAGCATGGGCCACTTTGGCTTTATAATAGACACATGCAAAGGAACAGACATGGATAGTGACAGGCGGTTTCCTTCCTTTTGCGGTGAGCAGGGCATAATCCATCTTGATAGTTGTGCATTGGTATTGTAGGATTTATATAATAAGAAACAAATGTAAGAATAAGAGTCTTTCAATAAAATATTTTTACACCTTGGATATTCATTATATGTGTTTCAAGTCAAAATAAGTCTTTAACTTTCAAACTTCCAGAGCCTGGAAGGCACATGGCACATGGTAAAGAGGCTGTAGTGAAGTGGATTTACATTTTATTTGTATATTTCCAATGTATATATATGTATTTTTTTACATAGACCATGACACCCTGTATTTCTGTGTATATGCCTTGGTCATGGCTCTTTTCCCTCTCTTTTTATTTAGTTATCTGCCAGCAACTCCTAAACCCCTCCTCGGGCAGAGGTTATATAATTTGGATTTTAACGCTTTGGTAGGCTTTTTGCTAGTGCTCTGCTAGGAGCACAATGCTCTTTTTCTTTTCTCTGGCTCCCCTGCCATCGTCTACTTAGCTAGTGCCGCGGGCCATTGGACCAGGGCAGTTTTTGCCTCATCTTGCCCAAGTGGGTTAAGCAGATTCCAAGGAGGTGCCGTAACCTGGCCAGGGTGAGAAGAAGCATACTTCCCCTTTCTACCTCTACCTCAACTGGACCGATTTTTCTACCTATCCTGGGTAACAGCCATCAGCCACCTTCCACTTCTCAGCAGCTGGCAGGCTGTTTGGAACTTAGTCCCTATGTTTGAACCCCATCCTTACTATGGGTTATAGTGTATGTGACTGTATATTCTCTCTGTAGTAAAAAGTTAACCCCTACCAGCCTCTGTGGAAATTAGCTAACTGTGTGACAGCAGTGAGAACACAGGCACCCAAATGTGAAAAAGACCTGGTTGCTCCGGAGCAGTTACCCTGGGCAATGCTACAAGGCCACCTACAATAAAGACGAGTCTCCCTTACATTGAGGTATGACATCAGGACCAGTCAGATTGGGGGGCGCATGCTTGCCACCCCCTTTACAGACAGAACAGGTCTGCTGCAATTCCAGATCTGGGCAGGAAGCAGATCATGCTCTTTTTCTGCCCATCGCATCTTCAAGCCTAAGAGGGGAACACACTGACTTGTTTTACTTGAGACATGTTCTCATATCCCCCAGGGATAACATTTAAGGATAAAAAAACTCAAATAAAAAAGGTAGTGGGTGTTGTATAGAAATAAAATTCTCTACATCCCTCCTCTGCCTTCCCAGCTATTTTGCTGATGGTACCATGTTCAGGTCTTTACAATTAAGTTGCAGGGAACAAAGTAGCTGTTCGATGAGGCAAAAATTGTTCAACAGTTGTTCTAAAATAAGAATGGCAAACAGACAAAGTTTGCACCAACTCCGTGCTAGACTGCATATAATTTGGGCTGCCACTAGCTGTAGAACTAAGGAGGAGAGAACCTAAAGCGGACCTGAACTAGGCCCAAGGGTGATAAATACTGATACTGTATTTTATAAATATTATACTTTTAGTTTTTGCCACCTCAATATGTTATAAAAAATGCAAATATATATATATATATATATATATATATATACCGTATTTTTTCGGACCATAAGATGCACTTTTTCACCCCCAAAAGTGCCTGCGTCTTATGGTCTGAATATGCGACCACCGGCGGCCGCGAAAGAGAGCTGAGGAGCAGAGCTGCGGCTGCTGTCATTTGCGATGTTCGGCTATTCTATCTAAATGCCGCATCCCCTGCATCCCCACCAAGGAGAACACAGAGGAGAGCTGTGTGCTGTGTTCAGTTCGGCTATGGATGGCTCGGCCGGGGTTCAGGGGATGCCGAAATCCACAGAACACTGAACAGATCAGTGTAGTGTGATGTGTTGTGCTGAGAGTGTACTGCTGCTAGTGACACCTGTGGCTGAATTGAATATTGCATCCATTAAATTCATTGCATTATCCCAATTGATGTGAAAAAGTATTAAATCTTTTTTTTCTGGATTTTCTGCCCTAAAAACTGGGTGCGTCTTATGGTCCGATGCGTCTTATAGTCCGAAAAATATGGTATATATATATATATAACAGTACAGTATAACCAGTACAGTTGTGGAAATTCTAATTTGTATTGTTATGTTTCATTTTATTCTGTTTTGATAGCCCTGAGGTCCTTTAGGGGGCACCACACTATTATATTATAAAAGCAGAAGACTTATAAGCTCATCTCTCAGAATGTACTTACACTTGTATTTATATAGTGCAACTGGAGAGTATTCACAGCTCATCACTTTTTCCACATTTTGTTATATTAGAGTCTTATTCCAAAATGGATTTAATATTTTTTTCCTCCGAATACTACACACAACACTCCATATTAACAACAAGAAAAACGTTTACTTGAGGTTTAACCAAATGTATTAAAAAAAAAAAACAATACTGCTCAATTGCTCAATACTATATCGATTCTTCTATGGCAGGGATTACAGCCTCAAGTCTTTTCGAATATGATGCCTCAAGCTTGGCACACCTGTCCTTGGCCAGTTTCACCCGTTTCTCTTTGCAGCACCTCTTTGCGGTCTCTCAGTTTCTGCCGCTAAAAAAGTCTACCATGCCCACATCACGATGCTGTCACTACCATGCTGCACTGTAGGGATGGTATTGGCCTGGTGATGGGCGGTGCCTGGTTTCTTCCAAACATGACCTGCCATTCACACCAAATAGTTCAGAATTTAGTTTCTCATGGTCTGAGAGTCCTTCGGGTGAATTTTTGCAAATTCTAGGCTGGCTGCGTTGTGCCTTTTACTAAGGAGTGGCTTCTGTCCTGCCACTCTACCATACAGACCTATTTGCTGCAGAGGTGGTTGTCCTTCTGGAAGATTCTGCTCTCTCCACAGAGCACATCTGGAGCTCTGACAAAGTGACCAGGTCCAGGTTGACCAGGTTATGTATGATGTTGGCCACTGTTGTCATTGGGCCCTTGAGGAAGCAGATCTTTTTATGTAACATTCCCCAGATTTGTGCCTCGAGACAATCCTGTCTCTGAGGTCTACAAACAATTCCTTTGACGTCATGCTGACGCTGGCCATACACCTTTAGATCTCTCTGTCAGATATCCTTTAGCTCTACCAACAACTATGTAGTGCTGGGTCCTCTACGATTAAACACAGGTAGACTTCATGGTTTAGAAAGTCCCTCATATTACATGGTTTTGGTAAAACAAAAGGAGATCTAAAGGAAATCTGACAGAGAATTCTAAAGGTGTATGGGGGCCCTTAGTTTGTGCTCTGACATAAACTGTTAACTGTGGGGCCTTATATAGACAGGTGTGTGCCTTTCCAAATCATGTCCAATCAACTTAATTTACAACAGGTGGGCGGAAATTATGCTGCAGGAACATCCCAAGTAGTAGTAATGATCAGAGGAAACAAGATGCACCTGAGCTCAACTTTGAGCTTCATGGCTATGGCTGTGAATACTAACGTACATGTGATTTTTCAAATTTTTTTATTTTTAATACATTTGGCAAAATCTGAAGTAAACCTTTTTTCATGTTGTCATTATGGGGTGTTGTGTGTAGAATATGAATTCTGAGGAAAAGATGAATAGAATCTATTTTGTAATTATGCTGTAACATAACAAATTGTGGAAAAGCGATGCACTGTGAATACTTTCTGGATGCACTGTATGTACCTTACATGGAGTTCCAGTAAAAGAAAACTTGGTCAGCCGTACAGTAGTAAAAACATTACATTTTGTTCTGTACAACAATCTATCTAAAACAATCATAATATACAAACTATAAATCATAAAAACTTGTACATACATGTAAATCTTGTAAATTGTTAAACATGCCCAACCTCTACAATCTGATCGAGGCATACTTCCCCAATTGTTCAGCCATTTCAAGTATCTGTGTGACATTTTATTTCTATTTATATCTAATACCAAAGTAATCCTTCACATAGCAAGATCAGCTCTTCTCCTGTGATTTCCTTCTAAACAGGTTGAACATGTATGCCAACCATGAAAAACAGCTTAGGTCAAAGTCTGAGGAATGCACTTTTAATAAATAGCGTTACATCCCTTAGGGTAAAAAACAGGTGCTGCTGGGTAATATCACCACTCCTAAAGTACACACACAACACATGTAACATAGCCTGTAAGATACCCATAGAAAACCACTTCCAACATCAAACCTTCACATGAAACCTTGCACTTGGGAAAGGATGGATCTGCCTATTACACTGGGATTGCTGTTATCAATATGTGCTGCTGCATCTCTGCAAGGTAAGACTTCACTGCTGCTATGTAATATGGGCATTATTGTACGCCTGGAAGGATGACCACTTTGTGTAATGCACATTATTATATACAGAGAGATACTCTACATTATGATATAGACCTTGCTTTACTATGACACTGTCTTATATACCTAGACCTAGATACCTCATGACTACTCTGAATTACTGGGAATATTATAGACCTAGACTTATTACTACTCTGAATTATTGGGAATATTATAGACCTAGACTCATTACTACTCTGAATTATTGGGAATATTATAGACCTGGACTCACTACTGTTGTCTATTCTAGATATTGTTAAAGACCTAGAAATACAATTACGGTAATCTGTTTTATGGACATTATTAAGTATTATATTATTAATTAATTATTTGATCTAAGCATCTAATGAAGTCTTTATTAGAGAATAATAATAATACATCCTATGTATCTAATAATCCTAACACAGTGTAATTTAGGGACATTAGATACTGGGGATTTACTACTATTCTCCATAACTACTTTCCTAGATGCTTATATTTAATTCTACACGATATTATGAGCATCGATACCTATATAATATGTGCTCAGCTGGAACTACAACTTTACTGTAAACTACTCTAAAGAACATTTAAACATACAGGAATCTAGTTGCTGTAAAATATTAATAAAAACAAAACATAAAATAATGAATACATTTTGTTGATTGGCACAGAACATCTAGTAGCCTGAGGAATCGCATGTAGTGTTAACACAGCCATAAGGTTGGCCTTGGGGACAAAAGATACCCTCCCAGTCCAATGAAAAAAATCATGTAATAATGTAAACACCATTATCACAGTTGATAACACATACAGTGCATAGCAAATCTTATGAATCAGCTAATTATTAGAATCACAACAGGAGATAAGATTATAGATAATAATGTAGATAATATACATATAAACAATGGAACAAAAAATTTTTTATATACATCTTTGTAAAATCGATTTTAGATGCAAAGTGAACTTTCAGTGCTTAAACTTTAATTGTATATATAGGTTCACAATTATAGGACTTTAGACTTTAATGACTTCATTGACAGTGAATAATAAAAAAACATTGGATGATCTTTGTACAGTAAAGCAGGGTACAGACGTGGGGATATGGGTCAAATCGATGGCCAGCTCGATGTACCCTGCAGCAGCGTGATGACGTCATCATGCTGCTGTCATATATCGCAGTAGCCGGGGAGAGCAGAACTGCCTTTCCCCGACTCCTCCTCCTCAGCCGAGCTTTGCTTGGAGACCCAGGCAAAGCATCGGACATCGCCGTATTAACGGTCATGTCCGATAAGGCTGTTTTCGAGCGGGATTGATTTGTCCCGCTCGAAAACAGCGCAAGGGGCAGATTATAGGGGTCAGATAGATGGCCGTGAGTGTGCACGGCGCTCAAAACGGCCATCGATTTGACCCATATCCCCCACGTCTGTACCCTGCTTTACTGTTAATATAACAAACATACACAAAATCTGCTTGGTTAGTAATGGCCTTGGGAGAAATCAGTTTCTATCAGCAACAAAACCTGCGAATAAGAAAAATGTACGCCAGAACTCCAATGCTGCATATGTAGGTCAGTGAGAAAGAAGGGCAGATAGGTATTTACAGAAAATATTCATGTTTTTGAATTTTTTGAATTATTTTATGGTGAACATCCAAATTGACTTTAAATGAGTCACTAGACAGGTATCTTAAGACTGTTCTAAGGCAGGGCATGGTAATACCATTGCAATGACCTTATTGATGTACTGTATAGTCAAGAGGAACAAAAAACTACCCCACTTAATAATAGTGAATATAAAAAAGAGGGATAGCAAATCTCATTCCTGTATTTTAATGAACCGTTTGCCTATGTGGGGACAAGCCTATGCAAATGAATGGACGCAACCACCCGCGATTGTCTAATGGGAAGAAGCCCCTTTACTTATATTTTTATTGCAATAATTATACCAACAAAACCAGATATCACAAGCTTTAACTTTACAAAAATGAATCTTTTTGTATCTTTCCTATTTACAGTTTCCTAGTATAGCAGCTGTTCCATTGTTGCCTAGTTTTCTTATTTTGTGTCATAGTGTTAATCCAATATTATATACAAAATTTAAAAACTAGACAGAAAAGAATGACAGACATTTTCATCCACCTGACATCAATACTCTTACACTTAGTTATTGGCACTTTTCTGTAATTGTCTGTATGTTTTAATTAAAACAAAATATTTTTATAACTTTAACTATGTCCAATCATGTTGTCTCACATAGGTTAATCTGTGGTCTACTCCATTTACGACACGTTTTTTAACAAATATACCCAATATCAGTACATTATATGTGCATACAGTTCTGGCCAAAAGTTTTGAGAATGACACAAATATTAGTTTTCACAAAGTTTGCTGCTGCCCTGCTTTTAGATCTTTGTTGCAGTTGTTTCTGTGATGTACTGAAATATAATTATAAGCACTTCATACATTTCAAAGGCTTTCATTGACAATTACATGAGATTTAAGCAGAGGATCAGGACCTCTGCAATTCGAATGGGCATGCTCTCAATCAACTTTTGGGCCAAATCCTCACTGATAGCAACCCATTCTTTCATAATCACTTCTTTGAGTTTGTCAGAATTAGTTGCTTTTTGTTTGTCCATCAAACAATTGGAAAGAGGCTTCATCGGAGAATATGACTTTGCCCCAGTCCTCAGCAGTCTAGTCACCATACTTTCTGCAGAAGATCAATCTGTCCCTGATGTTTTTTTGGGAGAGAAGTGGTTTCTTTGCTGCCCTTCCTGACACCAGGCCATCTTCCAAAAGTCTTCCCCTCACTGTGCGTGCAGATGTGTTCACACCTTCCTGCTGCCATTCCTGAGCAACCTCTGCACTGGTGGCACTCCGATCCCTCAGCTGAATCCTCTTTAGGAGATGATCCTGGCACTTGCTGGACTTTCTTGGATGCCCTGAAGCCTTCTTAACAAGAATTGAACCTCTTTCCTTGAAGATTTTTGGGGATTTTGTTAATTTTCATGGCAAAGAAGGATTATACAATTCATCTGAACACTCTTCATAACATTCTGGAGTATATGCAAATTGATATTATAAAAACTTAAGCAGCATTTCAAATATTTGTGTCATTCTTAAAACTTTTGGCCATGACTGTACATTCAAACTCTCATTGCTCATTACATTCTCTTTGTTAATCTATCATGTGCTTTATCATACACCGATCCTAATCACATCCAAAGTAATCTTTGAAAGTTTAAGGTTGATCGAACACTAAAATCTAACCGTTTATGCCTAGCTTTAACTGATTTGTGAGATCCACTTATACTACATAAGTTGGCTAGCATGGTTCCTCAGGTGGTTAGCAGTCTGGCCATACAGTGCTAGAATCCTAGGTGGGCACTATCTGTAAGGAGTTTGCATGTACTACCCATGTCTACATGGGTTTCCTCTGGGTGCACCGGTTTCCTCCTACACTCCAAAGCCATGTTGGTTAATTCCCCCTCTCCCATAAAAAAATATTCTCCTATGTTAGTTACATGTGATATATGACATTGTGATATATTGACTTTGTCAGTTACAAATACATGACTACGGTAGGGACTTTAGATTGTTCCTCTGATAGACAGTTAGTGATATGACTATAAATATGTTCTGTAAAGTGCTGCGTAATATGTTGGTACTATTAAACAAATACACACAAAGATAATTAGTTGCGTTTTTGGATTTTCAAATGTTGTTGATCTATGGATCCCAAACTAAATCACTTTATCACTTTTGGTAGCAGTGGTGTTTGGGGTCACTTATCTCCCTTAGTGTTAAATCAACAATTTATCACTTTAAACACATAACTGTCAGTTAAATATAAGTAAATAAGTTTTTTTCCCTCAGATATGAATTTATCATCTTTGGAAAAACAACTCTTTGTTTGGCTTGAGTAAGGTTACATCAGTGGTCTTTACCATAGAAGTCTGTTTTTTCTTTCATATTTCCTACTTTCTAAGATAGCTCTGAAAATTCCACTTACGGTACTTGTTCCCAAGTTGAGATATGATCCGACATGATCTGATCTGACCCCCAGGTGTATTCCAGGTCCGCTCCTTTACATTTCAAAGCTAAACCTCCTGTATCTTTCCTATTATTAGTGGATGCAATGCACATGACATCACTGAACACTATGAATATGAATTTAGAACAATGTATGTCATGTAATTATATTTTTGTTTGTTTGTAGATGTGGAAGAATATGTTCCTCAGCTCACCCAGAATGCAAGAAACAAGGTTACATGTAATATGTTTGTATTGGACCAACCAAACTGCATTTTTACTCTGTATGCTACAACTAATGTTTGGTTAGTAGTTGCAAAGACTGATGGTAAGTAGTAAAACATCTGCTGTTGTATTTCCTGAACAACATAACTATTATTGGATGCATTAGGATTGGATTATTTCCTTATTTAGTTTTGGCTAATATTTGCAACATATTAGTAAATTAAGAAAATTGTGATTTCCATTGTTTACATCATTACCTTCATTGCAAAAAATATTTTCGCAATAAAAATTTAGTACTGCACACTGTGTGTACCCGAACACAGGGACCTGCGGGCGCTTTCTGGGCTGCTGACAGTTGGGAGCAGCCTAGAAAGTTTTTTGTCTGGGTAGGTCTTATTTTCGACAGAGGGCTTATATTGGAAACAACTGGGGAGAATGCAGCTAGGTCTTACTTTAGTGGTAGGTCTTACTTCTGGGGAAACACAGTATGTAATGTATATATTACAGCTTATCAGTCTTACATCTGGTGTAAATATTTGTGGGGTACTGACACAATATATATTATTCCTGCACCAGTGTCTGCAGCTGTAGGGGTTGCCAACAAAAAGGTCAGATCCTAGTTTGGGCCTGTCTCCAAATAAGCATAATTGGCAATGGACCAGTTGCATAGTTTGGTGTGCAGGTAATCAGGCAGTATGAGGCTAGTTACCTGCAAAATGGGCCAAGTGCCCTCCTGGATCCCAATGTTTGCAGTCAACCTACCAGCCAGCTGCATGAATGAACCCACGTCTACTTACCTTGACCCTTGTTGAAAATACTCATGTCATGTCAATTTTGGGAAAATGAAAAACTACATAAAAATATAGAAACACACATTTACTACAAAATGTGTAAATCCTGTACAGTATATATATAATAAACCTTATTAGAATCAATACCTTTTTTAATGAATGGCAATGCATTTATAATAATGTCTTGTTTTAATGTTGTTTTGTTACAGCTGTTCCCGGCATTGATAATACATCCCTTGGCAACCCGGTTCCCTATTCTTCTTTCATACAAAATCTCTCTGCGTTTTACCATACTCTTCCTATGCCAGCAGGACAATACCCATGCTCAAATAGCTCCAAAAGTTTTATGCTAGTTGGCTCAGAAATAAATTGTGAAAACACTACGTTCTGCAATGGTCCATTGAACAACAATGACACATACAGGTAGGAACAGTTCTGAGGTTTTCGTCATTTTGCTTTTGTGATAATTATGTTGTGATGTTTGTACATAAAAGTCATTCATTTAAATAAATCTGTCCTGTCTCCCCGTCCTGACGTATTGCTATGAGACAGAGCTCATCCATTTAAGTTTGTAAATTGGTTTATAGATTCTTTATTTCAACTTTTGTTTTTTATAAAACACAAATCACAACAAAAGTAACAGGATGTAAACATTCTATTTAAACTGTGACCCTTTATAAGTATCTATAGCAGGGATGGGCAAACTAAAGCCCGAGGGCCAGATCTGGCCCGTATAGTTTTCTTTTCCAGCCCTTTCTTGAAAAGATGCTTGTTCTCTACAATGATTGCACATAATGCCTAGAGGTGTCTAAACGTTGCCTTGGGGACGATGCAGTGACGTGATCATGTGATGGCTCTGTGGGCACATCCTCATGGCGACAACAGGCAGCCTCTAGAAGTTATGCTCAATGCATAAAATAACATTTTTTTTATTTGCGGGAAATTTAAAAAGATTACAACGTTACCTTTCACACATTATGGCCATCATTACTGATGCTTGCAGTGCATGCAATTCTTACACTTGGCCTGGCCCCTATATCAAATTTAAGAGGCTAATGTGGTCAACAAGTCAAAATCTATAGTGTTTAATTTAAATCAACTGGACTTGCTGTGTTTATTTCTTTTCAGATATAAACATATCAAGTCCCATTGATTTAAATTAAACCCTACAGATATACAATGACCTGGATGAATAAGCACCTTTACAGACAGATCCTTTATAAGGTAACAAAATAGTATAACTAAGCATCAAATGGCAGCAAGTTCAAAACTGTCTCAAACAATAGAAAAGAGAAAGACAGTAGAAAAATACAAATGGGTGGGGAAGGGGTAGGGATGAAGATCTACTGAGTACATTTGGAGCATAGTATTCAGAAGTGAGCATCAAGCCCAACCAGCACAACCAGAGATGTCTTTTGAGTTCTTCTTTATGATGAATTGCATTCCATTGTTCTGATGTCATTAAAAATGGAAAACTCTCAGGGAAGGCCTGGGTGACATTAAGTAGGTAATTAGTAAAAGTTTGTAGTATTTATGCCTCGGTAAAGGTTGGAGATGTAGCAGAAAAGCAGCCGAGTTATTTCCCAGAGTGACATTAGTACGTTTAGAGATAACCGTACTAACACATTCCTCTATGAAATTAAATCTATTCATGTAGAAACCCATAGCTTGAAACATTTGGTTTAATACTTTAGAAACTCTATGCCAGCATGTGATCAGTTTGAAAAGGACAGGTCCCGAGTCAATCGAACAGCAATCAATGTGCACTACTTTGAATGAATGTGAGAGACACAGCATAGCCCCCCTGCCCCCCTTCCCTCGTACAGCACACAGAGTAGTGACAGGCCCGGCGCTGATTACAGCCTGTACGCTGTGCAGCCACAGGACTTCTGCCTCCGCTACATTAGATGGGGACTCACAGACTCCATCCAAAGTAAAAGACATCGAACAGGGTTTTTCAACATGTTGGAACCCTGACCAATCAAGTTTCTTTGAGCGGAATCTATTGATCCCGCTCGAAGGGAGGTATACACGGGTAGATTTCTTAATAGATTAGAGGACAATTGAGCTCTGTGAGCATATACAGCATTCAAATCTATTTAGAAATCTATTCATGTATGCCTAGCTTAAGAGAGAGCCCCCATGAGCAGTGCAATCTCTACACAGTCAACACATTCAACAAATAATTTTCTTCACACTTAATAAAAAATACATTTTATTTATTTTTTTGTTTTTCATACTGCATTCATTTTCAAATTCTTCATTTCAGAGTGAAATTTGTCTTGCTATCAAGCACCGGAATATTTAAAGAAACGAAATGGTCCAACAAAACTGTGCTTTTAACCCGTAAGACAAAGTTAATCTAAAAATTTTAATATTTTACAGTTTTTAAGCAATGCAACTGTAATTTTTACATTTAATGAATTGAAAATAAGAATTTATCCTGTTGGGATTGCTCTGTAAATTGAGTCTAACGCTTTCTTTCAGTCTCTACATCTTGCAATTAAAAGAAAACAAATGTTAATGTCATTGGTTTGTTATAGAACAACATCAGCTGTAGTGTTTTTAATTCAAACTTGTATCAAACGCAAAAAACACTGGATATTATTTATGGGTAATCGGCTATTTTCTAGTATGGGGCCCCAAGATTTCTGATGGCGGGCCTGGGTGGGGATGGTTTTATTGAATTCTTAAGCTGGCCATACACCTTAAGATTTCTCTGTCAGATATCCTTTAGATCTACCAAAAACAATGTAGTGCCGGGTCCTCTGTGATTGAGCACAGGTAGACTTGATGGTTTAGAAAGTCCCTCATATTACATGGTTTTGGTAAAGCAGAAGGAGATCTAAAGGAAATCTGACAGAGAAATCTAAAGGTATATGGGGGCCCTTAAGCAGGGTCTCCAGGCAAAGCATCGGGTGAGCAGGGGAGAGAGCAGAGCTGTCTCCCCGGCTCTGCCGATCTCTGACAGCAGTCATCACACTGCTGCAGGGACTATCGGAAGGCTCGAATATCGAGCCTTCTGTACCCTGCAATAGGCATATCAAGTGAGAGTTGATTTAATGGCAAAAGAAAATTTTGCTTTCATCTAACCACAACACGTTTACCCAGCACTTCTTGAGAGTTCATTGTAGACATCAGATGGACCTGCACATGTGCTATCTTGAGGAGGGGAGGGGAGACCTTGACGCCGGTGCTGTGAGATTTGTCCTTCATGGCTAGTGATGGCCGAATTTCAGCCAGGTTCCGTCCACGAATGGGCGGATCAGGCTTTTAAAGAAGTCTGCCGCCCGCCTGTTCGTGGGCAGATACAAATTTGATTCTGACGTCACATCCGGTACCTGGAACGCATAATTCCTGGTTGCGATGGCCAGATGTGATGTCACTGACGTCACTTCTGGGTTTAAGAGCCGGCTACTCACTAGAAGATCGGCTTCATGCCTGGTCTTCTAGTGAAAAGATTCTTCCTCCCACGGGATCTCGCTGCTCCTGACCCCGTCGGAGAAAGAATAGAGAGCTCCTTCTCGCCGGTGAACAGGGCGGGTCGAACACCCGTACTGCTCGCCGGCTAGAAGTTCGGCCATCACTATTCATGGCATAGTGTGTTATCAATTGTTTTCTTAGTGACTATGGCCATTACATCATGTGCAGTTCTGTGCTGCTTTGTCACCATGCTCATATTCATTGCAACTCAAAAAGGTGAAATCTTCCATAGAAGACTAAGGTTGTTGAAGTTAGTTTTTGTTTCTTCCATTTGCAAATTATTGCACCTTGGTGATCTTCTCACCAAGTTGCTAGGAGATAGTCAGATAACCCTGTCCAGCCTTGTGTACATCCTTGGACAGCTCTTTGCTTTTGGTCATGACAGCTAGTCCATGGAGAGGAGTCTTTTATACAGGTTATGTAACAAGGAGGTAAAATAGCACTCCCAACCCTTACAAAGGTTGCTAGGGGATCAAATATTTATTTCCCTGACTGCCCTCTGGCCTAGGTGTGTGTATATACAGTCGAGCCCATAATTATTCATATTTGCCCCTGGCAAATTTTCTTTTATTCAACCAGCAACTAATTTTTTAACGGGAAATGACATAGGTGTCTCCCAAAAGATAATAAGACGATGTACAAGAGGCATTTTTGTAGAAAAAAAATTCTCAGCTTTTATTTACATTTGAGCAAAAGTGTCCTTTCCAAAATTATTCATACCCTTCTCAATAATCAATAGAAAATCTATCACAGCAATCAAACGCTTCCTATAATTGCAGACCAGCTTTTTGCATGTCTCCACAGGTATTTCTGCCCATTCATCTTTAGCAATGAGCTCCAAATCTTTCAGGTTGGAGGGTCTTCTTGCCATCACCCTGATCTTTAGCTCCCTCCACAGATTCTCAATTGGATTCAAGTCAGGACTCTGGCTGGGTCACTCCAAAATGTTAATGTTGTTGTCTGCTAGCCATTTCTTCACCACTTTTGCTGTGTGTTTTGGGTCATTGTTATACTGAAATGTCCACTGGTGCCCAAGGCCAAGTTTCTATGCAGACTGCCTGATGTTGTCGTTGGTGCAATTTACTGTGGTTAGGTTCCCTTGTCCATTGGCTGCAAAACCCCCCAAAAGTATTAGGTTTCCACCACCATGTTTGACAGTGGCTTTAACAAAAATGAAGGAAAACCTAGAGTTAGACTTACCGGTAACTCTTTTTCCATGAGTAGGTTTCCAGGAC
>CM070033.1:92796507-92820134 GCA_036250615.1 Ptychadena robeensis
GTCTGACACTGCTACACCCGAGGGGGGGGGGAGGAGAGGGGGTGTTCATTCTTGATACAACTTGAAGAAATGATTACAATATCAGTGGGCAACATTCATGACACCATGAATATGAAAAGTCACAGGATTGTCAGCAATGCCAGAGGGTGCTGAAACAATACAACTGTTTCTTATGGGCGATAAGGACAGCCACTGATCCATACTTAAGGAAAGCTTGAGTATGGGCTATGATCATACCATGCAAAGTTTATGTATGATGATAACCCTTATGCTATGTGGTCAGATTATGCCTCTTCCCATCACCTTCTACCGCTGCAGTAGATTTAACAGCCAAGCCATTAATGTCAGCCAAACAGGATAGTAAACAAGCCCTTGAGGCAGAAGGTCCCAAACTGATAAGCACCAAAAAGCACCCACTAGTAGTATCTAGTAATATCGGCTATTCAGGAACTTGCAAATTTCACAGATATGATGGCGTATATTCGCAATTTAAAAATGTTTCACTGTTATGCATTGGGAAGCTTATTACCATGCATTGCGATTTTATATTCCACATGTCACCATTTATTTTAAAGGTAAATGTGATGCGATTATAATTTTAAATTGGCCATATACTTGAATTGGGAATATTCACGAATATTGAATCGAATATTAGTAGACTTATTTGTGAAATATCGAATATTGTCAATGCCGCTCACTGCCCACTATCAGACAAATAGATCATACCCAGGGGGGTTAATCTGGATCCAGCAGAATCACTGAAATTCCCTAGCCAAGCTATTCTGTCATAAGGTATGCCCAACTCTATCAATGACCATCCTAAGCACAAATATGGTCACACAATGATGGAGACACTTCAATTCCAAATTCCATTCCAGAAAGTACCCCGAACTAACATAGGAAGACCGCTCAGGTGATTAAAGCATTGTTTATCCCTCATGTAACAATATAAAATAATTTATATGCATGTATTGTACACTGCTTTAATGTGCTTCTTTGCAATGACTGCATTTCTTCTTTTATATAGCAGCCTTAATATATGCACCAGCAACACAAACTTTCGTGGGCTTTACACTCCTATCGCTTTAGCCCCTGCCCCACACCGGTCACATAAAGCAATTACTGCTATAGAAAGGCTTCTGCTGATATGGCTGAAAATAATAAAATATTGTCCACACACACACTGGTATAAGTGAAAGGGGATAATTTTACTTCTCTTCTATGCAGGAATATATAGGAATATCCTTTACTATCATCTGTAGGCCAGAGATAGCACACAGTCTATAGAGTACAAACAGTTGCAAACAAGGCTGAGGCTCTAACTCACTAGGAGAGGCTGATATTTTGTGAAGAGAGTGAAGAGTAGTCTCTAGTCTCAAGGCTAACCTAAAGGGGGAGTCCGCCTCTCTCTGCAAATCTGCAAACCTGCTGTTTACTTCAAAGATGTTTGCAACGTAGTGCCTAAGCTTGTACCTCATCCCTGGCCTGACAGGTGATGGTGCCTGGAACTGTATATATTCTCAATAGTAAAAGTTATCCCCAAAACCAACTTGTGTGGACATTAATTCATTCAATCCAGCTGTGTAAACAGACAGGTAAAGTCCTATAATACAACCTCTATTTAACTGCACCGTGGAGACGTTTGTCTTTCAAAAGTCATAGAAATCAGTTTTCTGTACATATGACTTTGTAAATCTGTCACTGGAGCACTACTAATTTATGAAGACAAAGTTCAGTTAGGTTAGTGAAAAACAAAGACTCTACTATATTAAGTATAATAGCCAGTGCTTCTTGTGCACTGTTGAGCCTGGTAGGCTGCTCCATTTTATTATAGTTTTTTATCATTGCATAAAATGTCATATTTTTGTTGAGTTTTGAATTAGTGACAATCAATATTCTGTTAAAATAAAACAACAACCAGATAGACTTTTATGAGTAACTAGGCATTAAGCCCGTTAAATTAACGGGTGCTAGAACATATGTGGCATGGTGTTCCGTCGAAATCTGCTCCCCACCGAAATCTGCTCCCCCTGTAGCACAGAATGTCCAACAGGGGGAGCACTTCCAGGGGGAGCTGATATAGACCAGGGAGTCATCCATAGCAGCGCCCGTGAAGCTGTCACCTAGGGGGGCTGCTGTGTCCATGACCCCCCCCAGTCTTCATCGAGCTGTGCTCCCCGGGACTCTTGAACAGCAGTGGCCGCAAAACTCTCACCCACAGCGGCTACTGTGTCCATGCTTCCCAGGTCTTCATGCCGTCCATCGACATCTGCTCCCCCTCTAACTAATGACATTGTCGGCTACAGGGTGAGCATATCTTGACGGAGGGCAAGAAGACCGGGGGGGGGGGGCATGGACACAGTAGCCGCCGTAGGGGACAGGTTTCCGGCCACTGCTTGTTAAGGGTCCTGGGGAGCACATCTCCATGGAGACCGGGGGGTCATGGACACAGCAGCCGCCCTATGTGACTGCTTCACGGGCCCTGGTTTGGATGACTCCCCGGTTGATATCAGCTCCCCCCACACCATCTGATTTCGACAGAACACCGGCCGCCCGAAGTCTCTGCGCTCCAAGTCCCAACGGGGGCACATGCGCAGTAGCAGTTGAAATGTTAACTGGTTGTTATTGCCAAGCTGGCTTGGTACCAATATTGCATGGTTACAGTCTGCTAAGTTTGCTGTTGGACTGACATATGATAAGTATCAGTCATATGACTTCACTGTCATGTGACTCTTGCTTATGACATCCAGACCAACAGCAAATTCATCAGACTGTAATTATTATATTTGTTGCAAATAGTCTGGCTAAATGCTGACCTTTTGCTTTTGTATTTCGTGGCTGTCACGATGCAGAAAAGTTTCCTGATCTCAGGGCTTTTTTTTCTTCTTATCACCAACTCACCAGGTATGTATTTATAATAAGGATACATGCAGTTGAATGTGGGTGATTAAATGCAGAAAATTTTGCATTCAAATTGCATACAAACCGAAGCTGAGCCACTCAAACACTGCAGCTTCTGTGCTTTATCGGCTGAGATTAAGGTTAGGTTTCCATGGCGTTGAGGGCTGCATCCATACCCCCTGCGTTAATCACATTCCTTGATGAGGATGTCGATGAAGCCCATACATGCCTACCGCACCGCATGTTTCAACAGCTGCCAAAGGGGTCTAGTTTTGCTTGGAGGGAGGCCCACACTATTTTTGCACCCCATTTCCAGGCATACCAGACCCTATGCCAAAAGAGGGGTAGTTTATTTTGGGCTGTGCCATTTGAAAATGTTTTTTTTTTATAAACAATATAATAAAGCCCCCTGTGCACATGCAACTTTATATACATCACACATGGGGCATTTTTTCAGGGGGCAAAGATGCAGCAAAGAAGTGTGTGAATCCAGCACGAATTTATCTCATTTATCTCTTCGCAATCTCAGTATTACCATATTTTCCAGACTCCTCCAAAATCAAGGGGGAAAAATATTCCGCGACCACTCCTGACTACTCGGCTGCAGATGGTCACATCTTGCCTCCCCGCCAAGAATATTAGCCAGGGAGGTGGAGGATTTGTCAGATGGGAGATCCACACACGGCCGGACAGCCAGGCAGCAATGTGTTATCACAGAGGAGACATCTGCCCGTGGGCGGATCTTTCCTCCAGATTGGTGTTAGCTGTCTGTGCTCAAATCACAGGCAGTGCAGATGCAGATAGGAAAGCTGACATCTGCACTGTATTGGTCACTAGTGTTGAGCAGCATATGGTATATTCGAATTAGCGTAATTTTGCGAATATACAAAGAAATATTCTAAATTCATAAAATTCGATTTGGCTGTATTCTATTGCCTTCCGTGTGCAAAGATTCGCAATGCAACTTCTCTTTCTCATTCTGTGATCTCTGCCAGTAGGAGTGAAGTGTGTATTGCGCATAACCATTCGCAATGAGCACACATATGCGCAATGTATGCCGGTAAACAATATTGAAGCATAATATGCTGGATATCCGCCATTGCGAATATCTGCACGCATATTCGCGAAATATTGCGAATTTCGAATATTCTCGCTCAACACTATTGGTCACACACAAGCTTCCCACCTCACATACAGCTCTGGCAGTCTAGGCTAGAGGCAGGGAAGCTGTCAGAGAGCTGGTTGGAACATGGAGCTCTGGCCAGCATAGTAAGAGAAAGCCAAAACATTTTTTTGGCCATCAGAGGCTCTGCAGTATAGGGTGCGTCCTATGCATCGGAACATCTTATAGCCTGAAAAATATGGTTATCTTTGGTTCCTCTTTGGCCTACTGCACACAAGGGATATTTAAAGTTCCTGTTGCATAATGCAACTGGGGGAGATCAGCTACTAATGATCTGCTTGGCTTTGTAGGCAATGGAAAATTGTGTTTTATTTTTAATTTACTGCCACTTCTGTCTTTTTCCAGCTATAGAAATCACTTCTATCACTAATATTCCAGATGAGATAAAAGTTGAAGTTGGATCACGGCTGTATATACCTTGCCATTTTACTACAGATGAATTAACCTATGTTCAAAGAATTGACATGGAGTGGGGGATAGTGCCAGTGGAAAGGGGATCATTTAAATCATTTATTTATCTTCATTATCCAGATACAATACTGACCCATGACAGCAGAGCCTTCGTGTTTTCATCGTTTCTAACACACGGCAACTGCTCTCTTGTGATATACCCAGCTGGCATACAAGACAATGGGTTTTTTCAACTCCTTCTCTGCATAGATGGTGAAAAATATGAACCTCTTCCAACTATATATGTTCATGTTTCAGAGGATACAGGTAAGCTTTACACTCTATATACAGTATATATTATATTTTTGTCATGCATGTGTTCGTTAGAGTGTAAAGCTAATGACATTGCAGTGAAATTACTTTCATCTCCACATTTCTACACATAGAAAGAATATTTGCTAACATTCTAGCAAATGTTTCTTTATATCATTATTAAATTATTAATCATTTACCAAAATAAATACCTTTTTACATTTCTAGGAGTGTAGCGTAGCCCGGGGTAACAACCGGAGCAACCATGTCCTTTTCGGCTTTTAAGCCCTATGCCCAGGCATACTGTCATTCATTCATACAGCTATTTGAGCAATTATGCATTGTCCAAGCAGTTCTTTTACTAGGAGTATTTACAGATACAATTGTAGTGACCAGGGTTGCGCCACATTTGTTTATAGATCTGTGTACTGTATATACTGCCCTGTGTCACCATATTCTGTGTAAAATTGTATATATGACTTTAAATCTTTCCTGCATTCCTCAGTAGCAGGTGCAGGGATGACAAATGCCTTCTATTTTCCCGCTCTTTTTCTGGCCTTACATTGTAGCTTTTGATTTCTGCCTGAAGATAGCTACTGCCCTCCTCCAAGCAGAGGGTATAAATATACCTCCCTAGGCCCTCCTTAGCCAGAGTTGGGTTAGCTCCTCAACCATCTACAGCCAGTGTGTTGCAACCTAAATTGGAGCAGATCTCCTACCTTTTCCTGGGTTCTCCCGCCGGCCGTCCCATAGTAGTGCCTGGGACCAAGGACCCCCATCCGTGGTGATCGAAAGGATCGTCCCCTGGACCAGGACCGCCTTCCCTCGAACATGCCCGAGCGGATGGATGCGGCTACCGGTAGTTGCTGAGTTAGGCAGTAGTGTTGAGCTCGAATATTAGATTTTTGAATATTTAGCTCGAATATCGCTATTTCGCCATTTCGCGAATATATCATCAGATATCAAATGCGACCGCGATTTTATTGCGATTTTATAATCGCAATTTTATAATCGCAATTTTATAATCGCGATCCATTGCAATGAATGGGATCGCGGTTATATAATCGCAATGCAATTTTTTAAAACGGATATGACGGATATTCTCCCAGTCGAATATCCGAGCACCATTGACTTGCATGCATTGCGCATTTTTGATCGCAATTGCGATTTTTAGATCAAGTGCGGATATTCGAGATTACGAATATGGAATCGAATATTATGGCGGATATTTGCGAAATTACGCGAATTCGGATATTGCCTAGTCGCTCATCACTATTAGGCAGACGCAGGATTCCTCCCTACTCCACCTCACCTGACAGCTTTTCCTTATTGCCCTTATCACTGGACTGTACCTGACCCCCTCTCACAGGGACCTGAAGTCATTATTCTCCCTGCAGCTGGTAGTGCTTTACTTTGAAACTATAGATCCTAAGTGTGTGCCCCATTCACAGGCTTGGGTTTGGTGAAGAACTGTATATATTCCCTATAGTAAAGACTGTAAATATCCCCCTACCAGCTTGCCTGTGACTCTCTTTATTGGTGTGTGTGTGAGCCTAAGACAGTGTGCTTGAACATTCAAAGAATCTGGCCGTTTGGAGCAAAAAATGCCCTCCAAGACACTACAAAATCACCATCACCCAAGGCGGTCCAAACCTAGGGCTCAACCCCAGTGCACAGGGAAGCAGTCCTTGTATGAGATTAAACTAGTAGTGAAGATGTCTTCTCACCCAGGCCTTGGCTAGGAACACTCTGGAGTCTGCTGGACTTTGTAGTTCTCTGGTGAGAGGCAGGAGGAGAACCTCTTCAGTGGAGAGCAAAGAGCTCCAAGCAGAGATGTGGCTGAAAATCCCCCAAACAATCAATCAAGCTATATTTTTAATATGCCCAGAGGTGTGGTTTAATAATTGTATATACCAAAGCGGTTGAAACCATTCTATACATTATTCCTAAGGTGTAAAAAGTACTTCCCTACAATCTTTCACATAGTTGTATACTACTATTAACATTTCCTTATGAGAAGCTCAAACTCTATGGCAGTGGTTCCCAAACTGGGGGGTGCAGAGGTATTCCAGGGGTGGAATGCGCAGCCGAGGTGGCACTTGGAGCCCTCTATGTGAGAATCACACTGTCAGCCAGAGAGGGGGGGAGAGAGATCAAGACAATCCTGAGAGATGGACAAATAGGAAGACAAGGATGGGGAAACTAGCTGCAAACAGTAGGTAGAGTAATGTGTGAGTCTTTGTCTGTGAATGATAAATATTTCTGTATAATCGGTGTGTGTGTATGTGATGCATGTCTTTGCATGATTGGTGTGTGTATTTCAAATAAAGTTTGAGGGCCATTTCACAGCTGTGCTATGACTATGAGTGCATTTTTTTTTACTGTAACGGACATGCTAGTGGTAATGTTACTGCATCTGTTACCTTTAAAAAACCCTGTAACTAGCCCTCATTCTGAATCTATGTAGTTTGAATGGGGGGGGGGGGGGGGGGGGGGGGGGGGGGGGGGGGGGGGGGGGAGGTCCTATATTGAAAAAGCGGCTCTGCAAGCAAAGTTTGGGAACTGCTGCTCTATGGAATACACTTTTTTTTACCCAATCATGTTTGTCACCCTCTGTATTTGTTAGCTCTTTCCATTTAGCATTAAACAATTTCTAGATTTCAACATTTCACATGTGCTCTCAGTAATATTTTGAATTAAATATGGAGTGAAATGATTTGCAAACCAAAGGAATGCATTAATTTCTCTAGATGAATGGAATATTTGTTTTTAATTGAAAATAATGGCATTAAACTACAACACGAATGGCTTTTTCATCATCTCCTAATCTCCTCATCTCAACAGAACTCTAGAAGTTTAATTTGCCATCACTGAATGTTGGGTTGTGTGCTCTTCAGGTATGAACAATGATGATCCGAACAGCAGAAGTTTTGATTTTAACTCTGGAATGAAAACAGTGAAAATTCCACCAAATGCTGGAATGCTGATTGTTTCAGGGGCAATTCTAGTTGTATTAATGACACGTGTAGCAGCAATAGTTTACTTGTAAGTTTCTTAAAGTGCTTTTAAAAAAGTCAACCTGCCAGCGACGCATGCATATTTTTGTTTTAGAACTATATGCAATATGACACAATTATATTTTAAGAACTACCCTATATACACTAACATATGTTGCATGCTACATTTGTTTAGCCATTTTAAATCTGTCTGTTCCATAAAAATACTATTTTCATGTGTTTGTCTCCAAGCAGTTCTCCAAGCATATTCCATATTCCAAACAAAGTAAGGCTATGTTTATATGGGATGCGCCGATACCCCCTGCATTAATCACATGCCTTAAAGGGGATGTCGGCGCATCCCATACCTATGCATGACTTCCCGCCCTGCCTGTTCACACAGATGGCCAAGAGGTTAACGCAGGGCAGTACGCCAACCTTCACTGTCCGCTCGGCCATCAAGACATGCAATTAACGCAGTGGGTATTGGCGCATTCCTAAGGGCTTGTTTTTACATCCGTCAAGACCCCCCCCTGCTAAGTGTATTGCAGATGCTCTGTTTACACATCGGCAGATGCAGAGGCTCCAAGTACTTGACTACGTTCAGCCTTGCATCGGCGGAATGGCTCGGCACAGTGAAGACACAGCATCCGCCGAGCAGGTAAGTCTATGTGCTGTGTCGGGATCCCGGCCAAGCAATACACTTAGCGGAGGGGTCCTGACGTATAATGGAAACATTATGCTATAATGCTTAATGCCAAATGCTATATAAACATTGCCTACGTTTCATAGAGGCAACCTTCAATTTGTAAAATGTTTAATCAATAATCATTATATGATAAATGCTTTTCTTTCAAATTTGGCCCTAATGGCAAAAAGAAGCAGAAATTACCATGAAAACATAATCAATTTAGAAAGAAGATTGTGCTCTAGTCTGAAAACAATTGCTGTAGGTTCAGATATGTCAACATATGTAACCTTTTTTTATTTTATAGGTGGCTACAATGTCAAAAGGCACACGGTGAGGAGTTAAGGTTGGGAAGTCCTACCCCTTCATTAGATGATTTCAATCAAAGCTATGAGATGACTAAACTATCTAACATGACTCAAAACAATGTAAACTCTGAAAAAAAAACTCCAAATCACCCTACCTCCTGAGAAGTTACCAAAAGATCTGCCACTTGATTTCATTGTTGAACTGACATATACACGTACATGTGTTCCTCAAACAGTACAGCCTTCCATATCTTCGCTTAAACTCCGTGTTCCACCAGAAGTTGCCTCATCACCATCAACAGTAAAGATATGTCTCCCAACGGGAGAGGGATTCCATGCACGTACATGTGTACCATCTAAGATATGCACAATCAGTCTACTTTCACCTGATGCCTCCCACTCATCATAGAAAAAGATGTAGGATTTAAGAAAAAAAATTAAACTCATCGCAAAGTGATCCCATACACCTTTAGATCTGTCTGTCAGATATCCTTTAAATCTATCAACAACTATGTAGTGCCGGGTCTTCTGCGATTAAACACAGGTAGACTTGATGGTTTAGAAAGTCCCTCATATTACATGGTTTTGGTAAAACAAAAGGAAAACTTAAGGATATCTGACAGAGAAATCTAAAGGTGTATGGGCACCCTTACATTTGTTTTACTGTGTTTTCTGAACAGGAAGTATATCTAAAAATGATTTTAAAAGTATTATTTAATTAAATAGTAAAATAGGTAAAGCAGGGGTAGAGGGGCGGCTGCCAGGGCTCTCCTTCACACCCCCCCCCCTTCCCCCAGTGATCTCTCTCTGGTCAGGCGGGGGTATAGGGCCGGCAGATTTTTTTTTAAAACTGCCTATTTATATAATTTTTAAAACAATACAAAATAGAATAAAAATAATACAAAAAAACAAACAAATAATAAAACAATAAGGGCTTGTTTACTGGGAGGTTGTTAACAGCCAGATAAAGAGCAATAAATGTAACCGACTGGCGAACGCGACATGAGGCATCTGCCGGTCGTTTTTTGTACTTTTGTCTTATATACCTGTATCAGGGTCCTTTTAAAACGACTCACGATGCTTCCCAGGCCCAGGAGTCATATATCTTGCTAGAAAACTGAATAGAAGAAAAATTTGAAAATAAAATCTTAAAAGCCCTATACTATCCTTTATAGTTTATTTACCATACTTATTTAATGAAATCCTTATTTTGCCAGTACATGTGCACTTTAACTACTACTTTCTAAGTAAAATGAGCCCCATACCGTCAATAATTACATTTCAAATTCTTCTGTCTCTGACAAGCTACTTTCACATGATATGTAAACTACCTTAGCAGCGCCATTCTGAGGGTACCGTTTACCTAACCCAAAACTTTTGCCAATTTTAAAAATGGCCGCCTACTTTCGTCCCTGTCAGCCGCCTGTCGGCCCCATGGTGCACGCATAGTACGTACCGGGGGGCGGGGCCGAGCAAGAGACAGCGTGCTCCTGTTACAAGTAGCTGGAACTTTGGCGGGGGCTCGTTTGGCTGCGTCAGCACGGTTGTGTGTTCATCTGAGCGCGGGAAGCAGAGCAGGTGACCGGCGAGTGCGGGTGCTCGCGGCTCCTGGCTAAGCTGCTGTCTGTGTGGAAGAGGCGGGAATATGGCAAATAAAGAAAGTAAGAGAGGCCTGGCCCGGCGTGGAAGGCGGCTCGGAACCGGCTGGTTTTTTATTTAGCTTTAATGAGCGCTATTCTCGGTAGCAGCGGCGGGAACTGTTATGTGATAGTCTGGTGACTGGAGATGGCTGTGTGTCTATGAGGGGAGACGTCTATTGTGTTCGCATCCCTGGAAAAGGCGCCATTCATTCTTCTACCCAGACGTGTGTGCAGTGTTGGCATGCCTGGCTTGTAATGTACTATACATGTGTTCCTTTGTACTTCATGTACCACGTCTTTCACTTATACTAGTGCTATGGTATAATGCATGGTACACTGCTGGCTCTTTGTTATAGCTGCTGCTGCTGTCTCCCTGTAGTTTGTAGTCTTAGTTGGTGTGTGGAAGTGTTAAAGCTAAATGTCTGGGTGGGGGCAAGTCTCTGATCACACTTAGGACCTATTTCATGGTAAGAAATGTGTAAATACAATGATTTGCCTCCTCCCCCTATATTCTTCACAAATTTAGGTTACTGTCTTGTCTGGTACAATGTAGAGGCAATAGTCCCGTATTTTGATGAAGAGCTCACAACTGCAGGCACCAGGATCGGAGGGGAAGATCAATGTGCATATACTAGTTACATATCTGTAAACCTGATCATGGAATCCTTCCCAGGTCTCTTCCAGAAAGAATTCTTCTTACCATTACAGGAGAGACATTGCTTCCATTTACAAAGTGTTTTGACAGTTGTCACCTAAGTTGGTTGAATATTCTCAACCTATTTACTCTCTAGTTGTGTTTCTGAAAGTGAGAGGTTTCTATCAGAAACCGATTCTTTTCCTTTCTCCCAGTTGACATTAAAACCGCAGTAAGGGCTCACATTTTACACCCACAATTGTGTTCTGATTCCCCCTCCATTGAAATAGATCAAGAGCTTATAGGATGCCTGTACAGAAGAGAAAATATCTGCACTGGTTCTGTGGATTGCACACAACACTCTCCGCTTCAGGAGCAGAGTACTGTGTGCAAGCTATGGATTTGTGTTGTTACGATCAGTAAAGCCCCCCATACACCTTACAATCTTTCCATACAATTTGTGAACAATCAACTTTTGTTCTACCAAAACCATGTGATATGAGGACCTTTCTAAACCTTCCAATCACTATGTATTCTATCAGGGAGGAACCTACATAGTAGTTGATGGGGAATTGTATGGCGTGATCTAAAGGTGTAAGGGATGCTGCTGAGATTATACCTAATAAGTGTGTTGGACTTGCAGTTGATCACCTTCAAGTGGTCTCCATAGGACCAGGTTTTCCTTCCCATTAGACCTATATGGGGGGTGTGGAATGTGACAGGTGAACAAAGCCATATAGAAAAAATACAAAAGCCTGTCTAATGACCTTGCATTACAGCAGTGCAATGCATCCTGTGGGTCTGAGTGTTCATTTTCTATACATTGTGTTTTGAAATTCCTGTATTCTGGGCACACTTTCTAGATTGTACATCTGCTTTCTTACAAAATGGTGTATAACCAATAGTCCAACAGTCAGTGATGAGTAATCCCTCATTATCTGGACCAGAGATGGGCAAACTTTTTGACTTGTGGGCCACAATAGTGTCTTTAATTTGCTAGAGGTGCCAGACCAAGAGCTTGTTATGGCTGCCCGAAATAAGTGTCCTGATTCCTTGCACCCCAGCGTCATTGGTAATGCTAGGGACTTGCGCCTGGGACATTCTGATCTTTAATTTCTCAACAAAAATAATCGTACTGTTGGAGGTAAATAAAAATAAAAAAAAGCATATTTAATATGCACGTACAAAATGTAGGGACCTTGATGACTAAATACTCCCTTTCCCTAAAGCCTTAGCATCTTTTCGCCGAGGTGATAAGGGGCAGATGAAAAAGCTAAACTGGTTCTATCTGGCCCCCAGGCCTTAGTTTGCCCATGCTTGACCTAGACAGCATAACTGGTCTTTATCCTTGCCACAAAGGTGACTGGTATGGCTAATACCCATGGAACCCCACAGATGCAGGACAGCCATAGAAATGAATAGAGCAATTTGTGATGCCGAGTGGAGATGATGGTGAGAGAAAAACAGCATAATTAGTTTCTCAAACTTTCTCATGAGTGTTTTACCTGGATAATTGTTAATGTTTTGAATTACTGTAATTGTAAAGTTGATGTGTTAATTTTTTTTTACAGTGTTTGAGGATACTGTGGAAGAACGGGTTATCAATGAGGAGTATAAAATCTGGAAAAAGAACACTCCTTTCTTGTATGACCTGGTGATGACACATGCCCTCGAATGGCCTAGTCTTACTGTGCAGTGGCTTCCTGATGTTACTAGGTAAGATTATACATCTGGCATACACACCTGTCCAGTGGAAGCCTGTGGCGGTCCTCTGTATCAGCAGACCCTTTGATCTTTCCGGTTCTGCCTTGGTTACATCATTTATGATACCATAGAGGCGGGTGGGCAATGACATTAACCTCCATTTAATGGAGACATGGTTTTTTAACAGTTATCTTTGATGCCATTGATTTGTAGGAGGTAGAAAGGAGGGAGGGTACAATATTTTTTTTTTATAAAGCGTGCCATCGGCGAACTGCCCAGGAGGTTAAGTTTGATTTGTGCATGCAGCAATTTCTAGCTTTTCTATGCTGGTGCTATTTTGTGTATAAATTGTTATGGGCTTTGCCTTAGTACCCCTGCAGATTTTATTTGTAATTTAATGTCTTTCTCCTTGTAGACCTGAAGGCAAAGATTATGCTCTGCATTGGTTGGTACTTGGCACTCACACATCAGATGAACAGAATCACCTTGTTGTTGCACGAGTTCAGATACCCAATGATGACGCACAGTTTGATGCATCTCACTATGACAGTGAAAAAGGAGGTAGGGTTTAATATGCATTAGGGCTTATAATATAAATGGTTTTTTTTTATTTCAGAGAAAGTTGAGAAATGTAAATAGGTTTTGTTAAAACATACTTTATTGGGATTTGCATAAAATGTATTAATGAACTAAGTGTCCTAATAGTTATTCTGTTCTTCAGAGTTCGGTGGCTTTGGTTCTGTTAGTGGAAAGATTGAAACGGAAATTAAAATTAACCATGAAGGTGAAGTGAATCGTGCCAGGTACATGCCTCAAAACCCTTGTATAATTGCAACCAAAACGCCATCCTCTGATGTCCTGGTATTTGACTACACAAAACATCCATCCAAACCTGGTAAGTACAATAATTCTTTGACGTTGCATATTTTTTTTGGTGGAATTGGTAAAAATGTATGTTCAACACACTACCTTTACACTCTTCCGTTCCTAGGGGCTTTGTAGAAAGTGTTGCATAGAGACTGTCCATTAACAGGAGTACTGCATGTTAAGTGCTGGCAATTTTTTATAATATATATATAAAACTTCTTTTTGAAAAATCTAAGACTTTAAAGCCAGCTAATGTTGACAAGCAATGTTATTTTCTTGGCTATGCTTCTCTCTTTTTGAATATTCTGGGTTTTTAAAACACCCTGAAAATAGGGGTACTGGTTGACTTCCTTTGTTGTACGACTCAAAGACAACACCGTGGACTCCTGCTGGACAGATAAGATTCCCTGATGTTAGCTTGTGGTAAGTTATGTTTGTAAGCTAACTGGGTCTGAATGAACTTGGGATAAGTGCTTGGGAGGTTGAAGAATGCTCATAGTCCGTTGCGTCCAAATGAGGGATGATAACTTTAGGAAGCTGCTTAGCGCATTGTGTTCATATTAATTTGTCCTACCCTAGTTTCACAGGCAGATACATTTTATTAAGCTGTTTCTTTTGGAAGTTGTTGTGTAGAGGATTTGCTAGTTTATGTAACTGATTTTTTATGTTTTGTTTGTAGACCCCAGTGGAGAGTGTAACCCAGATCTCAGATTGAGAGGGCACCAAAAGGAGGGTTATGGATTATCTTGGAATTCTAATCTGAGTGGACACCTACTTAGTGCATCTGATGACCATGTGAGTAGTCTGTGCTTATTTTTGTCAGTGTGACATGATGGAGCAGAGGAAGAACATTTCAAGTATCCAAGATTAAAGAAATTAAGAGCACCCCAATTCCAGTTTATAGTTGGTCATGTCCATAAATATTGGGACATAGACACAATTCAAAAATGTTTGGCTCTGTACGCTACCATTTGGATTTGGAATGAAACAAACACAATGTCCTTTAACTGCAGACTGACAGCTTTAATGTGACGGTGTTCGCATCCAAAGCGCCTGAATCGTGTAGAAATTACACAAATTTGCATATTTGCCACACACTTGTGACCACAGTTCCATGGCCAGGTGTGAGATATACCCTCATGATCCCAATTACAATGTGCAGATCAGGTCTGTGGAGCCGGAGGCAATTTTGGGTACCTGGATTCGGATTTGGAGAAAAATGAACAGACTCCTACTAAATTTCAATTAAAATAATAATGAAAAGAATAAAGCAAGTTCAAATGTCCCAAACCGTCATAATTGACTACTCTGCTATAAGAATAAATCCCAATGCATGCAGTGCATAACATTACAAAAAGCCAAACATGTTAAGTAACCACAAAGCATGCTTTTCATTCATTGTATGCTTCGCTAAATGGGACGTAATGCACAGTTAGGCCGCGACTCAGCTTTCCATTGTGTTGTGTTCCACTGTTACAGTGAACGCAACACCTATTGTGAACCTAGCCTAAGGGCTTGTTTCCATTGAAGCGCTCCCGTGCGGTTGTAACCACGCTGCTAAAACCGGGAGCACACATGGCATAGTTTTCACGCGTTAACACGGCGTGATTTTTTTTACAAACGCGCTCCGCATCCAATGGTTTCCTATGGATGCGGTTGGGACACGGATGCGTTTCAAAACGCTGCGGCTAGGGTTCACAACCGTGTCCTAAACCGCATCCGAACGCGCACAACCGCACCAGTGGAAACTACATTGCAGTTTCCAATGGTTGCGGTTACAAACGCACAGGAAAGCATCAATGGAAACAAGCCCTAACTCGCTGATGAGTAAATGGTTTTTGCAGGATTTAGAGATGCTTGTAAAACATTTGAAAAACTTCTGTAATTCAGCCGAGGCTATAAATATTTACCGTATTTTCCGGCGTATAAGACGACTTTTGAACACAGGAACATATGTGCAAAAGTCTGGGGGTCGTCTTATACGCCGGGTGTGGCTGGCAGGTGGGGTGCAGGGGACCATCTAGGGGAGCCGGTAACTGGATCTGGCTGCGTGCTGGCTGAGATACATCGGAACGGAATGAAAGAGCAGTGGTTACCATGGCTACAGGATGCTTCTCCAGAGAAAACACACCCTCTCCCCCTCTGTGCTGTAGAAACAAAACCTGTGTGTAACTTTGAACATTCATAGCACGAAAACCATTAATAGTATAATGATGAAACTTTCAGGGTCAGTAATGCTCACCTACTACTACTTACACCCTGAGTTTCACCACTCTATCTACAACACTTATAAGTTAGATTTCAGCTAAATTCCAGCCACCAGACAATGCTCCTTCGCCAGAGAGATATACTACTATATGCAACATTTAACTTGCCTACATTGAACACCTTTAAATCCCTGCATGGTAGAACCTTGAAATTTTGTGGTTTACTAGTTAACCCCTAAGACTATATACATGCAAATTTCAGGCCCCTGAGCACAATCCTTACTAAAAGCCCCCTATGAAATATTGCTTCCCTATGAGCATAAAGCACTACTCTGCTGCATACATGCTTTCACTTATCCTATCCTTACTAATGCAAAAAAAGATCGGACTTCTAAGGGTGTTGGAGATCTGTGGGTTGAAAATCAGAGTAGACATAACATTTTTTTATTTGGTGTGCGTTGGAAGAGTCTTATACGGTGAGAATATACCAAACTCTATATTTTAACTGGAAAAGTTGGGGGTCGTCTTATACGCCCAGTCTTATTTGCCAGAAAATACGGTAGATTGTTGGCTTAAACTTTAAACACTACTGGGATTCAAGGGAAATCATATGAACGAGAAAAAGTATGTGGCGTTTTGCATGAATTGGTCATAAAATGTGCTCTGATCTTCATCTGAGTCACACCAATAGAAAAAATAAGCTTAAAATAATACTACACAAACATTAGATTTTCATGTTTTTATAGAACATAACATGAAACTTTCACAGTGCAGTGTGGAAAAAGCAGGGCTGTGGAGTCGGTCGATAAATTCTCCGACTCCTCTGTATGTAATATGCTAATGTATTGTATCCAACGCTGTGGAGGAGGCAGGAGCCGCAGCTGTTTTAATACTTTCCATGAAGACTCATGTCTCCATGCAAAGTATTGGAGATTGAACGGGGTCTTTTCAACATGTTGGAACCCCGTTCAATTAAGTTCCTTTGAGCCGACTCTATTGATCCTGCCCGAAGGAAGGGACACACGGGTAGGTTTGTAAACAGGTTAGAGTACAATCAATCACCGTGAGCGCACAAGTTAATTGATTGTACTCAAATCTTGTTACAGATCTACCCGTGTGTGCCAAGCATTAGTGTTCTGACCTTCAGCTGAAGATAGGGCAGTGGAAGGCTCCAAGAAGAGGCAGGACGAAGGGGCACTTCAAATATGATTCATGATTTCTCTGGAATTTACTTCATTATCTGCGAGAGTAAAGGCCGCCACACATGCACAGAGCGAATGCCGATTTTGCTGCCGACCGATGGGCGTGTGTGTATGCCGATCGGGGGAGCCCACATGGGGTGACAGATTGCTGACGCCCCACAGCTCGGCTGGCCAGAGAACGGACATGTCCGATAATCTCTGCCCGATGCTGTTAGTTTCAATGAAGAACATTTCAATGATGACCTCATCACGCTGCAGGCTAGAGCTCATCTGAGCTGGTCTGTCGGCCCCCACTCGGTACGTGTGTGGGGGCCTTTAGGCTAGGGTCACAGTGGGCGCTGTAATGTTACGCACGGCATTTATTCTTATAGCAGAGAAGTTATTATGTTCATTATGACTGTTTGTTAATTGCGACATTTGAAGTAATTTTTTTTTAATTTACATTTTTTTTTTTTTTTATTCCCATTACATTTTAGTAGGAGTCTGAGTCGGTCCATTTTTTGCCGACTCCGACTCCAGGGACCCAAAAATGTCTCCGACTCCTCGTCTCTGACTCCACAGCCCTGGGAAAAAGTATGTGAACCTTTTGGACTTAATTACTGGTTGACCCTCCTTTGGTTGCAATAAACTCAACCAAACATTACCTGTAGTTGCAGATCAGACCTGCACAATGATCTGACCAGAGTGTGTGTGTTAGTGTAGCAATATTCTTAGGATGTCTGGGGTGAATTGCTTAAGGGCAGGTCTCTTGCGGTCAGGATGTTGACTGGTCCTCTCCAGAAGGCTTATTTTGTTGAAGCCATTATTTTGTTGAATTACTTATTTCCTTCGGGTCATTGTCCTGTTGCATATCCCATCCTCTGCCTAGCTTCAGTTGGTGGACAGATGGTCTTGGGTTTTCCTGAAAAATGTCTTGATAAACTCTGGTATTCATTTTTCCATTAATAACAGTAATCTGTCCAGGCCCTGAGGCAGCAAAGCCGCCCCAAACCATGATGCTCCCTCGGCCATGTTTTACAGTGAGGATGAGGTTTTGATGTTGGTGTGCTGTGCCTTTTTTATCTCCACACATAGTGTTGTGTGTTTTTTTCCAAACAACTCAATGTTGGTTTCATCTGTCCACAGAATATTTTTCCAGTAGTGCTGTGGAACATCTTGGTGCTCTTTTTGCAAACTTTTTTTTTTTTTTTTTTGTACAGCAATGGCTTCCTCCGTAGTGTCCTCCCATGTACTCCATGTTTATGGTTTCCCTCTTGTAGATGTGTCAACAAAAATGTTATCATGTGCCAGAGATTTCTTTAGCGGACAGTCTAGGATTTTTCTTTACTTCATTAAGCCTTCTGCACTGTGCTCTTGCAGTCATCTTTACAGGATGACCAAGCCTAGTGAGAGCAGCAACAGTGCTAAGCTTTCTCCATTTGTAGACAGTCTGTCTTACCGTGGACACATGAACATCAAGGCTTTTGTAGATACTTTTGTAACCCTTTCCAACAGGTCAACAATTATTGATTGTAAGTCTTCTGAGAGCTCTTTTCTGCGAGGCATGGTTCACATCACACAGTGCTTCCTGAATCCAGTAAACCCCAAACCCAAAGGGCAGGACAGCTTTCAGCAACACATAATATAGTCACACTGATTGGACTCGCTCACTCCTGGCTCAAATTAGCTCTTGGACAAGTCATTAGACTATGAAGTTCACATACTTTTTTCACCCTGCACTGTGAATGTCTACATGTTATGTTGAATAAAAACATGAAAACATATGTTTGTGTAGTACTATTTTAAGCAGACTGTTTTTCTATTGGTGTGAGCACATTTTATGACCAATTCATGCAATTTCACATGTCACATGTCAATTTCACATTTCAAATGTCAACTCTCAAAATGAGATCCAAAGAGCTATCACTATCGGTAAGGCAACCCATCATTAGGCTGAAAAAACAAAACCAACCCATCATAGAGATAGCAAAAACATTAGGTGAGACCAAAACAACTGTTTGGAACATTGCTAAAAAGAAAAAATTAACTTGGCAACACCAAAAGACCTGGAAGACCACAAAAAACTGTGGTGGATGTCCGAAGAATTATTTCCCTGGTAAAGAAAACACCCTTCACAACAGTTTGCCAGATAAAGGTATGTGTGTCGGTCAACAATCAAGATAAGACTTAACCAGAATGAATAGAGGGTTCACCACAAGATGTGAGCCTCAAACAGGAAGTCAAGATTACAGTTTGCCAACAACATCTAAAAAGCCTTCACAGTTCTGAAACAACATCCTATGGACAGATGAGACCAAGATCAACTTGTCCCAGAGTGATGGGAAGAGAAGAGTTTGGAGAAGGGAAGGAACAGTTCATGATGCTAAGCATACCACCTCATCAGTGAAGCGTGGTGGTGGAAGTGTCATGACGTGGGCATGTATGGCTGCCAACTGGTTCTCTTGTGTTTATTGATGATGTGACTGCTGACAAAAGCAGCAAGATGAATTCTGAAGCCTTTTGGGCAATATTATCTGATTCTCATTTTAAGCCAAATGCTTCAGAACTCATTGGAAGACGCTTCACAGTGCAGATGGACAATGACACAAAGCATACTGCAAAAGCAACCAAAGAGTTTTTTGAAGGGAAATAAGTGGAATGGCCATGTCAATCACTTGACCTGGATCCAATTGAGTGTGATTTTCACTTGCTGTAGACAAAACAGAAGGGAAAATGCCATAAGAACAAGCAGGAACTGAAGACTGTTGCTGTAGAGTCCTGGCAGAGCATCACCAGGGATGAAACCCATAGTCTTGTGATGTCTATGTGACTTCATCCTATAATTGACTGCAAATTATTTGCAACCAAGTATTTAAAAGGGAAAGTTTGATTAAAAATTGTAATTTTGGTTCCTTAACAAGTGGGAGTCACATATGCAAACTCCTACACTGTTGCCTGATTTGGATGTAAAGACCCTCAAATTAAAGATGACCGTCTGCAGTTAAAGCACATTGTGTTTGTTTCATTCCAAATCCCATTGTGGTGGTGTATAGAATTGTCAGTGTCCCAATATTTATGGACCTGACTGTAATTTTATGGGAATCCTATTTTTACGAATCTCATTTTTATCAAATTCCAATTTTGCACTGTAAAGCTTAGCTATAAGCTGTAATCTGGAAAATGTCAGCCTACCTGTCTCCATGCTGCTAAATTCCTTTTGTATACAGTATATAGTATTGAATATAAGCAGAGGTACCTAACTTTAGAAAGGAAAACTGAATGACTCGAATATAAGCTGGGGAGGGATGTAGCAGCTAAGGATCAGAAACACACATTAATATGTTTTTGTTAGATGTTATTTAATTCAGTAGATTTGTAAGTTTAAATCGGACCTACCACCTCGGTATCTGCTGTCTGTTATCGGCATCAGAGATGATCCGAGGTTAGAAAAAAAAAAACGTACCTGTCAAAATCTGTCAGAAAGCGGTGGTCAGCTCAGGAAGCTAGTGGATTTAGGGAGAGATGTCATTTCTGACATCTGCCTCCCATAATCCCTATGTGCCTGGCAGCCAGCAAGATCCGAATCCAGTGATGCTAGAGGGGCTAAGCATCACTGGATTCAGATCCGGATTGTTGGAGCTCCTTCATCTTAGATGCTGGAGGATCAGATGCTCCAGACAGGGTGGCTTTGATGTAAATCAAACCGATTTTAAATCACAATTTAAATCCCTAGTCAGTAAAGCTAGCCATACACATGCCGATAAGCGGCCGATTTTTAATCTGACCGACGGGCGTGCGCGCCGTCGGTCAGGTTAAAAATCGGCCGTTTATCGGCATGTGTCCACTGCTCCGCCGGCCAGAGAACGGACATGTCCGATAATCTCTGGCCGGCGCAAACCGATGCCATAACCTGCAATGAAGACGGCGTCTTCATTGCAGCTTATGGCTGGCACACAAAGGGTGCCCGGCCGACTGAAGGGGCCCCATAATGCACCGGGGTGCTAACGTGATGATGTCATCACGTTGGCATCCCGGAACAAATCGGGACTAGTCTGCCTGCACACATCGGCGTGTGTATGGCAGGCATAAGGCTCGATTTAAATCAAACTGATTATAAATCAATCATTCTTGCTGGTATAACTTTAAAATGCGAGTAGATGAAGATTTTTAGAACAACTTTTCATATTAGTTTTTATCCCCAGTTTAAGTTAATCATTCATATTTGGACAACTTTTCTGTTGTACTTAGTTTTAAGAACTGCAAAAGTAAACCAAGCATCTGTGATAATATCTTGTAGGCAGAGAAACTGCCCGATACTCTTACAAAGACAGACAGAAGTTGATGATGGAATAAGCACATCACCCAAATTTCCCTTTCAATAGACCTGGTTGAGGGAACACAAAAGCAATACATTTATTATACACAGTGCCAGAAATGAAGTAATAACCATCATATCATTTAAAAACAATGTGCAATGTTGCAGATGTACACATCTGTACAGGTGCTTAGACAATTAAAATAGTCCAAATGGTGCAAATTTCACCCCAACGCGTGTTTCGTTGAAGACTTCTTCAGGGGGGTACATCTACATAACACAAAAAGCCAACACAAGGAAGGGGATCAGTCATATTGAATAACCAAATCAACATAAAAGTGGACATGCGTTGGGGTGAAATTTGGACTATTTTAATGGCAGCACGTGTTCAGATGTGACATCCGCAGCATTGCGCATTGTTTCTGATTGATATGATGGCCATTACTTCATCTTTTGCTCTGTGTATAATATTCACAGAGCAATATTGAGTGGCCCGTCCCCTCGCCCTTGTCTATTCCAGGGGAAATTTTGGGTGGTGTGTTTATGCCATCATCAACTTCTGTCTTGTTTTTGGATGTTGGCCACTATACATGTGAAAGTGGCGTTTTATTGATTATAAAATTTTACAAAAACCTCTGGAAGAGCGTGACATTGTGACTGGATTCATGGAATTTATTTACAAAAAAAATCAAACATATACAGCCTTATTCTATATAATTAAAAACGAATTTTATTTCATCATGGAATAACCTTGGGATGGTAATGTATTTCCAAAAAGCATTTTTTTTTTTAAAAAGAATCATTGATTTTTATCCACCCTGGCTCCAGACATGATGGTGCTGGGGTGAGAAAGGAGGGGAAGGTAAGTATGAGACTTCTATTTACAGGGATAGCTTTGCCTGGATCAAGACCCCCAAGTAGGTAAGTTGTTTGTAATTAAAGCAACGCTACATAACAAAAAATCAAAGCCCCTGAACAGGATATCGTCACCAAAATTGTTGGAGATGTAGAGCCCAGGTGCCCAACCTGCAGCCCGGGGGCCACATGTGGCCCTTTGGTTATTCTTTGGCGGCTCCCCTCAGTCTTCCACTTGAGGCCGCCCGAAACCTAACTATTAATGCATAGGGCATAGAAACTCATCTGTCTGCCGAATCAAAGGTTATGTGCCCTATCAATACTATCAATGGCTTTGAAGCACATGACCTTTAATGACACACAATGTGCATCACCACACTAGTGTTACCTAATGCTTGAAGTATCCTTTAAAACAAATGTTATCGAAAACATGTCTGCTGTCATTTTTTCCATTTATAAATGCTTATACAAGTCAGTATAGATTGAAAATTTTATGTGCGGCCCTTTAGTGATGCTGAGGGCCGCACTTGTGGCCCTCCATATCAACTCCGTTCCCCTCCACTGATGTAGAGAATGGATGTGGGAACATTGTAAATAAAGTTTTGTTTTAGCATATCAAGTTTTTGAAACTAACAAAATAAGTTCAAATTTGACTGGGCTTTGAACCTAATTTATGCAAAAAACTACATATGCTAGAGCAATAGTTCCCACAACCCTACTCTACATCTCCAGCAATGTTGGTGGTGATAGCATGTTTGGGGGCTTTTCAATTCACTCCACCTCCATAAATCCACCTACAAAATGGCACAATTTTAATTTCTTAACCAGAGTATATATTTCAGGCTTATATTAGAGTATATATGGTAACATTTTATCTATGCATTGTGTTTTTGTAAACAGACCCCTTTTTTAATGCATGTCTCTTTACAGTACTGCGGTTTCTCCTAGAATACCAATGTTACCTTTTACACTGCATGCCATGTGTTTTTTGTATATTTGTTGAAACCTACCTTTTTCAAAAAACACATGTGTGAAAGTGCCCTAACTGGACTGCATTAGTCTACACATGTATTTTAATGACGAGGTTTAAATGTGTTTCGTGTTTGTGTGTTAGGTGTAAACCATTTAATGATTCCCTTTTCAATTTTCAGACTGTTTGCTTGTGGGATGTAAGTGCTGGACCAAAAGAGGGAAAAGTAATTGATGCTAAAACTATTTTCACTGGCCACTCGGCAGTGGTTGAGGATGTTGCCTGGCACCTGTTGCATGAATCGTTGTTTGGCTCAGTTGCAGATGATCAGAAACTTATGATGTAAGTTGGTATTTTTATTTAATGTAAATGTTATGCTCTTGTGCTAGCTCTGCTTGGATTGGGAATTATTAAGCAGGCATATGTGTGTAAACAAGCTTGTGTTTCATTACACAACTTGTTATCTGATTACTTCT
>CM070033.1:92820144-92830195 GCA_036250615.1 Ptychadena robeensis
TTTTTTTTTTTTTTTTTTTTTTTATTGTAACAATAAATTATTTTGTGTAGTGTTAAACTGTTTATGGTCAAAACAGTAGCAGTGCATTGATTTTTTAAATAAAATATAAAAAATTACAAATCCACAAAATACAATTGAAGCAAGCCCTCGATAACTATTTATTGATGTGCAATGTTAAATACTGTATGAATCCGGGGCAGCACAGTTATAACAGCCTCAAGTATTGGGCCATTGCAACTGTCCTGCAGGTAAATACATTGAGAGGTTCCAAACTTCACAGCACACAAAGTAACCTGTTCATATTTGAGATCATCAGATTCAGTTACAATATTACCACTTACTATACTTTTTTCATCCAATTTGGATAAACTATACCTTCCTCCTGAAACTTACAGAAGCGTCCAACTAGATATCTTAAAATCCAATCATATGGTTCTAAAATAAAAACTGTCCAGCGGTCATGAGTTTGCAGTCACATGCACAGATGAATGTAGGTTATAGACACCTAGTCTACTTTTATCCAGACTGTCCTTTTTCAGAGAGGCATGTGTAAAAAGTTTGTTTAGCCTCGTCATTGAATTGAAGTGTATAGGTGTTTGCAAACCATTTCAAGGAGTTTATTATACTCCAAAATGTTTCTCCATTTTAGTGGTTCCTGTGCCTTGGCTGTCTTTTGATCTACCTCTTCTGTTAGGCTTCACATTCATGTAATAAGGATTACAGCATTTGTTGCAGACCTAGAGGGGTCAGATGCTGTTGTCCACTTTGTGAGGCATGCCAAAGTTTTAAAGTAGTCCCATTTGTGTGTAAAAAGGAAGTACATTTTAAGGAAAATCTGTATGCAATTTTTGTTTTTTTTATTATGGTGAAAGCTTTCATTTAATTTTATATTTTTTTGGGTGGATTGATGCTTGTTTATATATAACATGTTTTTTCTCCTACTTGTGTCTATTGGCAGTTGGGATACACGGTCGAATACAACATCAAAACCAAGTCATTCAGTAGATGCACACACTGCAGAGGTCAACTGTTTGTCTTTTAATCCCTATAGCGAGTTTATCTTGGCCACTGGGTCTGCTGACAAGGTAAGCCCCCCCATACAACCTTCCATCTGCAGCTGATTTTTGCGGACGGTCGGCAAACTGACTTGTGGTTGATCATTTTATGCCTGGGTCCCCTATTCCAAGTTTCTTACGGGAATCAATGTGTGAATGGCACACAGCATTTCCGTCAGTTCGGCAGATGTCTGAAAGCAGCATTGGCATAGGAGAGTATGCCCACACCCAGGCAGGGTTTGTTAACAAAAGTGGCTTTCAGGATACCACCAAGGAGGTTAGGGAGCAATGGCAAGTCTGGCCGAATTGTAATTGGTAGGGTGCTGGTTCATCTCAAAGATGTATTGGTTGGTTAACCTCCAGGCACCCATACTTCAAATAATCAATATGATCTAATTAAGTTGGTAGTTTAAGTTTCAATTGTTTTTCCCACTGCACAATTTTGGGGTCTGTTCTGCACCTTAAAAATGTGTTGTCGCCAGCTTTAACCTCCCTAGTGCACTGCTGAGATCCAGATTTATGTACCAAAAGCACACCATAGACTTGGACCTAGAATTTAAACTTTCAAAAATGTCAGTACAAGGGTCTAGTAGACATCCTGATTATTAAAAATGCACAATTATGTAAAAAAATTAATTAACCAAACACAAAAATCTGGTGAAACACGTGTAAATTTAATAAAAGTGGCGGTGTAATTAGTAGTGATGGTTGAATTTGTTTGACTTGCTGAATTTTGGAGTTCATAGCACGACCCCTAAACATATCAGCAAAATTGCTGGAGTTAGAGAAGGGTTGGGGGAACTCTACAAAAAAAACGTTGCTCCAGCATGAGCAGTTTTTGCATAAATTAAAATGTAAGTAGAAAATTCATCTCAAACATCTCATGGGAAAACACTTCCACTCACCTGTGATAAAACTACTCAAGCGGCATTAAAGAACATTGTCTTTTCCACGGATAGTGATCCTGAAACTTATTTGAATGCGCTTTACTTTTAGCACACTTGTTTTCTAGGGAATTGTGTAAGAGTTCACATGCAAATGTTTGCTTATAGTTTTCAAACAGCAAAAAGTAGTATGTTTTTTTTTTTGTGAGCCCAAGTTCTGCGTTAAAGGATTTTAAATGTGCTGTTTTATATTTTCCATATAGACTGTTGCCCTCTGGGACTTAAGAAACCTAAAACTCAAGCTTCATTCATTTGAGTCTCACAAAGATGAGATTTTCCAGGTGAGTTTTGCTGGAGGGCTTTTCACAATGTTACTGTAATGGTCAATGAAGGAATGTTACTTTAATGCCTTATGTTCTGTCTGTCTATCTAGGTTCACTGGTCACCTCATAATGAGACTATACTTGCATCCAGTGGTACTGACCGCAGGCTGAATGTTTGGGATTTGAGGCAAGTACATTTTAGAATGCATATACAGGACATTTCTAGGTGTACCAATGTACTAGATAGGGCAGATTTAAAAAGTTGCTCTTTAAAAAAAAACAACGTTATTTAGTTGTCAAGTGGTATAAAGTAATACATGTTTGTTGCACTCTTTACCAGTGCATACACGTATAAAGGGCCCAGTCTCTATTGCCTTCACTTTTTTGGTAGATGCCCTACACATTTCAAATACATTTTGGGTGTTCTCTTTCTTTACTACTTGGTATATGAAGTTAAATGCTAATTTGGTGCTAATGCTGGATATTTTAATCTCTAGTAAAATTGGTGAAGAACAGTCTGCAGAAGATGCAGAGGATGGACCCCCTGAACTTCTGGTAAGTTTCATTCTGCTGGCTTGTTTGTTGTCACTATTTTGAAAGTTTCAAGGAATTGACGGGAATTTAATTATTTTGTTGATAGTTTATCCATGGTGGGCACACGGCAAAGATCTCAGACTTCAGCTGGAATCCAAATGAACCCTGGGTAATCTGTTCAGTGTCTGAAGATAACATTATGCAGATATGGCAAATGGTGAGTGCAAGCTTCAGCTATACATTTTAGACTTTCCAGGTAATTGAATTAAAATTTTAGATTGTTAGTAGATATTAACATTTATAAGGATATGGTGTGATGTATAACCTACTTTGATGATTTTTTTTTTGGATGGATTGCCTTTTTTAGTGTTGCGTCTCAAATTTTTTTTTACTTGTTAGGACCGATATTGGGTATTAAGTCAATCCATTTCTGCTAAAATAAATCTGCATTTGCTGCATACTGTAACGCAGGGTACACACGAAGATATGGGCCAGATCGATGGCTGCTCATGGCCATCCCAGTTTTCAAGCAGGACCAATCCATCCTGCTCAAACTGGGATGTCTATTGCTTTGCATGGAAACTGCGGGTCTCCAAGTAAAGCATCGGCTCAGCTAGAGAGAGAGAGCAGAGCTGTCTCCCCGGCTCTGCCGATATCCGTCAGCAACGTGATGATGTCATCATGCTGCTGCAGGGAACATTGGACGGCTCCAATATCGAGCCGTCTGCTGTGATCACCAGCAGACTAAAGCAGGGTACAGTCTCTCTGTAGATGAGTAGTGCTTGGGTCTTCCACCTATTTTAGTTTTTTTTCCCTAGACAATTAAGTATGTGTTTGTGAAGCTAACATTTAAAAAAATTTCATTACAGGCTGAAAATATCTACAATGATGAAGAGCCTGATATACAGCCTTCTGAACTAGAAGCACAAGGATCGTAGATGAATTACACCCTACTTGAGCGGTTTATATTCATCAAAGTTGTTTGGTTTCTGTGAATACAACACACTCTGACAGTTTCCATGTATATTGTATTGTAATGACATTGTTTGTACTTGACACAGGGGTTGTGAAATGGTTGGTGGATTAAAAATCAAAATTAAAAATATTTTAACTGTTATGCTGTGGCTTTTGAATTACCCATTAAAGAAGGCTTCAAAATATCAGATACACATAAGTGTCAGTTGGGGCCCAGAAAGCTGCAAATGATTAAAATACAATTTTCTAGCCCATGCACAGAAGATTGGTACACTTCAGTGAAAAGATCAAAGATGTGTTAATTATCATGTTTTGCACCAGACCTTAAAACGCATCCCATAGAGAATCGTTTTAGTGGAAAATGAGCCAGATACCCTGCCATCTATATATACAGTGAGATTAGAATAGGCATAGATTGTCCATGGTATAATTGTATATTCAGCCAAGCCAAAAGGCTAGTATTGGATCACAACTCTTCTGCTTCCTCCAGTCGGGAGTGAACCAAATTCTAACTTTTACTGGGATAAAAGTGTGTGTTTAGTCCAAAAACACAATACCTGTGATTATTCTCCTTTTAAACACCAATGGTTATGTTGAGCTATCATTAGAGTCCTAATGTAGGGGGAAAAGACCTGATGAAGCCCTTACAATTTGGCCTAAGAGGATTTTTTTGCAATCAAGCAAAGCGTCAATATTAAGATCAGCTACAGCAAAACAACTTTCTGAATCCTAAAACACAAAACCTGTGCTGGGTACACAGAGCATTCCTAAAACGGAACCTCCTGAAGAATTCAGTGGATTTGGTCAGTATGAGGGGAAGAAAGTGTATGTTTGAGCCAAAGGGACAGATAAATGGCGCTACTGGAGAGGCAGAGACTTGGGCAAGAATAAAGTGCCACGCCCTATTAAAACATTACTATTATTGCTACCAGTTCAGACAGCTACTTCACTAAACAAAACCAGACCCCCACCACAAACAAAGATGTGTGGAAACAGGACATGGAGGTCCAAGCTAGGAAGTCTCCTTGGTGAAGGGAAGTAATTAGGTCTGATGGACTTGAGAGCTGAAGCAAGGACTTTTTTTTTTTTACTTTTACTTTTCTTCTGGAAACAATGACCAGGTTGGCCTGCTTGGGAGCTTGCAATGCCTACAATAGTGTCTAAACTATTTGCATATTCACTTTTGGATCCACAAAAAAGACTGGGTTTGGACCATTGAGGTAAGTAGTGTGTGTGTTGTTCTAGTTCAATAGTGTCTGCCTGACACCCACGTATGCAAGTAAATAGAAATTGTATACCATACAATTTCTCCACTGCACATGCATTTTAACAGTACACATGACCCGAAATATTCCACTCTGATTTTATAGACCGTATCTTCCACGATTCAAAATCCAATTCTAGATTGCTAGAGAGAATTTATCAGCAAATAAACATTTGTATGCAGCTTGCATCAAACACTGCTGATGTTGAATGTTTTGTATCTCTTTGATAATCACTGTAAACTTTTACAAACTGTCCAGAAATCCATTATCTGTCAATGCAAACAAACCTGGCGGAAACTTCTGTACATCTTAGAGTGAATACACAAAGGCAGAATTGTAAGTGCAGTGAATATATTACCTGCTGTTCAAACATTCTGTATACTCACTCTAGAATACACACAAATGTTTCTCTCCTGATTTAGAGGGGGATTGTGGTGTGTCCTACAGAGCAAAAAAGCACTCTGCTCCTCTAATCCCAAAGGACCATGTAACTATAAAATCAAAACCACCACTGGCTGCACTCATTGTTCAATAACTAGTCCTGAACCAGGGTGGGAATATGCTGACATGGAGCACGCCAGGAAAGGAAAATTAAGGTATGATAGGAATTTCAAATACTTACACGTCCAGTGAAACTGTTTGTTAGGACTGCATCCTTAGGGACAAAATATAAAGTAAATATTCTCACATCTCCATTATATTGCAAAGATGGCAAATTGCAATGCCCACAAAGTGTTTCTAGTCATGTGTGTGTAACCACCCACAAATGTGTTTAGTATGAGGCTCCAGAAAGGGTTAGGAAGTCAGAGACATTTTTGGGTAACTGGAGTCTGAGTCAGCAAAAAATTGAACCAACTCCGACTAAAATTAAATGGGCATAATAAAAAAAATAATGCAAGTCATAATAAACAACTTCTGTGCTATGAGAATAAATGCATGCAGTGCATAACAATACCGCAAAACCAACACGTTAAATAACCATGAAGCGCGCTGCACATTGACTGTATGCATCACTAAATGGGACATAATGCACAGTGATAGTGCGGCACTGCTTTCCGTTGTATTGGGTTCCGCTGTTACAGGAAACGCAGGGCCCACTGTGAACCTAGCCTTAACTCTCACTGATAATGAAGTAAATGTTTGTTGCCGGACTAGATGCTGGTATAAGTTAAGGGAATGGATCGCCAATAGTTCAAGACTGAAGCTGTAAAGCATTTGGAAAACCGCTGTAATTCAACTGAGGGGACAAATACTTAGATTGTTAGCTTCAACTTTACACATGACTATGGGATTCCAGGGAAATCATGTTTGAAGTGCCCCTTAACCCTGCCTTTTCTTGGAGCCTTCCACTGCCCTATCTTCAGCAGAAGATCAGAACAGTTAAGCCAGGCACACACAGGTAGATCTGTAAAAAGATTTGAGTACAATCAATCAACTTGTGCGCTCATGGTGATTGTACTCCTATCTGTTTACAAACCTACCCGTGTGTGCCTTCCTTTGAGCGGGATCAATAGAGCCCCCTTGTAGGAACTTGATTGAACAGGGTTCCAACATGTTGGAAAAACCCCATTCAATCTCCAATACTTTGCATGGAGACATGAGTCTTTAAGGAAAGTATTAGAACAGCTGCAGCTGCTGCCTTCTCCACAGCAGAGCCAGCACGCCTCACTCTGAAGCTATGCGAGTGAGGCAGCTGTGTGAGACAGGCTGCTTCTCCCCAGCTTGTGGCGTGTTGTGATTCACAACATTGAACGGGAATGGATGTGCCCATTGATTTCTGTTCAATTGATCCCCGATCAATGACAGCGTGGTGCCTAGCTTAAAGCATCTTCTGCCTAATTCCCTTTCTCTGCCTTAATTGGCCATTACAGTGTTGGTTTTCTGCTAGTAGTTCTGTGGGTAATCCTTTCCTTCAATGGATGGATAAAATACATTAGCATATTAAATACTGAGGAGTCGAGGAGTCAGCAGTATCAGAAACTGAGTCGACGGAGTCTTTATCGACCGACTCCACAGCCCTGCCAGAAAGTCTACAGTAGAATTGGGTGATACATAGTTAAAACACTTATGTGTTTTCATGCAGCAAACACATGCATTCACACAATATCATTTTGTTTCATGCAACTGGTTCAGTGTCACTGGGAAATGGTACCAAACTATATCGCCCTATTCACACCTACCTGTGTATGTCACCATATGTACTGCAGCACAGCAGCATCCTGCTGAAAGGATTACACCTCAATAGCAAACCTCTGCGGATAATAGCAAATTCATGGCATGCATTTTAGCCATGTGTTTTTTTTGCGCCATTTTCACCTGCACCTAATGAGCAGTTGCGGCAGAGTACATTGTACTCTGCAGTTATTCCCACTCCTCTCTACACGTGGGGCAGGAAAAGCGATGTTGCGACATTAACAAAGAAGGTCTATGACACAAGCCCAGCCCCCCACCCTTTCGGTGTCACAGCACTGGACGGGATCAGCGGGCCTGCAGCAATGCAGAATCTCTCCAGGCTTGCAAAGTCCAAGAATGGTTGACACACAACCCTGGCCTGGAATGGTAGGGCTCAAGCTTATCCAGAAAACCAAAATGAAGACAGCTACCAAAGTGGAATGTGAGAAAATCTATTAAACTGTGTCTTTGCTAGGAAGCTTTATGTAGCACATGTACGCCAGTAGTCCTAGGAAAATACAAATATAGTAGAAAAGTAAGAAATCTCTCACCACAAAACAAATTACCACCAACAAAGTTATACACAAAATATATATGTATATTTGTTTGTATATACATATGCTTGTGTATCTGTGTTCCCAACAGTGTTAATGCCCCATTCTAGTCAACAGAATCAATGCCAGAAAGTGACCCCTCTGAGACAGTCTTTTGCAACACAATCTGCCCCTCTGGTAGTTGAGGATCAGGAATGGGCTGGATTCCCAACTCTTTACTTGTGGTCACATTCTTCTCTTCTGAGGGTTCAACTGAACGAGTCTCTAATGACTCTCCGTCAGCAGTGCCACCACCATCAGAGGCTTGGTCCTGGAAGTCCTCAATCTTCTTATTAAGCTCGTTACGCTCCGTCTGGAGGGCTCTGCATAGTTTCTCCAGACGTTCCAGTTTCACTTGCAGTGCTTTGTGTTCCTTATCCCTAATGGTTTTCTATGGAAAAAGTAGCAATGGTTAATACATAATGCCTATTGTCAATGGTGCTCATTTACAATCATGACATATCCTCTTAACAGAGCATATTCTTTAGATATCCACAGCATTACAAATGAATTTACAGTTCGGGCTTGTCCCCAGTTGGGCGGTTGGCCATGGTTGTGATCTGAAACGTGCTGCTGACAATCGCCCTGGATTGCGCCCATATTCCATTCATTCTATATGGGTACGATCCGGGGTGGTTGTAGGTCAGTATACAACCACTCATTCCGCAACCACACATGACGCATCATAAAACGCACCCGGTCAAAAACCTTGGTGCTGCCGACTGCGCTAGTGGGGACAAGCCTTAAGGATCTTTTACTCAGTGATATAAGACCAGTACATGACTACAACATGCTTGTTTTGCAAGCTTCATCATGGGCATTCATGACAATACACTTATGGAAGGATAGTAGACAAATGAAAGACATTAAATTCAAAAGTGACCACACGTGGCCTGGAGGACTAGTATTGACAATCAATGAATAATTTAGAGCCCACTGTTAATAATATAAGCAATATACAATTTTGGTTATCCACATACTGACAACTTTTTGTAATGACTAAAGCCCCCAAGTGTCCCTTTCCAAAGTGCAGGTATGTCTCCTCTGCTCCGTCTGGAATGATGGGGCTGACAACACAGCCTGTCTGCAGCTGGCTTAGTCTCTCCCTCAGAAGTCGTGAGGGGGGGGAAGGGAGGTACTAGCAGCTCCTCCCTCTCCCTTCGTGCTTCAGAGAGGCTGCAAGCTTACCAAGTGTCAGTGAACTGGCAGGGTCTTCTCACAGCCGGGATCCCTAGATGCTGTCTGCCGGGTCCCCCTAGCTGCACCGGCTGGTAGGGAGTCCCGACGAACAGTGCTGGCACACAAAGGGTGCCCGGCCGATTATGACCCGATGTTTCGGCTGATTGACAGCGTGGCATAACGTTCGGCCAAAACATCTGGTCACAATCTAAATGTGTATGAGGGGCTTAACAATTTAATTACCATCAAATCAAGAATAAAGGGAGGCCAAAATCATAGAATGTTTAAAATCAGATTTTTCCATATTTTTATCAAAACCAGTGCGCACAAGTCAAAATCCAAAAAAGCTTAAAAAAATGATAACATTTGACCAATCATAATTGTTTAAAATCACTTCAAAATGTTCAAACAATATACCGTATTTTTCGGCATATAAGACACACTTTTTCACCCCCAAATTGGGGGCAAAAAAGTGCTTGCGTCTTATAAGCCGAATACGCGACCCCCGCTGCCAATCGGCCGCCGGTGGTCGCACATTGGCTTCCCCCCAGCTCTCCCGACAGAGGAGAGCTGCGGCAGCTGTCATTTCAGAAGAAAGATACGATGTTCGGCTATGGATGGCTCGGCCGGGGTGCAGGGGGTGCCAAAATACTGGGCTGAACACAGAACAGATCAGTGTAGTGTGACGTGTTGAGCTGAGTGTACTGCTGCTAGTGACACCTGTGGCTGAATTGAATATTGCATCCATTAAATTCGTTGCATTATCCCAATTGATGTGAAAATGTATTATATCTTTTTTTTCTGGATTTTCTGCCCTAAAAACTAGGTGTGTCTTATGGTCCGGTGCGTCTTATAGTCCGAAAAATATGGTACTTCAATGCTTTTTTGGTTTTCAATGGCAAAACATTTCACTTTACAGGCTTGTATACAGAGATGATTGCTTTATATATCACAGCTCGTGTGAAAGGGACCTGAAGGTAGCACACATTGGAGAGGCAAAGCTTTGCAGAGAAAGGAAAACCGGAGTTAGACTTACCGGTAACTCTTTTTCCAGAAGTCTTGTCCAGGACG
>CM070033.1:92833232-92850135 GCA_036250615.1 Ptychadena robeensis
GGCAGCCTGATGCTGATAGTGCAAAGTGACCTACAATGTGGTAGGTCCGCTTTAATTGATTCAAGTACAATTAAATGCTGTGCGCGTTGACTGAGCTTAATTCTATTAAAAGTTTGAGCCATCCAGCCTTCCGTCGAGCGCGAGCTCGGCTGAACAGGGTTCTAACATGTTGGAAAACCCTGTACGATTTCCATTTCTTTGGGTGGGCTGGCAGCCACAGAAGCACTGTGGCTCAATATTGGGCCAGCTTGTCCACAGCGTGATGATGGCATTGTGCCGCAGTTGGCTTCCTCCATCTGTAGGAAAGTCAAGCCACATGTGCCCGGCTTTACACAGTTTACTGTTGACAATTTTGCTATATACAACACAAAGCAATAAAACAAATCACCATCTCATATACACATAATAGTCACACTATGGCTTTCTTTGAGGTTCAGGGCACTAACCTTTTCCATTTCTTGGCGGAATGTTGTGAAAAGCTCATTGCTTTTTGCCATTGTGGTCTGAAATTCTTCAAACTTATCCATGTAAAGAGAAAGCTGTAAAGAAAAAGATAGTAACCATAATTACAAAAAAAAATAATCTCATAAATGGTTACATTAGATTAGGGGTTACAATTCTACAGCCATAAAGTGCTTTAACAACACATTTTATAAAAAGGGTGGTATGGTATGAAGAATGTAAAAAAAATAACCACCACCTACCCCAGAATACATAACATTTTTTCACTTTTAAAGCTCGAAACAGCTAATTAGTTTGTGAACATTCCAAATTATTTCATTTAGTCATTTCCATTGAAGGTTTCTTCTGTCTGGGCCTTTTTTTGTTCCAGCATGGCTTTCATGAAATCAATTTTCCCCATTTTAAGAGTAATCGTTTTTCATTTCCAGACCTTCCCAGTCCCACCCACATTGTCATTTATGATGCTGGGTATGTAGAGACTAGGGACATTTATTACATCGTTTAGGCATAAGCACAGGCAGCCTTCATGTCCAAGGTCAGTGAGGATTAGGGAAGTTTAGGGTTCTCCATGCTTTTTGCCTGTAGAATACCACAGGCATAAGGCTGGAAGACACCAGCCTGTTAGCCTGGAACAGCCCTCCTGAGTGTGGTTTAGGGTTAGCACATTTGGTAATGCACCGCACTACCCAGGTTTAGCCATTGCCATTTCAGTTTTAGCTAAGGAAACGGTTTAATTTTTCTAGTAAGAAAAAAATATATCCATATTTTATAGGTTTACGTTCAGGTAATAAAGGCAGTTTACGTTATCTTATTCTGAGTATCTTGTCAGAATTTGGTTACAGAATAGTTGCCCAATTCAGAAGCAGGATGTGGGTTTTGACTGAAAAACTTCTAAAAACAAGTTCTACACCCAACACATTAACCTGCAGTATTTGCAGAGTCAGGATGGTAAAGAACACTGCATGTACCCCACTTCTCCTATGATAAGCCATCCCCATCAAATAGGTCACCCAGCGATTTTTGCCCAAAACATTAACATAAGCCACCCCCAGCAAATAAGACACCACACCTGCCCCTGCCCGAATCTCCCATTCGGGTGATACAATGGGTAACTGTGTGCCTCCGTGTGACTCCGTCAGGGCCGGCTGCAGTGCAGGAAGGACAAGTAAGCTGTTGATCCCGGTCATAACGGAGTCTGTTACCTGGCCCTACTGGTAGAACCCAAAAAAAGTTGGGGAAGGGGACAATGATTGGCACAGAGTAATCAAAGGGAACAAAGGGGGCAATCAGAATAAGACATCCCCCTGAAAAAAGGACTTAGGGCATATTTCGGCGTTTCAAAAAAAATAAGACTGATCTGGAAAACAGGGTACACAGTTACACATGTTTTCGATGGTAAATGAGGGTACTTGCAGATAGCACACTGTGTGCATTGCCAAAAGGTAGGGGTCATGTGAAAGTACCACAAATACATGCTCAAAAAACCCCCAAAACTCAGGAAACTCAGGAAATCAAAAAGCCGTCACATGGGCATACGCATGGAGTAACACAAATATTGTAAATAATTTTATTATTAAAGGGTAGAGATGGTCGAATTTTTGACGTGTTAAATTTGTGAGCCGATTGCAAAGCCTCTGAAAATGGTACCATCACCAAAATTGCTGGAGATGTAGAGAAGGGTTGGGGGGAACATTGGAAAAAAAGTGTTTTAGCTCTAGCACATGGAGTTTTTGCATAAATTAAGTTCATAATTAAAGTCGAAATTCCGATTTTCAAAATTTTTACTGGACTTTGAACTTAATTTGTGCAAAAACTGTGTTAGAGACATACTTATTTTTTTGTAGTGTACCCCTTCTGTACATCTCCAGCAAGTTTGGTGATGATACCATGTTCAGGGGCTTTGCAATCAGGGTGGATAAAAATCAATGATTTAAAAAAAAAAAAAATCTGGATTTTTTTAATTTAAATTGAATTTTTAAAAAAATAAAATGCTTTTTGAGGAAAATATATTACCATCCCAAGGTTATTCCATGATGAAATAAAGATTAGTTTTAAATTATGTAGACTAAGGCTGTGTACGTAAAATTTTTGGGTAAATAAATTCCATAATTCCATTAACAATGTCATGCTCTTTTTGTAAGATTTTATAATCAATAAAACTTCCCTCAGATGTATAGTGGCCAACATCCCAAAAACTACACAGAAGTTGATAATGGCATAAACACATCACCCCAAATTTCCCCTTGAATAGTAGTTATAATGGGTGAGGGGATGGGCCACTCAATATGTAAAAGCAATACATGTATTATACACAATGCAAAAGAGGAAGTAATGACCATCATATCAATCAGACACAATGTGCAATGTTGCGGATGTCACATCTCTACACGTGCTTAAAGAATAAAAATAGTCTAAATGGCGCAAATTTCACCCCAATGTTTCGTTTTGTTGAAGACTTCTTCAGGGGGTAAGATATGTAATTTCATCGGCCAAATCTACATAACAAACAGCCGACACAAGGGGATCAGTCACAGCAAATAACCAAATCGACATTAAAGTGGACACAGAGCCTCGGGGTTACTCACGTCCATAGATCCATATAGGGTATAAAGACCTAATTTCTCAAGATGGTGTCCCCACTGCACCGACACCAGTGGGGAATGGAGAGACAGATAGACATAAATGCCGTGGTGATCTGCGTACAACAAGACTGATTTTTAATACATTTACTTTGGTAAACATGATCAGTTGATGGTTTGGGTGGGTCTTGTTACGCAGATCACCAGTGGGGACGCCATCTTCAGAAATCGTGTCTTTCCACTCTATATTGATCTATGGATGTCCACTTTTATGTCGATTTGGTTATTCAATATGACTGATCCCCTTGTGTTGACTGTTTGCGTTATGTAATTTCATAGGCCAAATCTGCATATCGTATCCCCTGCGAAACGCACGTTGGGGTGAAATTTGCACCATTTGGACAATTTTAATTGTCTGAGCATGTGTACAGATGTGTACATCCACAATATTGCGCATTGTTTTTGATTGATATGATGGTCATTACTTCATTTCTGGCACTGTGTATAATAAATGTATTGCTTTTGTGTCCCCTCAACCAGGTCTATTCAAGGGGAAATTTGGGTGATGATCTTATCCCATCATCAACCTCTGTCTGTTTCTGCAAGATTATTGAGCAGTTTCTCTGCCTACAAGATATAATCACATATGTTTGGTTTACTTTTGCAGTTCTGAAAACTAAGTGCAACAGAAAAGTTGTTTCAAATATGAATAATTAACCTAAACTAATAAAAAACTAATATGAAAAGTGGTTATTCTAAAAATCTTCATCTACTCGCATTTTAAAGTTATACCGGCAAGAATGATTGATTTATATCAGTTTGATTTAAATCAAATCCACCATGTTTGCAATTAACTCAAAATCATCGGATTGGTCGAATTTTGGAAAAAAAAATTCACCCATCTCTATTAAAGGGTTAATGTTGTGATCTTCAGAGATGTAGACAACAAAAGCAGAGGGAAATAGGTGGTGTTCTCAAATGTCAAACAAACATGTTCACGAACTTACCTGTTGCTTCAGTTGGGTTTCTTGTTGTTTCAGCTCCTCAAATTTTTGCCTGGTTTCTGTAGCCTCATTCAACAACTATAAAAGGAACACAAGCTATTCCATGAAAATGACTTCAATGAACCACACAACTAATCTCTTAAAATCGGATGTAAAGTATATTATTAGCATGCACTGTATCAGAAATAAAAGCGCAGCCCATCATTGTGAAACATGTAGGCCAGCACAAACACCACACAATTCTGACCTTCAGGGAAACTGTACCAGGACAGACAAGGTGGAAGCTGGGTTCCCACTGCTGACCTCCTATGAATCCTGGTTACCTGGCTGGTTTTGGCTGAGTAAATGAACCAAAACAAGAATGTTGATTAGAATATCTAAGTGAATTTGTGGAGTTTTAGGTTGCAGTGATTTAGCATGGCTGCTGGGCAGCTAGAATTTGCTTGGGATGTCAGTAATTACAGACTGCTCATTTTTTTCAGTACAGGTAACAAACCTGAACATTAATTGGGCACCATCAATCTTTGGCATGTGGGAAGCATGGTTTTAGAAGCTGTTGTTGAGATAAAGTCACTACATGAAATTTTCTTGCCACTAAGCAGAATCAATTAGTCCATGGGACAAGCTGAAAAAAAGAATCTGTCTATAGATGGATTAATAGGCCTCATAGAAATGAGCTTAGTGGGTGCTAGGATGACAAGATGTACTACAGAAGGGTTGGGCTTGTCCCCACTCAACTAATGGCCGTGATCGCGCGGCTGCAATTTTATTCTGATCGAGCCCATAGACATGAATGGACGTGATTTTTGATTGATTGTGCTTTGTTATGCCGCCCGTGATTAAAACCGTGAGCGCGCGGCAATTAAGCACCTATGTGGGAACTTAACCTTAGACCGGGGCTCCATTATGTGCTGGGATCCGCTGATGTCAGAGCAAGCATCCATTCCGTTCATGTTGATGCAGAGCACTGCGTTGACATCAACGTGATGGAGGCTTGGACAGACAGAACAGGACCTCTGTGGAGACAGCCCTGTCAAAGCTCCATTACCTTCAATCGGCGGCTTGTGCGCTGTGCTTAAATCCCTGCGTTCAACACATGTGGAGCCCTAACCTTACTTCAGAGGAAGAGTATGAACTGCCCCCATTTTCTCCAATAGTTCTGCTTGAATAGTATTTTAAAAATGTAAACAATACAATACAACAAATCATCATGAGTCAAAATGAAAACAGATAATATAATTTCTGTACCACTGAAAAAGCATTACATGGAAGAAAATTACTACAAACAAGAAAAACTGGTGTTAGCCATCGATGAACATAAAAAGTTTGGAGTTCAAGTGATAACCTTTATTGGCTAACTAAAGTAAATAACTTCCCTGGCGTTACGGCGGTTTTGCTTCATATTTTTGTATATGTAAGGGAGATTTCCTGCCCTTCCCTCTACACATCACCAGATTCATGGAGACGGCAGCGACATGGGCCGGGAAAAGTAACGCTCCTCCATTTACATGGAGGAAGGCATCAGCAGGCCTGCAGCGATGCAGAATCACTGTGGGTTTGCATGGCGCAGGCACAGTTTGTTTTAAGAATTGCAGAAGTATAGCCCAGGTGGTTGAAAAAGCAAGCTTTCTGGATGTCTCAGATCCATTTTTCAGGCTTAAAAATTTCTCAGACATGCAATACCTACCAAAAAATTGCATATGTTGGCCCCAAGCCCTGCAAAACTGTGCTATATGTATAGACAAGACAGAATGAATCTCAGGTCATCTGGTCTGTTCCAACTTATTTGGAATATAGATTCCTACCAAAATAAATCAGTAAACCAACCAGTGTTCAGTTGGGTAACGTTTACAGAGGCAGACAGCAATATAAAATAGTGACCTAAAAGCCAGTATATAAATAATGTTATGGCTGCTTCCACAACACTCTGTACTTACAAACTCTCTTTCCCTCTGGTGCCGTTCCTCAGCTTCCCTCATAAGTTGTGTGGTTTGATGGAGTTTGGCATCAATTAACTGCTGTTGTAGCTCCTTATGCTTGAAGACTTTATCAATGTGCTAAAAAATGAGCAAACAGTTTGGCATGGTAATTATATTCATTTAGAACAGAACATAAACTCATGTCAATATGTGTAACATACAAGCTGGGGGGGGTCACAAACAATTGTCTGGGCAGTTAGCAATCACTCACTGCTGCTATTCCTTGCCAATGAGGGGGGGGGGGGGGCATGGGCAACAAAATAGAGGAAGAGAGGAACTGGTAGCAACACACATGGACAACTTTAGTTCAGATCTCAGTAAATACCAGAAAGGGGCTGCCAATTTATCAATATGAGGTTTTATTACCCGTAGCACATTTTTGGGTGATGGAACATGATTGACAATATCAGTAACTGAATATCAGTAACTTCACTGAAAGAAATCCAAGATTTTCTGATAATCCTGCCTAACTGGAATAGACAAAGAGACATTTGAAGGGACTGTGTTGCCAAATCCCTCAAAATAAATGGAGTACAATTAACAAAATGAGAACTTAAATACACTGTTCAAGTGTGACCACAATGTCACAAACTTAATTGACAGTACTTTTTTGTGCCTGGTATAGTTTGAAAGCCTTTTTCAACACCACCAAATACAAAGTTATCACATTACTTCCCTAATCAGCAGCGAAATACAAGCCTTTTGCCTGTGGATACAGTTTAATTTGGTCATACTACATCCAGTGCTGTTCACACAGGGAGTGCAATTCTTCCCAACCAAATGTGAATGTTCCTTCCATGCTCCCACAAATGTATGCGCCAGTAAGAGAAGAAGCATTAACACAATGATGAGATCATAAAAATACATAGAAAACAATCTCCCCAAAACACTACAAGTAAAAACTCAGTAATTATCACAAAACTAAGTACACTTAAATATGGCTCACCTCTTCCCGTAGGGCATACTGCTCAATAAGTTTCTTTAACTTATCTCCGAGCTCTGCATTTTCCTGGCGAAGCTTAGTATTGTAGACATCATGTTGCTCCATCTGTGCTTGGATTTCATTCAATGTCATCTGGAAATGCGCAGTGGCTTCTTTACGCTCTTCCTCATATTCACGTGCCTGATGCTGATTTTCTTCCTATATACAATATATGAACCTTAATGGTTTACACATGTCTCATGCCAGTACCAAAAATAACCTGATCAATTCACATCACCAATGTGCAACAACCTATCCAGAAGTAAAGGTATCATATATATATATATAATTTTTTTTTTTTTTTTTTTAAAGAGCGTTACTGGGACTACCACACATCTCTCATCCCCCCAAGAATGTAAGGAGGTCAATGACGATTAGGCCCCCTTCCCCCAACTTTGGGGTCATGGATGGAGCTGGAGAAACAGACCTAGAAGGATCAGCAAGGACACGGTGGGTTCCCTCCAGACAGTTAGTAATCCCCAAGTGGTACTCGGGTGAGTATTGCTAGTACAAAAAAACTTACCTGAGCTACACTCAGGCCAAACATTCAGGTACAAAACTTGGACAGAGTAATGGGTCAACCTTGATATTTATTGAAAAAGAGGCCATGCCTTTACTTAGCTAAAACAAAGAATTATTGCGGCAGTGCTGATAATATATGAACCCCATGGGGTTTCTAATACAGATGCAGCTAACCTTTAAGGTTTTGTTGTGCCTTTGAAGCTCTCTGCACAGGGACTCCAGCTTGCTTCGTGCGAGAATGGCCTTGCTGTGCTCACTTTGTAGGTGAACCTTTTCTTTTATCACCTGAGATTGCTTTTTCTGCAAAATCTTCATCTGTTTCTGGAAATTTCGGCTCTCTTCCAGCTGAATAATGAATTACAAGATTTAAAGCTGGTAAAAGCATCATGCATCAAAACATAAAACATGTAGAGAAAATGCTATGTAATACATACAAGATCCGCATATTTCTTGCAAAGAGCAGCCAGTTTTTCCTCTGGTGTTCTCAAAGTATTCAAAGCCTGCATTAAAAGCAGAACTTCTTTGCCTGCAAGTCAAACAACAAAATCTGTGAAGAAATTTGGGGGGCTACTACTCCAAAAGCCTTATGATTTTCACATGCTGGATTGAAAATGACACCAAATATGCCAATTATTGTATACATGAAATGCTTTTGTATAGTTTGGGATGTAGTGCTTTATGTTCCTGCTGGTGAAATTTAGCTTTCATTACATCTATCACTGCGAGGTGACCATAATACACTACAGCCCAGGTGCCCAACCTGCAGCCCTTTGGGCATTCTTCGGCGGCCCCCTGTGGCCCTCCACTTATAGCCCCCGAAACCTACATGTTATTGCATAGGAACTCACCTGTCCGAGTGGGAAGAGGAGGAGATGCGATAAACGTACCTGATAGGCGTATGTAAAAGCCAATCAGCCACCTACATGGTGCCTGAGAAAGTCCCTCACCTCTAATGTTGGCAGAAAATCAGCAGACTGGCGAGTGCCTATGCTCCCACTATCCAACAATGAACAAGGGATGATTGTATAATATATATTGCAGCACATAACCTGAGAATAGGGGCATATAACTTTTGAATCAAAGGTTGTGCCGCATCGATATATTCAAAGGCTTTGACGATGTATATCTTCTAGCTATGCTTGCTGTCATTCATTCATTAAAAAATGCCTATACAAGTCAGTATAGATTGAAATGTTGTGTGCGGCCCTTTAGTGATGGTGAGAGCCGCACTTGTGGCCCTCCATGTAAACTTAGTTGGCCACCACTTCGCTACAGTCACCAAATCAAAAAAACTTCAATGTCCAATGGATGGACTTCATAAGGCAACAGACATTTCTGACACTTTGTAGGAACCTGTGCGACACCAATAAATGTAAACCGAATTTAGGATGGGATTGCAGTAGCTCTTACCCAGCGTCTTTTCCTTGTGGTTTTCACTTCCTGGGTCTTGTTGCCCATCAGGTGGGCCTAGCCTGGTGTCTTCTCTCCCGTGTAGTTTCACTTGAGACTCATTTACTAGATGGTTTGACACCAGAGCATTTTCGATATTTGTGCTTTGTACTTCCTCCAGACCATCTGAGATCGATAAATCTTTTCCATTGACCACAGAGATTGGCAAACTTGTATTTGCCAAAAGGTCAATGTTCTCCTCATTGGATCTGCTTAATTCACTTTCACCCATCGCAATCTGTAAATACAAATGGATGTCTCAAGTTCTTTAGCAATCAAACAACAGGTATTAATAATAAAACCTAAATAATTAAAAAAGAGCTGAACAAAGCTGGCCTTCATTCAAGTACATAGGACAAAAACTGTATTCCAATATAAATATTATACAATACAAACCTTTCCAATTTTATACTCTTTTCAGACACTGTGTACAGAAGGGAACTTCCATGTACACTTACACATGTGTTGCCCTTTGCAGTGCTTGACAATATGGTCTGAGTGGTGAGCTATCGCTACCAGTTACTCAAGAACCATCACCATTTTATCGATATGGACAACCACAGTTTCGGTTTAATGGTCGCTTGGGATCAGCAAATGGGTTATTCCCTAGCATCTGTATGAATAGGACATACAGGCTGTTCACCATTTAAAGTAATGTGATCAGACAGGAATTTACAGACATGTCAGATCACCATGTGATCCGACTTGCGGTGCAATCCAGGTCAATCTGTCCAGATGGGCACATCCGATTTGCGGCCGAGCGATCTACAAGAAGGAGCACAGCAGTCTGTCACAAAACCGGACAGGGATCGTATAGTCTGTGGCTACCTTTAAGGTCTGTTTTTGTATTTGTATGATGAAGAGTAAGTAAAACTTGAAAACAAATGTAAACTTTGCCTTTACTTCCTGGTGTTCCGCCTACATAAAAAAAACTATTCAAAGGAAACAATCACTATTAGTCTATTAGTCTATGTCACCGCACATTTTATACTCCTCTCCACTACTTCATATATTATCTGTCTAAACACAGAAAGTACAGAAAGAAGCAGCAGAAGTATGGTCACAGTGCTTCTATTGTATCTTTTTTTTTTTGAATGCTTTACTTTATGTGTTGCTGATCCTTGCTTCCTTAATTCCTGATGAGTTACAAAGGGCAAAGACCCCTCATGTAGAAAAGTGGGGGTACACCGACAACCAAAATACATTTTCCACTACCCACATCCAAAACACTAATATACTAAAGAAAAAATGAGGCAACCTGCTTAATAAAAGATCTCTGTATAAAAAAAATATTAGCCACAAACAACTTTAACGGTAGCATTCAAAGTACAGGTTATAACATCTGTAAACAGTTAATTTGGTTCATGACAATTCATATCATAATTAGGTCAGCTGGTCACAGACAGAAAAGCACAGCATGTTAGCTCACATGAACTATGCCATTGAAAATTATTTTCACATAGACAGAACCAAACTAAATGGAATGGTACATGTAAAGGTGGTCATACACGGTAGGATTCTGACCTTTAATTTACCTAAAATGTCAAGCATAATTATAGATCATGCTTAAAAAAAAAATCTGAAAAAATATCAACTTGGAGAGGATGAGACATGTCAGTAATGTCTCATTTAAATCAATCACACTGTGTGGGGTTACAATTGATCGCTGCTTGCCTGACCATTGGTATTTAAATCAAACGTAAGCGCGATTGTGCAAAAGTGTATGGCTAGCTTGTCAGTAAACATGAGAGCAAAAAAGAAAAGTTAATGCCAGAATTTCCATGCACATTAAGAGGTGTCGTAGGGTGACCTATACAGAAAGTTATTTATTACTTGGAAAGGATAGTCACCCAACAGAAAACTATTTTTACAGTGGGCAGCAATTAATTTTTATAGAGCCACTTCAGACACCAAGTAAAACCTAAAGATGACAAATCGACTTTACCCAAAAACCTATTTATAAACACACTTGTTATATCACAGTGACACTGAGCAAAGTTTTCCGGGCACAGGTTAATGGATGTGAAACATTTATGGCACAACAATATCTATAGAACACGTTAAACGCCACACAAGTCACTGCTCCTACATGCAAATCTGCTTAAGGAATAGCGTGAACTGAGTCACTGGGATTGCAACATACAACCTCAGACTGCTTAGAGGCATTTAGGAGATTACTACATATGAAAGCAGATCTCGGAAACAAGTTTCTGGTGCCTTTCCCAGGCAAAATAGTTTAATTCACTGACAAAACTGCTTTGTCAACCTGCTGAATTACACGGACAGACTTCATTACAATGCATTAATTTCACTGGAGTTACGGCTCACTTAGAATAAAACAGGATCAAGGGAAAATATCTGGTATAAGTTTGAATACTAAAAATACTGATTTATTCTCAATACATATTGTTGAACAGTGTTGTATGCCTCCCTGTACCCCGATGTATTCCAGTACATGGTGTCTTGCAGGACATAATTCTTACTTCTTTGTGTTTTCACATTCTCTATTATCATTGAACTTTCTATATTAATACATTTTTAAAATCTTTCTCCAAAAAATGTGCTATTAGAAAAAAAAAACTGGATTAGTTGACTGATAAAGTATTACATGAATATACCTAAATTTGTATTTAATAAAAAAAAGACAGATAAAAATAAAACAGGACTAGAGGCTACTCAGCCATCACTTCTTTCTCTCTGCAGGGGAGCGTGTAATTAGCAGAGTTTCTCACTTTTTATGCTTTTTCATGCTGGAGGCGGGGCAGAGAGAAGGAAGTGATTGCTAAGCTGTCACCTCTTTGCCTCTATCAGGGAGAACACAAAGAGTTAAAACCACACACAGCAAAGAAAAGCTTGATGCAAGTCAGCAGCTACGGTTTCTCCACTAATACCAGGACAGTATATGGTCTGGACATTCACTCTATAAGACGCACAGATGGCCCATAGAGTGCAAAAGACGTTGCATAAGAGTTATCTTTTAGGCATTTAGATTTCTTAACACACTTTCCATAAAGAACAGCAAGCATGCAATGATGATTTCTCTGTACAGAGTCTGATTGCGGATATCTAGGTGCATTAAAATACATGAGTGGATCCTTTAGATATGTGTGGTGCTGCCAAGAACATGCGGTAGCATGCCTATTCATTTGGCCGAGCACACAAACCAGCTGCAAAAAAAGTGAACTCACCTTTTCAGGGACCAATACAGCAAAGCACATTAATCCACCACAAGGCAAATGTGTACAGAATGGAAGGGACATTACACTACTAAAAACTGCTTTGAGTAAGCATGTGTATTTTTCATTAAATATGACTCCATTCATTGATGAACGTGTTCATTTACATGCATTGACCTAAGGCAACATTACCCACAATAGGCTGTCAATGCACCCAGTGTCTAAAAAAACCACACCTAACTTTCTGGAATACATTTCAACAAAACGATGAAATCAGAGCCCACATAAAGTGTGTTACAATGTGTAGGCACAATGCAATTAACACAAACTACTACTTTACTCAAGTTAACACAAAAGCATCCTGTATATCTTTCCTCAACATGTGTGTACATTTCTCAGTATAGCTAAATTCAAATTGTTAGTTACTGCTGACAGGTGGCTGCCAATCACCCCTGTGTTACCTGTCTATTTTGTGTTATATTTCCATACCAGCACAAATAAATGTGTACTACAGCACAGGAGCACAATTATGATAATTTTTTAAATCCTAGGTGCAGTAAAACAGAGGGTGTATCCTAGTATTCTTCATATTTGAGAGCTAAGAAGTCAGAAGTGATCAGCGTACAGAGATTAAAGGAGAGATTAAAGCATTTTTTTAACTATATATATAAAATTATATATATTATACCATAGCTTACAAAAGTGAGAACTTTCATTGTGGCAAATAGTAAATGGGACAATGCTGAAGATATAAAACTTTGATACAATGTTAAGTGTACAGCTTATATAGCAGTGTAAATCTGCTGACTAAAACACTAATAACAATAGTGGAGTACATCCTTTTAAGGGGAAAATTTCCAAATTGTGCTTAATATTATGTGTGACCACCATTATTTTCCAGCTGTTCGGGGTATAAGGTTTACTAGAGCTTCACAGGTTCCCACTGGAGTCCTCTTCCACTCCTCCATGATGACATCACAGATCTAGTGGATGTTGGAGACCTAGGGCTCCTCCATCTTCTGTTTCAGGCTGCATGATCTCAAGAGGGTTTAGGTCTGGAGGCATGCTTGGCCAGTACAACACCACACTTTCTTAGACAAGAGAGGTCATCTTGAATGTGTGTGTTCGGGTTATAATTTTTCCAGTCATCCATGTCCTTAGTCTCCTTGTCTTCAGCAAACTGTTTGTGGGCTTTCTTGTGCTTCCTCCTGAGATGACAGCCATGCAGATCAGTGTGGTGTATGGCCTAAACACTGACAGGCTGACCCCCCCCCCCCCCCCCCCCCCCTCTGCAGCAATGTGGGCAGTATCCATGTGTTTTTTTTTTTTCAGGTCAACCTCTGGATATGATGCAGAATATGATATACACTCCACCATGGAGAGGCCTTTTCTGAGGGGAACCTGTCTGGTTTTATCACTGTATGGTCTTGGGCACTGAGTTGCAGCTTATTTTTAGGGCCTAGGCCATCTCTTTTTTTTTTTTCAATTCCTCAGAGTTATTTGCCATGAGGTGCCATGCTGAATTTCCAGTAACCAGTATGAGAGATTGATAACACCAAATTGAACATACATTATCCCCATTCACACCTTGTAACACTAACAAATAACATGACACGGGGATGAAACATTTGAGTACAATGTAGACATTTTTCACTTAGGGGTGTACTCACTTTTGTCAGAGATGTAGACATTTGTGGCTGTGTGTGTGGAATTATTTTTAGGGGACAGCTGTACACGGACAGTACTTTTGAGTGTACCAAAGTGTCATATCTTCAGTGTTGTCCCATAAAAAGTTTTCCACAAAGTGAGGGGTGTACTCACTTTGAGATACTTTAAATGTTACAGTTCTCATTACTTTGTTACATATTGGAACTGGTATCCTCCAATGTAAAAACCTCATTAGACAGGTTTATATTGGCTGCACCTTGCTGATCATCCAATTCATTACAGAAATACCACTCAAAATATTTATATGACTGCAGTGACACAAGGACACAGACTGTGTTATAATGGGGGGCTTTCAGAGCAACTTATTTATTTTTAGATTTCAGCGTAAATTAGGTGGTTCAAGAACATCTTTAGATTGTGTCAAATTGCTGCCATATTTTGCACAGAATAAGACACTCCAGATAAAATATATCAACACAATACTTGTAACATTAACCATGCTCTAGCCTTAACCTGACCAGACATGAACTGAGATTTGTAGATTTACCTCATGAAAGCCACAGAATTCTGTATAAAGTGACTTTGCTGTACTTTTATTATATACTAAATAAAATGGTCATTCTGGAAACAAAACACTAATAGTTTAGTAAATTTGGAGTTGTCCTTGAAGCAGCAACAGATTGAAGCAAGAGGTAAATATTCATAATCTGTAAGGGACAGATGGCACAACAAATTAGCATAATCTTTGGTAATCCAACTGGAGTAGAACTGGATGTAATATGATAACCATACTATAATGCAGTTCATAGAAAAAACTTACCTATTATCAAAAATGGAATATGAAATAGAACATTCATATCCCTGATATAACCAACAATGCCCTTTTACAATGGTAATTGGGGTCTAGACCAACAATGCTTTACACTGGCATTGTCTTCTCTTAAAAGGACGAATATACAGCAAACAAACAACTAGTATACTAAAGTAAACACTGCCTTAAATAAACATGTTCACTCAATAGACAAGGAAGTGTTACTTCTTCCAGAAATATTGTACAGTGCTTTATTCTATCTCCTTCCAAACTTAATGCCAGTGCTCCTATGTCTAAAGCCGGCCATACACGGCTCGATTTTTCACTCAATTCCCAAACAACCGATCGTCATGCATGTTCGCTCGTTCAGGAATTGAACAGAGTGCATCTTGAACGATCTATCCTACTGCAAGGAAATATTAATTGAATAGGGATCCGACATGTCAGTATTTCCCTGTTTAATTACCATTACTTTGGATGGGGACTGAGGGTATGTGTGTTAAAAAGCAGAACCTACACAAATTTTATATCAAACAAAGAAGGGATATAAACAACATCTTGAACTCTTCTTACTTTACCTTTGTTTATGATTCTCAGCAGTAAAAATAGGGACCGCAATGCAGCACTGCTAGAGTTAACACGAGGTGCATAGGAAACCTGTTGTACCTTTCACACTGGCCCTGCTTACGCAGAAACACGCAACAGCGCACATTTTTGGTGCCGCATGGGAGAGCAGTATTTTATTACCACTTATTGTAGCTTTACTGTTACAACACCTCCGCTACTGGTAAAAAAAAAAAGAAAAAAAGCTTTCCAAGCTGGTCAGAGAGAAAGAAGTGACAGCGGGATTTTACCGCTTTCTATCTGCCACACCGAGGAAAGAGAAAAGTACCGGGGATTTCACAGGTCATGCCTATAGTCCATAAGACACATTGATCCCACCCAGTTTGTCTTATGGATTGAAATATAAAGTATAACTATGCATGTTTAATGCTTCAAATATTCTGTATAAATTATTTAGAACCAAATAGCAATGGCCTTATGCCTGACATGTAATATCTGGTTTGAAATCACTAATCCCTAGCCTACACTGTCCTTTAAAACCCCTGCGTTTACCTGGCCATGAACGGCAACAGGGGTTACGACAGGGCTGGCTCCACAGCCCGCCAGAGCCCCGAATCCGCTGGCCCTGCCTCAGTCAGGCTAATGTTTGCGCAGCCCACTTGCGTCCATAGTAACGCAATAGAGGTTTGCGCAGGTATCAGCAGATGCCAGCGCATAGTGGAGCCTGGGGCCAACTCATGATTGATGTTTGCACATTTATAAAAATATTGACTTCACCTGAGCACTAAGACGTGTTGCACGTAAAAGTTCCTACTAGGGAGGCAGTGCCTGAAAACTGTCCTATAAGAAATATTTCCTAGTTCTCCCATTCCTCCGGGGTCCCTTACCTCATCTGACCTCTGAATCTTGGACCACATCAAGAAAACTTAGACTAGGGAGTCATATGAGACAGAGGAAGGCACTGATATAAGGTAGCTGTACACGGTTTGAGGTTTCTGCTTGATCTGCTTAAACATGTCAATCATCTTAATTTACCAGAATCAAATCGATCAGTTCAAATTGTTGAACCAATTGTTCAAGCAGTGATTTTACGCGTTGGTAAGTTTCAGTTGTTCGTTTAAGTGTCTGGGTGGGTTTTCTTGGTACATCGATGGATTTGTATCCAATGGTACTATAGAGGGCGTGCCCAGGTCTACCGCTGATTGATTGATCGCACAAGCCGATCTGTCAAGCAAAGGTTGATGCGTTTACCTAGCTTCACCCTACGCTCAACAAACCCGGAAGCTTAACAAACCAACTGTACAAACTTTGATCCCCTGACGTCCCGATTCCACCCGAATGCAGCTTACCTGTGTGACTACTCACTGTAATCCAAATAAATTCACTGTGCAGCATAACTCTTCTTCTATGTTCCCTGCTTACAAGTACACAAAGGTCCCATCATAGCCGATCCAAGTGCGGCCCGTTGTCACCAGCCCGAAGCCTCAATCATGGAATGAATGATGGAGGCGATTCACACCGGGTGATACCTTTTATCCAGAGAGGAGGAGACACCAAATTTCCTGACCGCTTCATTTATTGTATACATGGCTAAAGTACTCGCTTCAAGTGAAACCTGTCTACCAAGCAGAAACACAAATAGCCAGAACGCATCACATATCATGCGAATGAGCCCTTAACCATTCAACGAATGTCGGCTGAATGGTC
>CM070033.1:92858154-92872892 GCA_036250615.1 Ptychadena robeensis
GGGGGGGGGGGCTTTATATTTATACCTTGTCAGTGCTAATGGCCAATAGGTTTGTGTCTTCATTTTATATCTCTGCAGAAATGCATCATTAGAGTTATATTGCATATTAAAGTGTAAATGCTTTTTTATGTAGAATAAGGAATGGTAGAAAGCCTGTTTAGATTTTCTTCACATCTGTGTCCAATTGGAAGAGATTTAATTTCATGTCCTGTCTTTGAGATTTGATGAAAAACTAACAGAGTTGTTGTTATAACAAGTATCCCCATTGGATAATATTATACTGTTATTGCTGATGCCGTGCGATCGACAAGCCGTCCAAGCACAGCACGATGATGCCATCACACTGCGCTTGAACTCCCATTCAATACTTTGGATAGAGACTCTCGGTCATGTAAGTAATGTGGATCAAATAGGGTTTACCAACATGTGGGTTCCCTGTTCAATAGAGATTGTTCCTGCACGGCGATCGATTGTACTTAAATCAATACAAAAATCGAGCCCTTAAATGTATAGCTTTTTGGTGCCCATACACGGTTCGATACCTGTGCAATCGATTGCACCACGCTGTGCACGATCGCGGGTCAAACGAATAGGAATTGATGTGCACCACTGTGCACATAGGTTCTTGTTCGATGGGGACCCTGATCTGGAGGGAGCTGCTGACAGCTAGCGATGAGACACAGGATCACTGCAAAGGAAGAAGGGAGGCTATGTGTAAACAGTCGTGCTAGCCTCTGCCCCCTTTCCCCTGCCGGGAGCCGATCACAGACTGTGTGCTGAGCGGAGGGGGGCCTCCTTCCCCCTGCTCTCTGCGTTGCTTGTCAGATTGACCTGGATTTATGGACATGTCCGGTTCGACTAACCTTTTGCGAGTGGGATTGGCATACTGACTCAATTTTGTAATAGATTCGATCACCGTGAACATGTACATTGCTTGAATCTATTATAAAATCGAGCCATGTATGGACACCCTAACTGCATTGAAAGACTAAGCATATCTGTGTTTATTACAATCCTGACATTAAAAAGTAGTCTCCAAGTTCTTACTCTGAAGCCCATGTGTGCACATGCTAAGTAAGGATAAGTTTATAATAAACAAAGACCTGATCTGGCAAAGCATAGAATGCTTATTGTTCACCTGCCACATAAAGTTCAGCCAGTTCTCAAACATTGTATGCTATTGTTGTTGCAGTGGTCACAGTAGGGAGTGTTCCTTAGTATGCTTTACCACTGGTCACTATTATATGTTTCATTATTGTTAAAAGTAAGTAGTAAAATCCTAATTTTTTTTGTATCTTTTTAATTTTAGGTTATCTCTTCAATTTTGCTTCTGTTGCTACAAAAAAGATCTCTGAATCAGTTGCTGAAACTGCCCACACCATTAAGAAGTCAGTGGAAGAAGGAAAAATTGATGGCATCATTGAGAAGGTGTAGTGTGTTGTGAAGTTACAGATTAAAAAGAATCCTAAAAAATATCCCCATATATTCATTGTATAGTAATAGTCCTTTAATATGCTCAAATATATACAAAAAAGAGTACAGATATTTTTTATGTCTTTTATCAGTGATCAAGTGACTTCTCTGTCCCTTCACTCAAGCTTGGTGGGTAGAGAATTGGGCTGTAGGTGGGATAGATTGGTGACCTTGTATATAACATTCTGGGTATAATGGGCTAGACTAGGGAGGAGCATGTGAGCACTGCTGCAGTATTACTTAATGGCCAAAAATGTTGCCGCTGAGGCCACAACATAAAAGATCTCAGGATTATGGTACTGATGGGGAATTGGAAATCACAGAAAGACAGGCTGTTGAACAGGGGGTTACCAATAAAACAATCAAAAGAGAGGCTGTTCATGTTTCTCTAAAGCCAAAGCTCTGTTGAGGAAAAAAAACTGTTGTTTTTGTTCAAATATGTGTCCCCTTGAAACTTTGTGTTTTAAATGTGATTTTCAATGGGCAAATTTGTGTTAAGAGTGAAAGAGGGATCCCGAAAGCTTGCTTTTTCGATTACTTCAGTTAGCTAATAAACATTATCACTATGACTTTCTGTATTTATTGTTGGCTTATTCAGTACAACAATTATTTGGACATTTAGAATCACTATTTTGTTTAACATACCAGGGCTGTGGAGTCGGAGACATTTTTGGGTACTCTGAGTCGGCAAAAAATGGACCGACTCCTACTAAATTTAAATGGGAATTTTTTTTTTTTTAAATGTCGCAATTAAAGTCGTCATGATGAACGACTTCTCTGCTATAAGAATAAATGCATGCAGTGTGTAACATTACAGCGCTCACTGTGGCCCTAGCCTAAAGGCCCCCAAACACGTACCAAGTGGGAGCCGACAGACCAGCTCAACTAACAGCATTGGCCAGAGATTATTGGACATGTCCGTTCTCTGGCCGGCCGAGCTGTGGGGTGTCAGTGATCGGGCACCCCCGACCGGCGAGCGCGTACGCCCATAGGTCGGCAGCGAAATCAAGGTTCCTGCTTGAAAACGGATGATCCGTCCATGGATAGATGGTCCCTCTGCAGGGCTGTGTATGTGAGCGGCAGCTGCTTCTGTCCGCTCCCATACATAGCTGTGGTAGCTGCAGATCGATAATCTGTGCATGGATGAATGGACGGATCGTCTGCCTGCAGCGGGCAATCCATCCACTCTCATACAGAACTGTGACAGCTTCCCTTCTGCGGCTAAACTCAGTGCTTAACGGTGGGGAATGCAAAAGCGCGTCCACCCACGGCCAAACGTCATGCATCTGGACTATATGACTTACTCGGTTTCCCTCCGCTTTTGAGGGGGGGGGTGTCTAATAGTCTGAAAAATACACCTTTCACAGGTTTATACTTGCCTATATTAACACAAATTTTGCGAGCAGTTGCAGTCATTACACAAATGAGAATTTTTACAGAAGATGTATTTATTTTTGATTTTTTTGTAATAATTTCTTTATTAACATTTTAGACGATTATTGGAGATTTTCAGAAGGAACAGGACAAGTTTGTACATGAAAAGAATGTAAAAAAGACAGGTATGCGATATGGATTTTTATCGACTACATTGTGTATTTAGCCAACAATTCTCCTAAATTCTGTTTTGTACTGCCTTTACTCAAGTTTACAGTAAATATAAAATGACAGAGCTTAGGGGTCGGTAAGTTTGGGACAACATTCTAAATGTGGTTGTGCTTTGCTTTTTATAATTTTTCAATCCAATAGTACTGATGACAGGTACTGTATATATGTACAGAAAGGAAGGGAGACATGGGTAGGTCAAGCTAACACATGTCTGCCAACACATAAGAGTCTGGGACTTTTATGGCACCAATTTTATCAACACGTTACTCAATAATAAGACCGATGTATTTTATTTATACACTTCAGTAAATTTCTTGGCATTAAAAGCCAGTAAAAACTGATACAAAAGTACTTCAAACTCCACCATGCTCAATAATATTACATATGTGTTGAGCCATATTTTGCTGAACACCTCTTTTGCAACTCCTGCTTTATCAGGAAATCAAATATCCAGCATTATCAACATTATAACTTTCAAGCATGATGAGGACAGAAAAAAAGGGCGTCCTATAGTCTGAAAAATACGATAATTCCTTTACAAAGGCACACAACCCAGTAAAGTACTGTAAATGATAACATAAAAGATAATATACTCACATTGAGTCCGTGTTCCTATTTGTCATGGGGGGCCACACTCCCCCTTCATATTGGGAGCTGCACACCTACACACAACGTAATCACTATCCCCTTCATACTGACCCATTTTTTCTCTGACATTTGTCCAGGCCCCATACACAGCTGCTGACAGTTCTTTCATTCTTTTACAAGGTACTGGATATACTCTAGTATAAGCAGATACAAAAAAGCTGAGGTAGCAATTTGTACCTGAACTGAAATGACTAAAGTATTAGCCTAGGGTGGAACTGCAGCTAAGGCACAAAAACACACGGCAAATGTGTTTTTTGGGGGGGATGTCATTAATAACCCTTTTAGTGAAATGTTGACTAGCTGACTTTGTAAGTAAGCTGCAAAGCCCCTGGACGTGGTATCATCACCAACATTGCAATTAACTTCCAAAGTCTGCTTGTCACAATGTTCATCTCTCCCGCATTTTGGGTGCAGGAAAATTCCAGTTGGATGTTCTATCCTAACTAACAAACTCCATTGCTTCGCACCCAGAAGCTGCTCGTCAACACAGTCTCCTTCTGTAGCACATGTAATAACCGTATGCTTGTGCCCAGGTTGGCAAATTTATTTATTTTGCAGTAAATAACCATGCTGGATCATCTACTAGATACACACAAGGCACACTGTACAACTCATGTTTGACTGCACACTCTGTGCTAATATTATTGTACAGTAGCTGAATGTTTTTTTCCTTTTTCCTGTTTTTTTTTTTGTTTTTTTGTTTTTTATTCAACAATAAAGTTTATTAAACAAACTCAAGGATATACATACAAAATAAAGCATGTAGCAAGTAACAATACAAAAACAACGAAAAAACAAAACCCCTGTTCCCCACACAACCGTATGTTTGTTTGTTTTTTTCCTTGTAATTGCAGATTATTTTCTAATTTGTGCTACTCTACTATTTTGTTTATGTTCACCTTCGGGGCTTAGTAACTACGACATCATGTGTCATTTTACTTCCGCAGCTCTGCATTGTGTGTCGTCAAGCAGGCTACCCGGACTAGTTTTACCTGTGCAGCATATTCTTGTTTACTTTACTTTAACGTTTTCTTTTAAAGTGTTTGCCCAGGCTGATTTGTAAGCTACACACTATTCCACTTTACCCTTTCAAGGAATAGACACAGCTAGGGTTTTTTGTGCACCAGCTTTATGTGAAATGTAAATATGTTTGTTCAATGGCAGATTGGGTGACAACATGACCGCTTAATGCACCATCTCCCTGTCTCAATAGTGAGGACTTATTAACCATAAATATACAAAAAAAAAGAAAGAAAGCGATAAGAACCATAGGGGTTTAAAGGTGCTGCCCACTCAAATATATTTTTTTTAGATATGGTCTTTTTCTTCTGTGCTTTCTTCTTTTTTGTCCAAATTATTAATGATTTAATTATATATTTTACTGATTATTTAAACATTGTTGTTAAGCATTGTTGACTGGTGTGTTGCTACCTTAACCTCCCTAGCATTGCTGACTGCACCATCTCGTCCAGCACTGTCCTGTCAGTACTGCAGTGGGCGAGATAGCGCCGTCCGGTGAAGATCAGAGCCCTGGCAGTGATACTTTCGTGCTGTCCCGGTGGCTCCGATCATCTGAACTGGCTTCTTCACTGAAGCCAATGTCCCCCCGCCCCATGACATTAGATTGGGGGGGGGCCGCAGCATAATTCAAGAGTAAATCGCACAAGAAACTGCAGAAAACTATTCAATGTGATTCCAGAGACGGTGCCAACTTGGTTATCACTGAGAGTGATAACTGAATCCTATACAAAAAAAAAACACGAAACACATTTCCAATTGTTATACAAATGTTATTATAAACAAAACGTAAATATAAATACATACTGTTTTGAAATCCTACAAAAAAGTATTTCAGACATTTTATCATACAGATGATACCATTTAATTATTTATTTTTTAAATGTAATTTTTTTTTACATAATTGTGTGTTTCAAACATTATTATATTCAGGATGTCTACAAGACCCTTGTACGGACATATTTTTGGAAGTTACAGGCTTACAACATTAAAAAATCCATTCAAGTCTATGGTGCACTGTTGTACAGAAATCTGGATCTTGCGAGAGCGCTAGGGAGGTTTAGCAACAGAAGGTGATCTGTAGAATCTTGTGCACCACTGATTGCTTTAATATACTGGTCATAAACATTTATTTTACGGAATGGTTTGACACTTTCAAAAACGTTTAATCTGTTATATGATGTAAAATGATTTTGTTAAGGTATAGTCAACCATCAATTCTGAAATTTGACAGATTGGAAAACTGTGATAATTTATTCCAAAGTGTAAAATATTCCTGGTATAAGAATAGTTCAGATTAAATTTAGTGAAAACCGGAATACATTCCAGCTATGTTTGAACGTGGTTGCATTTTGTACTACAGTCGTTCTAGATTTCTTTCACTTGATTTGATCAGCTTAATATTCATTTGACTGTCCTTTTTTTAGCTTTTCCTTTCAACTTAGAAAATATGATCAAACACTTAAGGCGGTCCTACATGGTTTGCTATTTTCATTCGATCAACATAAAACGATAAAAAAAATTTTGTTTTACAATTGAATGGGAATCGAACAACTTGTATGATTGATCAAAAGTTATTAATATCGAACAAAAATTTGATCATACGGTGATCGAATATGTTGGTAAATTTTGATCGATCTGGTAAACCTCGAATTTATATTTAGCATGTTCGTTTGAATTATTTTCTTATGTACGTTCGTATACCGAACAACCTGAAGTTTTTTTGGCAACACCACAGAACTTCTGATCCAAATAAAAATTTTAACGATAGTTTGTTCAAGTACATACAAAGGAGTTTTCATTTGCCATCGTGTTTGGTCGAACAGAAATCAAGTGAATACATATAGATAAGTACGCTCAAAATATTAAACATCCTGATGGAATCGATGGTCGATCGTGCAAAAATCTATACGTGTATGGCTAGCTTTATTCTGTGCACTATGGATGCATAGACCTAAAATGGCTGCTAAATCGTGCCTATAGTTAGCTGCTTATTTGCCTTTGTTAAATAACTAAAAGTACTTAACCTATTTGTCTGTGTAATTTGTACCAACACACTTATTTTGTCTTATTAGAAGCGGCAGTTCCTCCTTGGGTTGGGTACAGTGAAGAGGAAACCATTCAGCAGCAGATCCTGGCCCTGTCTGCAGTAAGAGCTTCCTTATTGTTATATGTTATACAAATGATACCAATTAATTTACTTTTGTGCTGGTTCCAGTTGAAAGTAGATTGTGGCTTTTCAGGAAGCAGATGTTCCTGAACATTTGTAGCAGAGCTAGACCTAATGTTCTATGTTAGATTTTTCTATACATATTTTAATATAACAGAAGTGTGTGTTTTTATATTGTGCTTGAGCTGAGGACTAGCAGTGAAGTTTCATGATTTTTCTAAATTCACATACTGTTCTTATATGTCACTATATGTTTAACTTTTTAGGATCGGAGAAACTTCCTCAGAGATCCCCCTGCTGGAGTTCATTTTAATTTTGACTTTGAGCAGATGTACCCTGTAGCTCTTGTTATGCTTCAGGAAGATGAGCTTCTTAACCGTATGAGATTTGACCTTGTCCCCAAACTGTAAGTGACATTACACACCGTAACTCCCACTGCTATCATTTTTAAAGTGTTGTTTATTCTTTATTCTAACATTACCGAAACCATCGCATAGCCCTTTTATTATTTTTAGTTGTGGTTTTGCAAAACATTTGTGGGACCAGTAAACAAGAACGGTATTGAACCGTTTGGATAAAAATCTTTGTTCAACTTAAAACTCTGTTTTAGTTTAAATGGACTAAAATAAGTCCTTGCCTAGTTGTTCTATTTGTCTTCCCTAGTTTGTACTACTGACAATGGTTTTACCATGCCAGTGGGGATATCCACAAAAGGGACATTACATGTGTGTATGTACCACCTAAAAGCCCACATACGTGTAGCAAGCCACGGCCGAATTTTTGGCCGACCGATGTGCGTGCACGTTGTATCTGCCAGCGAACGTACATATGCTTAAATCTCTGGCCGATGCCATTGGTTTGAGTGGGGACCCCGTTCAAACTAACGACCAGCACACAAAGGGTGCCCGCCAATACTCTGAGCGACTGGGTGCAGCGTAATGATGTCGTCACGCTGCGCTCAATCGCTCATGTGTTGGCCTCCGTTGGGGGCCTTAAGACTTTTAGCTTGCCAAGGAGACTCAGAAGTTTATTTCAGCCTTAAATATTACAGACAATAATAATCAGATATGTGCAGCTTTCACACACAGGCAGAGATAGATGGGGGAGATGCCATGGGCAGCTCTTTCATCTATCTGTCTCTGCTCTTCATTGGTTATATCAGCAGGGCTCCGCTGATATAAACAATACAAAACAGATGGGAGCTCCTCCACCTCCCTGGCTAATCTTCTTGCCGGGAGAGTGAAGATGCTGGCGGGGAGCCAAGGTGCGACCACTGCACTCAGCCGTGGGTGGTCACACATTCTGACCAAAAGATTTCTGGGGGGACAAAGTGCGTCTTGTGATCTGAAAAATACAGTACTTGTTGCTTGTTACAGTAAGGCATGTTGGTACAAATTTACAACGCATAGTAACTGCATGTATGCCCCTCACTTTAAAATACTCTGACAGGGCCATGGTTAGCAGTTAAACATTATAGGGGGATCTTAACTTTCTATGCTCTATCCAAAACAAAGTTTGTTTGTTTTTTGATGGACATTTACTTTATTTTTATTTATTTTTTTTAAATGCCACATCTTTAAAATATAAATTAATTTTGCTGAATTGCTGGCATGTACTCTTCTCCATCTGGTATATTCTCAATTTATTAGCCAGGCATCACACAGCTGAAGTAACCTGAGTGGGGTTAATGTTACACCTGCTAAAAGTATAAGCCAGACTGAAATCTTTTGTCCTCTTCTTCTTTTCTATTTGCTTTTTGTTTAAAAATGTTTTGAATATGTCTGGAGGATGTTGGCACTGTACAGTCTGAGCACTGGGGAACGGGATCTGCTGTATGGAGGGATATTTTCTTTTACTGCACACCTTGGGGTAGTTCAACTTCCAGTTAGCCTCTAATTGTTCAAGCATTTTGGGTCTTTTGATTAAATTTTATGTTCATTCTTGTATAATTTTAACTGACAAATTACAACTATTGAATTAGTTGTATATGTACTCTCTGTTCAAACCCATGATTGTCTGTAATCTTAGATACAAAGCATGTTCAGTACTTGAATAGGTACTTGTAAGTACCAATAAGTATTTGAATAGGAAATCCCCTGATTATTCTGAATTGTATGGTACAGGAAACAGAGCACACATTAAAGTGGGTAGGATAAAAAAAAAAACCTGACCATAATTGCTATCTGGGGCTGTGTAGGTGTGATTCGCCTTAACATCTTGTCCTCCTGACAGTGGTCAGGGATTTTTGTATTGCCACATTTTTCTGTCTTTTTAGAAAGTTCTCCTGTACTTTCTGGCTAGCAATTTCTGAGCAGACCTGGAAATTGCGATAAATGGAGCCCGGAGAGCAGTTAAAACGTTTTCCCACTTCACTCAAAGTTCAGAAAACACATTTTGGGCTTTTTTAGGTCAGTAGAATATGTAAATGGGAATCATTTTTGTTTTTTCAGAGTAAAAGAAGAAGCCTTTTGGCGAAACTATTTCTACAGGGTGTCGCTTATAAAGCAGTCTGCACAACTAACTGCACTTGCAGCTCAGCAATCCACAGGCAAATCTGACAAAACTAGCAGCACAGCAGACGATGGTGGTTTAGAAGGTACTATAGATATATATTTTGTATGTAAAGGCAGTGTATGAAAACATGGGGTATGGTAATTCTAGATGGGGCCCAGAGACCATCCATCCTGATCCTCCAATCCAGTTTTCATGTAGGTCCCTCACCAATACATACCTAACACATTCCAAATTATATTCTTTGAATTGATGCAATAAAATGTTATGTTTTAAGGCATGTTTCCACTGTTCCGTTCTTCCGTGATTGCTGGGTGCAAGCGATCTTCCGCACTCTCCGTGCCGCTATTGGAATCACGGCAGGGCAGGAAGTAAGGGTGTGTGGCAAGATGTCCTGCCCCATCCCCCCACTTCCTTCCTGATTGTGTCCAATAGAGCCTGAATAGGTGTGGTTAAAAATCAGTGGATGGAGACACGATTTTTAACAGTGTCCAGTCATCTCTAAGGCCGTGGTCAGGAGTGATCGGGCGCACGCAGCCCTCGATCCAAACACCCATAACCCATGTTCTAGATCCTAGGCCGTGCCTGCCCGCAGATGTAGGGGATGAGCCCCATCAGATACAAGGCCCCGCGATTATAATTGGCCAAGTGGAAACAAGCCCATATTGTTATCTCTGAATTACTGAACATTTCTTTTTCTGATCTTTAGAAACTGTAAGACCAAAGACTCCACCTGTTGCTATGAAGAATCAAAGGAAAACTCAGGAGGTATTGTGGCTTTTTTTTTTTTTTTTTAGAGTGATGAATTTTCATGTGTGGAATGTGGGAGAATCGATTATTTGATTTTACTCTTGTTGTATATTTTGAGTATATTTTAGATACTATGCGATTGCACCTGCCTGAGCTTTTCTATTTATGTTCAAGTGACATTGTATAGTGAGTGTTTTCCAAATTACAGGAAGATGAGGAGATTTCTACCAGCCCCGAAGTATCGGAATTTGTGAGCGAAGCATTTGATTCGTGTAACATAAACCAAGATGATCTGCGGAAAGAAATGGAACAGCTTGTGCTTGATAAGAAGGACGAGCTTGACACCCCAGAAGGTGAGCAGTTTAATGGTTTTAAATTTTTTAGGAGGAATATGCATTGAATTATATTTTGTGTGTGTTCTGTTTTTTAATTTTGCAATAAGTGCGTTTTACTTCTATTATTTCTATCCAACTATGTTTATATACAAGGTGGCTGTGTGTATACCAGCAGGGAAAGTTACCCCATGTATACATTATACAGCCATGTTTACATAAACCTTTCCCTAGTATCCATAAAGACATGAAACACTTATTTGTTTCTTTTTGACAGAAAATAAAACCACCATGACTAGATTTCCTTCAATAAATTTTTTTATAAAACTATCATTGCTTTTATTTAGAAAGATTTGGTCCAAAAAACTTTTTTTAACCTATAGAAAACTTTTAAATACGCTTTTACTTCTTCTCATATTTATATGTGAATTTTTTAAAGAGTCCTTACATATTTCTTGTTTTATAGTATTTACTACCATGATCTCTGCAATCGTAACATGGAAGTAAAATCGCATTTTGATTTGCTATGTAAATAATGAAATGTATTTTCCTCTCTCTTCCTTTGCTGGACCAAATCAGGTTTACAAGGAGGTTACAGGCCCCTGGGTATATCCACATGCACAATCAGGTGTCCCAATACATTTTGGTAGTTGTTTTAGGCGTGTAAATGTAAAAGAGGGTTCATGTTATTGGTCCTTTATCCAGTTTAGACCTAAGCTAATTCATGTTTCAGTTCCCCCCCTGTGATGGCTGTAAGATTGATCTTAACATGCAATTGCAAAATTGTTAGGTAATTGATTTCTGATAGATACTTTGGATGGAGTCAAGCGTCCCCATTCAGAGTAACAGTCATCAAACAGAAAATTCTGACATATCGGATCACTGTTCGAAGGAAAAATAGACCTCTGTATGGCTGACTTTAAACTGACTGAACATAATCTTAGGGCTGTTTTACATTTTATCCCATATGTTGGTTGTGATAACCCCTCCATTTAACCTCCTAGGCGTTACGGCCTTTTCGCACCATTTTTTAATGGCATGTAAAGCCGCTGCTCTGACATTTGCGGCAGAGTACACTGTACTCCGCCGTGATTGCGACTCTCCTTCCTACCCTCTACACACTGCCGTTGTCAATTAGATGCCGGTGGTGTGTTGAGAAAAAAGCAAAGCCCCCTCCAGTAACATGGAGGTCTATGGTGCTGCCCCATCTCCCCCCGCCCCCTTCAGCGGCACCGATGACGCCAAAGACTCAGGCTGGAAAGGCTCTGTGAGCCTGCGGCTCTGCAGGAATGCTGCAGGCTCAAAGTCAGCGGTTGTGCCCGTTCCCAGAACAGGCGCAGTTTGATCGTGAATGTACTGGCTTCGGGCATAATGCCCAGGAGGTTAAAAGGATGGATGGTGATTTTGATAGCATTTTGCAGTTTTGAGGTGCTAATAACCTAAAATACCACCACAAAAAAAACCTTCTTTACATTGATGTGAGTAGCGGAAGTGTAAACCTAGCCACGTATCTCTTTTACTTCCCCAGTAGGTAATTTTATCTGCAGTGATGTGATGTGACTATAAACACAAAGCTTCTGGTTGTGTAATAACTAGACCTTATCTGATGCCTTTTTGGGTTTTGTAATAAAATTTGTTGAAGCAAATAGTTTGACTCTTACATTCTAAATTTCAGAGGAATCCGAAGACTGGATCCAGGAATTACAACAAGTGGTTCAAGAATATGAAGTAGTCTCTGGATCAGACAAAATGAAGGATGAGAGCTGGGATAAAGAAATCGAGGAACTCCTCCAAGAAGATTAATTGTTCTAAAAATGTCTATTCCGGATTAACATTACTACAGTCATTCCTATAAAAATGGCCTCCACTGGCTTATGTGTGGTGGTCCCTGATCACATCCAAATGTAAAAACTCAAGGATTACAGACCTTGAACTTTGTATGCATGGACCTATTAGATGCCCTCTCTGTTATGGTTTTATACTGTAACCACTTTTTTCCATATGGGGTCATTTCATGTTGTAACAAGCTAAAGTGATTTAAATGATATGGTATATGGGTTTGTAAGTTATATAATATGTATTTTGCTTATGCTAATATATTGAAAATGTAATTCTGTAGAAGGAAAAAAAAGACACCTGAAATTAAAACCTTGAAGCCTATACACCTGCTTAAGTAAAGGCCTGGGTGCCAAACAATGGTGTTTGTCTATGGGAATACATTTATTCCTTTTTAATTTAACACCATTTTGGATTAAATTTGTTTGGGCTCATACAACTGTTAGTCATGATCAACAGTAAAGGTTTACATGATTTTAAGTTCCGTCGTGTGTTTGTTTATTTTTGACTGCTGGACAGTAGAGTGTTAGATTCCTTTTTGCGTAAAAACTCTATAATGTGATGTCCTGGAAAATATTCAGTTTCATGCTAAAGGGTTTACAACAGAAAATACAAGGCTGGGAATAGACGGTACGATAACTGTGCGATCCGACAGGACGGCGGATTTTAGCCCAATCCTCGTTGGTTGCTGCATCCAATTCCTGCATGACCCGATCCTTAAGGGATGCGGGAGCGCACACGGCGTCAGATCGGGGAGCGGATCGTGCAGGAATTGGACCGTCTATGCCCAGCTTTTCCCATCCCAGCCCTATGTATGGTGAGAATGCAGAAGAATGCTACGAACACAAGCCCAAAGTATCTTCATCAGGTTTGTAGAACTGTCCAGCAGTCTACACTTGCTGTCCCTTCAGGCAGAGGGATGCTGCATTACATACATGTGATGAATAGAGAAAAGAGCAGAGTAATGACCTCATCAATTGTTTGCTGTCTAGTCATATGCTGGGCACAGGGAAGTTACTTTGCTTTATTGTGTAACTGCAGTAAAAAAAAATTGAAATCTCCGTCTGGAATGCTAAAGTAGATTTCCGAAATGTTGATCCTTTTTATTTTTTCCGCAGATAAAGCTGCTACACATTTAGATTATGTATTTGTGGTTTCCTGGAATTTCCTTCCACCTTTTTAAACTTTTGTCTTTCTAATCGAAGTACTACAACAAATGTGAGATAGTTTGGATGGATACATGTGCTGTGTAGTTATTCTTTCTTGAGTTGCTGGTGCAAAGATAGTCCTGTGTAGAGTTCTGTACTATTGTGAGGAAGAATATATGGCAAGGCCTGTGATTCTGGATGTAAATTTTTCCCACTGTTGCATTTCTTTGGAAAGCATTTAAAACCATTTGTTACTGTGAATATTGGGTATGAAATATTTAAATCTTGTATCCATCCATCTTAGTGCAGTGATGGTGAACCTTTTAGAGACAGAGTCCCAAAATTGCAACCAAAATCCCACTTATTTATGTCAAAGTGCCTGGCAATATAACCTGAATTACACAACTCGTATACACACACCAAACATGTACACACACACACTTTCTTATAAGATTGAATAGGAAAGGGTATGGGGTGCTTTGTGCAATCAAGAGAACTGACAGCATTGATAGCCAATAGGCTGCAGTTCTTTCCAGGGCTGTGGAGTCGGTCGATAAATTCCCCGACTCCGACTCCTCAGTTTCAGATTCTTCCGACTCCTCGACTCCGACTCCTCTGTATGTAATATGCTAATGTATTGTATCCATCCATTGAAGGAAAGGAAGGCATCATACACTAACCACAGAACTACTGGCCAGGAAACCAACACTGTAATGGCCAATTAAAGCAGAGAAAGGGAGTTAGGCAGAAGATGCTGCTGCTTTTTCCTTAAGCTAGGTACCACGCTGTGATCGGGGATCAATTGAACAGAAATCAATGTGCACCACATGGGCACACCAATTCCTGTTCAATGGGGACCCATTATCCCCAGCTTGCAGTGTGTGCTTTACAACACACCACAAGCTGGGAAGAAGCAGCCTGTCTCACACAGCTTCCGAGTGAGGAGTGCTGGCTCCGGTCCCCTTCACACTGACAGCCCACAGCTGTGGAGGAGGCAAGAGCCGCAGCTGTTTTAATACTTTCCATGAAGACTCATGTCTCCATGCAAAGTATTGGAGATTGAACGGGGTCTTTTCAACATGTTGGGACCCCGTTCAATCAAGTTCCTCCGAGCCGGCTCTATTGATCCCGCCCAAAGGAAGGCACACACAGGTAGGTTTGTAAACAGATAGTACAATCAATCACTGCGAGCGCACAAGTTAATTGATTGTACTCAAATCTTGTTACAGATCTACCCGTGTGTGCCAA
>CM070033.1:92875726-92907617 GCA_036250615.1 Ptychadena robeensis
ATGTTATTATATTCAGGATGTCTACCAGACTCCTGTATGGACATACTTTGGGAAATGACATGACTACAATGTAAAAAACTTTTTTTTTTCCCATAAAAGTCTATGGTGCGCTTTTGGTACAGAAATCTGTACCTCAGCAGTGCGCTAGGGAGGTTAGGTAATGAGGAAGATACTTAGCAACCTAGAAGAGTGATGGCCAGGGTTATTGTTGTGAAAACAAAGTGTTAAAAAGTACCTGAAACACTTACCTGAACTGGGTAAAGTATTGCCAGTAGTGTCCTGCTTTGTTAGCTCCATATATTTCTCCCTGCATAAACAAAAAGATTACTTTCTTTTAAGTTTACCAAGGCACCGTTGTCCTATCTTAGCACATTTGCTTCTTTCATAACACAATATCCAATAAATGCCCCTGAATAAGAACCAAGAGGATGCAAGGGGAGATTTATAGAACATTAACATGGATCTAAACTGAAAAATGACATTCACAATTCATTATATATAAGCATTTACTTTGCTTTTATATGTCTCTCACCCAGTGACAAAGGCTGTGTGTACATGCATGCCACACACCTAACATAGTCCATGTATGAATAAAAGCTGCCATAGTGTGTGTTGTCGTAATATCTCCTCATGCACTTAAAGCGCATCTAAACTCAAATATAAAAATAAATAGTAAAGTATTACATTTTTACTTACCTCGAAACTGTCCCAATAGCTCAAAGTTGCTCAAAAACCTAAAAAAAACATTTTGTAGCTATCCTGCTGATGTCTGTGGGAGCCGCCATTTTAGATTCAGCTTCCAGTCTTGAATTAATTAAGGCTGCAATAACACCGGCGGGCCGCTAAATACAATGTGTGTCAATGGACATGAAGTAAAAGCAGGGAAAAAAAGAATGTGTACAGCTGCTGCAGGATTGTCTGAAGCCCGACAGTGTGAGGAGCTAAACGCTGCGGCCCCAGTGAAGTCAGGGGGAGTAGTGAGGGGGGAAATGTACAGCTTTCTCCACACGGCAATGATTTTACATTTTTCATTTACATATTCCTCCAATGCTGTGGGGTTGGCTAGCTAGGGGGAAATGTTTGTCTGGTGGGTTTAGGTGCGCTTTAAGGAAGCATACTGTATACTATGTAATGCTGTGATCATTATGCAGTATACTACATTTCCTAAACATTTAAACTAAGAGTACATTTTGCCTTTTATTGGCACAGATATAAGTAACTGTTAGTCTCAACTTACTTCATCTGTTCCCTTACTCCAAGGAGATGTCTGAATATAAGCTGGGCCTCCAGATCAGGATTCAAGAGATCATTCCATTCCTGTAATGTGACTTCATGTCGTGTTTTGTCACAGCCAGTAACTGATTTACACAAAGACCACAGACAACACAAACGGGTCATTATTCACTTTAAATATAGTTCATTTACATTAATTATTTGACATTTAACCTGCTCTGTTTTTGTAACTTTTAGCTGTAGTCTATTAGAATATATATTATATATAATATATATTTTTTACATCCTAATAAGATATTACATCCAGTATCTGTCCTGTATCAAATATTCCAAACTATGATGTATACTTCAAAACCATTGTATATAATAACTTGGAGAAAAGAACTCCATTATACCTTTTCAGAAGAGGAACTGACTAGATTGTTTAGAAATGTACATTCAATAAGTGTGGCTTTGACAGCGCAGGAATGTAGTTTTAAAATCCTGTCACGATGGTACAGATACCCTACGCTGCTCCATAAAATATACCCTTCTGTCTCCCCAATGTGCTGGAGATGATTATCCGAGCCAGGTACAATGCTTCATATATGGTGGGAGTGCCGCTCCCTAATACCATTATGGGATTTTGTTTTTGAATGTTACAATTTAGTCAAAAACTGCCTATTTCTATTGAAATATTTTGGCATAGTAGCACGTACAGTCCTGGCCAAAAGTTTTGACTACGACACAAATATTAGTTTTCACAAAGTTTGCTGCTAAACTACTTTTAGAACTTTGTTGCAGTTGTTTCTGTGATGTACTGAAATATAATTATAAGCACTTCATACGTTTCAAAGGCTTTTATTGACAATTACATGATTAAAGCAAAGAATCAGTATTTGCAGTGTTGGGCCTTCTTTTTCAGGACCTCTGCAATTCGACTGGGCATGCTCTCAATCAACTTTTGGGCTAAATCCTGACTGATAGCAACCCATTCTTTCATAATCACTTCTTTGAATTTGTCAGAATTAGTTGCTTTTTGTTTGTCCACCCGCCTCTTGAGGAATAACCACAAGTTCTCAATGGTATTAAGATCTGGGGAGTTTCCAGGCCATAGACCAAAAATTTCAATGTTTTGGTCCCCGAGCCACTTAGTTATCACTTTTGCCTTATTTTTTTGGTTCCATTCTTTATCCATGGCTGTGTTTTTGGGCAAAATTGTGAGTGACCTCACTCCCTTGGATGAGAAGCAACCCCACACATAATTGGTCTCAGGATGCTTTACTGTTGGCATGACACAGGACTGATGGTAGCGCTCCCCTTTTCTTCTCCGGACAAGCCCTTTTCCAGATGCCCCAAACAATCAGAAAGGGGCTTCATCGCAGAATATGACTTTGCCCGAGTCCTCAGCAGTCCGGTCCCCATACTTTCTGCAAAAGATCAATCTGTCCCTGATGTTTTTTTGGGAGAGAAATTGCTTCTTTGCTGCCCTTCTTGACACCAGGCCATCTTCCAAAAGTCTTCGCCTTACTGTGCATGCAGGCGCGTTCACACCTGCCTGCTGCCATTCCTGAGCAACCTCTGCACTGGTGGCACTCCGATCCCGCAGCTAAATCCTTATAAAAACTTAAGCAACTTTTAGAATTTCAAATATTTGTGTCAAATATTTTGGCCAGGACTGTACAGTAATTCCACGTCATTTGAAACCTAATATTTTTTGCATGTTTAAAATAAGAAGGATCTATTTATTTGGAATGCCCCATAATCTCCCCTATTGGACCTATATGAAGTAATCAGGAAAACCAGGGACCTCAGGGACCACATTCCCTTTGGCCCTGCATACTTTATTCTGGGCCTTGCTGACCCAGTTAAACATAAACGCTACAGCAAAGTGTTGTATGGAAGCGCTGACATATTACATTTTGCTTTTTAGTTATTGATTTATGAGCACAGAGTTATAGCAAAGTCAAAAATGCAAATTTTACCCTTTTCCTGAGCAAAGCGACTATTCGAAATATATATATATATTTTTTTTTAATATAACTATACAGCAAGTTTGGAGTTCAAGTGATACAGTTTATTGGCTAACTGAAGTCATTAGAGAAGCAAGCTTTCGGGATGTCGCAGATCCCTTCTTCAGGCTAATACAATTCTGTTTTTTGAAACTCACATTTATACAAGTTACAAGGACATAAATATTATAACAAAAACAACAGTTTTGTCTTGACACACATGATGGATGGAGGTGAGAGTGAAAGGTTGGTTAATGGAGATAGTGATCAGAATTAAGACCCCCACACACGTACCGAGTGGGGGGCGACAGAGCAGCTCACATGAGCTCTAGACTGCAGCGTGATGATGTCATCATGCTGCTCTCCAGAGCTGACAGCATCGGCGTGTACCCTGTGTGCCGTTAGCTTCAATAAAGACGCCGGTCTCCATTAAAACTAACGGCATCGGCCAGAGATTATCGTACATGTCCGTTCTCTGCCTGAAGGAGCTGTGGGTTCTGGGATCTGTTGTCCCCAGCCACGAGTGAGCTCGCCCATCGGTCTGCACCAAAATCGGTACATGTATGGCAGCCTTTAGGAAGAGTTATTGGGGGTGATAGAGATAAAAGGTTCAGCCATGATATTCACCTCCTTCAGCAATTAAAATGTCCATAGACCTGGGAAGAAAGGAGGTGAATATCACGGCTAACCCTCTTATCTCTATCACCCCCAAAAACTCTTCCTAACTCTGATGACTGTCTACACTTACTAACCCTTCACTGTCACCTACATCAGACAAGTGCGTCAAGACAAAAAAATTGCTTTTGTTATAATATTTATCACCTTGTTATTTTGAGTATAAATGTTTCAAAAACCAGAATTGAAATAGACTGAACAAGGGATCTGCGACATCCTGAAAGCTTGCTTCTCTAATGACTTCAGTAAATCAATAGACCGTATCACTTGAACTCCAAACTTTCTGCATTCAGCGATGGCTAACACATTACAACAATCTACTATTGTTTCTATAACTATAAAAGGCAACAATATATTTGTGGTACAGGTAAATAAAAACTGACTGAGGCACTTTAACCAATTTCTAAAATAATTTGTAGATACACTGTATATTACATACTGCTTCACTGTATATTACATACTGCTTCAAATTGCCTACATGTATGTCTTTGGCTTTTGGCATTGGCACATAACTAAGCTTAAAGACGTAGAGGTGTCATTATGTCATAAAATTTGGGTTGGTTTATCCCCATTTTTTAAGCAGGTTGCAATTTTGTTAGTAGTAAACTCAAGACAAACATTCAAGAAAGTATTGGTTGTGATTGATATACTGTACTGTACAGTGTGTGTAATACCTCCTTTGTCCTTCTGGTGGCAGCAGCTCCATTTCTCCCCTTTAAACACACCGGGATGATAGGAGCACAGCATGTTGGCGTTGTTGACGCAGGCCTTTCGCAATGCTGACAGCCACTGATTCAGTTCATTAATACACTATAATAAATACATTTATTTTATTTTAGTATCTGATACATACATTATATATGAATACTGCCCACTTTATTTGTTGAAAGTTGGATTTATAAAGACTAAGCATATTATTGCCAATTTAACTACTGAAACTTCGACTATTCTTATTTTGCATTGTACAGACTTATTTACCAGCATAATGTAAATGAATAATGTGTTAATGAAAAAGTGTTTCTCTATACAATTTACACATTAGTGTTAAGCTCTGTACAGACAAGAGATTAAAGCCCACCATACATGTTATTACCTCATGATCTCCCGGCAGATCGACTGGCTGTGATGATGTACTCATGCACGGACGGTCATGCTGAGAATCGGCCACGCTCCCTTTGTGTGCCTGCATTTACTTTGGATGTGGACGCTGGTCATCTTAAACCATCTATCCAATCTATCATGATAGTCTTCCGTGAATAGCCACAAGAGTCATAAGATCAGACAGGACGGATCACTGACCATCCAACAAGCCTGACATCTGTCTCCCTATCCTATGGGGGAGGACGCAGCGCAGTTCTGCTTGCTCATCCTCCCTTGGACCCCATCGCAGTAAAGTGTATCTGACATCTGCTCACAGTCTCTAACCTCTTACATTTTGTTCTTAAAATACAATTTATCAGTACCTTACACTGCAAATATAATGCCTCCAGGCTTCCAGTTTCATCTGTGTATATAATCTGCATTACATTGGAATTCCCAAAGCACTTTTCTTCTACTTTTTCCAAGGCTCGGATTCTTGATAGAGGGATAAATGAACTTGTCTGTCAAAACAAAGTGACCACATTTTTACTCTGACAGGTCTAAACTAAAATCAATGTGTAGACAACTATCAACAATCAATCAACACGTTGTACATATAACAGAAAAACATGCAATAAAAAGTTGTCAGAATTTCTTTGCTTCTTATAAAAGCTTTTTTACTTCTGTCTTTGTTGTTGTAACTTCCCATCTGGGGACTGCATTTATTTTTTGCAGACAAGATTAAGGAACCTTAAGACTTGAATTACAAAACACCCATCATTCAACAAAGAAAGGGCTTTAATGGCACCTATATCAATTGATTATCCCGCAGCCGGCAGTTGGATGTCCCTGGTGGGTAACACCCACCACCTAGGTAAGACTTGTTAAACCACAGAGTAGGTTTGAGAGTAGGAGCTCAGGCTCCTGTGCATCTGGATGGACTGACTGGTTCTCCACTATTGTTATATGTAAGAAACCTGGTGTATGTTATTTGCATCTGGCAGAGAAGGATGCGGATGGGTAGTGATCATGTGTGTGTCTATTGTAGGGTAATTACCTTGGACTAACCAAACAGGGGGTAAAAGCAGAAAAGGGTGGAAAATCCACAAATTGATGACCTTGAGATACAGATTACTGATACCATGGAAAATATCATTGACATTGTGTTCTTGTGAGTTGTAGCCTAGTATGTGGGGCCAATGACATGGAGAAAGTGGTTTTGGAATTTTCCGTTTTTTTATGTGTATTTTTCCCTTTTCTCATCCCTGAGAATGTCCCCCCGGATTAGAGTGACAGACTAAGTGGTGTGGGTTGACATCCTCAGCATCCACTCTCAATGTGGCTGTTGTAGCTGTAGTATACAGTCCCATTGGTTTCAGGACCTATTCTTCCAAGAGGTATGTGAATAGCATGTGTATGTCCTTTCAAGCGACCATAGGACACTAGCACAACTACTGCTGGACAGTAATTTTGTCAATTACATCCCCCAGTGTCACTCTTGAGTCTTAGATACCCCCTGAGGAATTGTTAAGGGAGAAACATGTTGATGGAATGATGGACATTTGTGCTCAATATTTTTTGTGATTACTTTGTTTTGTGCATATATATGCGATTTATACCAACCTTTTTATACTGTTTATTAGCATATGATCAATTGGTATTGGTGCCATTAAAGCCCTTGTAATTGATCTCTGTTCAGGCGTGGCACCTGAGACTTCCCAATAGAATCACCAAAGGGACACCCCTAATTGGTTGTATGTAAATCTTAAGTCTGGGACCACATTTTAAATAAGATTCAACAACACAAAACATAAAAAGGTATAGTTGATATTGTCTTTCTCTTTACCTTGGAAAACTGAGTCTTGGCAAAACTTAAGGCATCAACAGTTAGTGAGAGAAAAAGCTTTTTGAAAGATGAGCTCAGCAGGTATCCTTTGCATTTAGTTTTGTAGACCATTAAGGGACCTTCTTTCACAGTGAGACTTTGAAGATTTAGTGACTTCTGTAGGTCTAGTTCTGTGAGATCAAAAACAATGGGAATCATTAGCACAGCAGCTAAATGTACCACAATGCAGGTTTTCTGGTTAAACCATGATGTTATAAAACCCAGCCAATCTGCTTTATTCTGCCGATCATATGATCATAAGAATCTGCCTGGAGTGATGTTTTGTAAGTATACCATGCACATACCATGGTTGTTATTGTGACAAGACTTTACTCCCCTGGAATCTGGATCTCAAAACATGATAAACGGTTAAACTTAAAGAAATTTGGGTGTATAAAATTCTGTTCTGGGCATTCTCTCAGGTCATTTTCACCAAATTCCAACAAGATATACAACAAGAAAAACATTGCACTTATAATTTGTTACTCTAGGTCTAGTGTTATTGCGAACTGTCTTTATTCATTTCAAAATATTAATATGGGTTTGATCACTTATGTGAATATTGAATATTATAGGTAAAACACATTGTTACCTTCCTTCTCTTCTATATCTATAAGCTTGATGATGAATTCCTTCAGCTGTGAAACTCCTTGTTGAATAGTGGGTTGTAGTGGAGCCATCCAGGATTCCTTGGCTCTACTTGCTGGAGCATCCATATTACCAACATTTTGTATTGCCTAAAAAAGATGAAAATTCATTGGAAAATTGTATTATACTAAAGAATATTCATGGCCAAGGCCGTCTATGCCGTTTTGGCAAATGTGCGTGCGCATAGGTTCCCTGGGAGGCCCCCGCCACCCTCCCTTGCACGCCTTTCTGGCACCCTCCGTCCCCATGCAGATCCGAACATCCTGAGCTGCGACGAAGGAGAAGAAGAAAAGGAAGCAGGGCCCTAAACTTATGTATATGACAGCTGTTAAAAAGTGTTTCCAATAACATGTTTTGGTGTAACTTTGATGTAACAAGTGATCTCTCAGGCTGCGTCTACACTCCAAATTTCTGCACGGTTTTCCTGTGTGTAGACCCCGGGGAAAACCACTCAGTGCAGCCGTCCCCTGTAATCTCCTATGGCAAATGACATGCCAGTCCATACTGGCACATCATGACCACGTTTGGCAACGGGAACATCCCACAGACACACCCGAAACACGTGTGATGCATGTACCCGATGTGTTTCTGGGTGCGGTTTGCTTATAGTAAGTATAGGATGCGGAATACAGCGAATACCATGCCCTATTCGCCCTGAAACAGCGCCCAAACAGCGCCCAAACAGTGGGCAGGTGCTATGGACACGCCGACATGTCCATAACGCCCCCCGTTGTTTCTAGGGCATCATAGTTTAGACCCAGCCTCACAGCTCTTCCTGAACCTGATCTATTAGAACCCCTAATACACTCACAAGCCACTTTTTTAGGCACACCTTGCTAGTACCGGGTTGGACTTCATCCTGTCTTCATCCTTCATACATTCAACAAGGCACTGGAATATTTCTCAGAGACATTGGTCCATATTGACATGATAACATCACGCAGTTGCTGCAGATTTGTCAGCTGCACATCCATGATGCGAATCTCCTGTTCCACCACATCCAAAAGGTGCTCTATTGGATGATCTGGTGACTGTGGAGGCCATTTGAGTACAGTGAACTCATTGTCATGTTTAAGAAACCGGTCTGAGATGATTTGAGCTTTATGACAAGGTGCATTATTCTGCTGGAAGTAGCCATCAGAAGACGGGTACACTGTGGTCATAAAGGGTTGGATATGGTCAGCAACAATACTCAGGTAGGCTGTGGCGTTGCAATGATGATCAATTACTACTAAGGGGCCCAAAGTGTGCTAATAAAATGTCCCCCACACTATCACCAGCCTGAACCATTGATACAATGCAGGATGGATCCATCCGAATGTCGCAGCAGAAATCGAGACTCATCAGACCAGGCAACATATTTCCAATCCTCTATTGTCCAATTTCGGTGAGCCTGTGCGAATTGTAGCCTCAGTTTCCTGTTCTTAGCTGACAGGAGTGGCACCCGGTGTGGTATTCTCCTGCTGTAGTCCATCTGCCTCAAGGTTCGACGTGTTGTGCTCTTCTGCATATCTTGGTGGTTATTTGAGTACTGTTGCCTTTCTATCAGCTCAAACCACTCTGGCCATTCTCCTCTGACCTCTGGCATCGCCAAGGCATTTGCGCCAACAGAACTGCCGCTCACTGGAAGTTTTCCCTTTTTTTCAGGCCATTCTCTGTAAACCCTAGAGATGGTTGTGCGTGACAATCCCAGATCAGCAGTTTCTGAAATACTCAGACCAGCCCATCTGGCAGCAACAACCATGTCATGCTCAAAGTCACTTAAATAACCTTTGTTCCCCATTCTGAAGCTCGGTTTGAACTGCAGCGGTTCGTTTTGACCATATCAACATGTCTAAATGTTTGTGATTAGCTGATGAGTAATATGCGTCAAGGAGCAGTTGGACAGGTGTGTCTAATAAAGTGGCTGGTGAGTGTATATACCAATATATAAGATAAGATATATAGCCATTAAGATTCACAGAGTGAATTGATACAAGACTGTCAATCTGGCTTCAGTCCCTTTAGAAAGGAACCTGCTGTTTGTTCACATTAGAAGGCTGTCAGGTTGCCATTGGTGCAATTTCAACCAGTCTGTTGGGAATTCTAAAAAAATTTTTCACAATGCCTGCAACTGCACAGGCCAGTAGGGTCTTGGTATAATGCTCTTGTTAAAATAAATATTTATTGTGTATAAACTGGCACAGGTACTCATAAATATTGAATGCACTTTGGCCTTACACAAAAATATTTACTGTATTTTTCAGACTACAAAACGCACCTGACCATAAGACTCCCAGTTTTTAGAGCAGGAAATCAGAAAAAAACATTTCATGTGTTTAAATGAATGTGAAAAAATCTCATGCAGTACCCATATTCAGCCACACAAAAATGTCACTAGAGAGCACACTTCAGCGTCTCTTCTTCCTCACACAGAGCACACAGAGGGGAGGGAGAGGGGGGCCCTCTATGGGGGAATCAGCACACCGATCTCCTCTCTGCTGCGTGTGTGAGGAAGCTGCCTGCGAGTGCAGCTCTTCCCACACACACACTGCATTGGCTATATCTGTGGGCCTCTGCAAATATAGCCAATACAGTTCAGCTCCCTACAGCTCTCCTGGCAGATGGAAGTTCTGCAGCTGATCTCCCATCTTCCCATCTGCCGGGAGAGCTGACGGGGAGCCAAGTTGCGATGACCGGCGGCCAAATGGCCATGGGTAGTCGCACATTCGGACCATAAAACGCAGGCACCCCCCCCCCCCCAATTTTGGGAGTGAAAAAGTGTGTCTTATGGTCTGAGAAATATGGTATTATTCTAAATTTGGCATGCTTGTGGCTTTTCCTTTAAAACCAAAGTGCAGTTGCAGGGGGTATTTTGCTTCAATAACTAAAAGGGATAAGTAATGGCTTTTAATCCCTTGATCCTAAGCTTACAGTGACTCCTACCTTTTAGCAACCCAGCTCTTTCTTAGAAAGCTTCTTCTGGTGCTCTGGCACCATTCTCTAGCACCAATGTTATTCCCCAAAATGGACAGATAATGGCTCTAGAGCAGTGGTTCTCAACCTTTTTAGATCTTCAACCCCAGAAGTGACATGAGGTAGCTTTATTCTCCCTCAAAACTTCCCACCCAACTTGTGGGCATGAGCGCTTTGATGCTTTCAATGAATGTGGGAACCCCTGTAAAATGATTGTGCAACCCCCGAGAGGGTCCCGACCCACAGGTTGAGAACCACTGCTCTAGCGGGAGGAAACTAATGAATGTCCACAGCCTGGATCAGTAAGTAATTATACCTCATTCCCATAGACAAAAAACATATTGTAACCCTTACAGTGAGGATTGGGACATGCTGCAAAGGTTACTGAATATTTTTTGGATTCATATTTTTAGTTAGACTGAAATAGCATTGTAATATAACAGCAGTCCTAAGAATTGATAGTAAATTCTCGTTGACATGTGTAATATTGACAGATGGGTTTGTTACCTTAGCCAGGAGCAGCAGTGTCCTGCTGGTCCGAGCATCTGCGTGTTTCTCTCTGAGATGGAAAAGCTTAGGAGACATTATTGCAGGAGAGAAAAAACGAAGACACAAGAAACTGGTAACTGCAATGAACTTCACATTCTGGAAAATAAAGAAAAGGAAGAACACTGTTAGTTGATAAAATAATGACATTTTATAAACACAATTAAGTACAATCCAGAAATAGGCATGTCAAGCATAACATACATTATATTTATAAGGTTATGCACACTAAAAAGTCACAATAAACTATATCTGGCTGTATTGTCTATATCTATTCAGCTCAATAATGGGTCAAGGGGTTACCCAGGTCTCATTAGGGTGAACCATTAATATATAGCAGAGTGCAACCATAATTGCTAAAGGGTCAAGGTGAATATTATTTTTGTAAGTAAATCATATGAAAGATTCAATATTTCTATCTGCCAGGCTTTCAGAGGGTAATTCAGTGCAATATTGCAAGTGACATCTATAAGATTTCAATGGGAAAAGCCATTGTGTGTATTTTGCTGGTTGTCACTGCTCATAGAGATGTCGCGCTTCCAACAAGCCCCCCCCCCCCCCCCCCCCCCCCCCCCCCCCCCCCATGTTGCGGCGTCTCACACAGAAGGGGCTGCAAAGGACATTCACAATTTAATCATTAAAGATTTTTTTTCTTTGTCTTTTATTGCTGCATTATGCCTTTTTATCGGTTGAATTCATGTTGAAGTTAGTTGTGGAAAAGTATAATTTAAACAGATTGTTGCTTTGATAAAATTAACAAACCATGTGTTTATTTTCTGGAAAGCACTCTTCCACCCGCTTGTAGAGTTGACGGAATGTAGCCCGTATGGTAGCTGGACATATGTTGACTGACTTGGCTATTGCTATAAGAAGATCCGTCAGGTAAGACTGGAGATGCTGAGCACTTTGCAGGATTATTTCGCTCTCAGTCTGGATCCTGTGTAACCCTGAGCACCTAGGAAAAGGAACAAAAATTAGGGAATTCATGGATATTTTTATGAAACAAATCACATTACACTTTTCCAATGCTTTAGGCACAGGGATTTACTTTTTAAAGTAAAATTCAATCACAAAAAAATCATGAAAGAGGTTTCCCCACCTATTGTGCAGTTTTATTACTAGTATTTATTACAACCCTGCACTGCTACTTTTATCAAGCATTTTTAAATGGACCAAAGACATAGTATCAAAAGGTCAAAGGTGGCAAAGATGACCTGACCCATTAAAAAAAGGAAACTTCCAATGTAGTATATGAAACCCACATTAGAAAATGTTCTAGCACTCTAGAAACCCTTGGTATCTACATTTTAGGTTATATATAGGAAATATAATATCAGCAAATGTAACTAGAAGCCACACCATGTCAGAAGTGTGTAAGTGGGAATTTGATGCCTTTATCATCTCTTAATGTCTTAAGCTGGCCATACACCTTCAGATTTCTCTGTCAGATTTCCTTCAGATCAGATTTTGTTTTACCAAAACCATGTAATATGAGGACCTTTCTACACCTTCCAATCACTATGTATTCTATCAGGGAGGACACTATACTACATGGTTGTTGGTAGATCTGATCTGATCTGAAGGAAATCTGACAGAGAAATCTGAAGGTGTATGGCCAGCTTTAAGAAGCATATGACCATTGCTCTTGCCAAGTACTACTACACCAAGTTTTCCATTGGCACCCACCAAAGTGATTCATAATACCACCAGAATTTACCCTGATGTTTAGGTTAATATATAAATTATGTAACTGAAGTTAGTAAGTTTAAAGTAAAAAGACATGATTACATGTTTTTTGAAGAGTGTCCAGGAATAATGCATCAATGCACAGGCTTAAAATCTAAAGCACTACTAAGGGGAAACGTTTGGTTATATGTTTAAATGACACATGTGGGAAGTTTTATTTGTCTAGCCACTACTGAAATCTATTTAACGTTCTCACATTGCAAAGATAGGTCTCTGACCTTATTTCTCCCCGCTATAGTGAAATAAAACCATGCTGATCAAGGACTTTCACAAGTGAACAGTGAAGACATAGAATACTAATAGGGTCATTTAATGGTTTCCTTTTCTTATTATCTTGCAGTATAAGTGCAGAATGTGGTCTGTGCATGCTAGGTATGAACAGTCAGTGTCCTTTTCTGTTCCACTTTCCATAAACGTCTAGTCAACTGAAAGCAATAAACTCTCCAAGTGGCTTTGGTGTGTTTTTCTAGTCTTTTAACACTTATGCCAATCGCACCACACCACCTTATGTGCAGTGAGCAACTAAAGTCAACATTTACAAATGTCTAAAATCTACAACATATGATGGAGGAAAAGATACTTCAACAATAGTCAACAATCTCTCTTAACATATCATAAGTTGTCTGTCTATTTACACATTAAACGCTAGGTGTAGGTTAAACAGTATATGCTAAAGGACTCTCAATTTTTCTCTATGACTAAAGCTGGGCATACACGTCACAATTTTCCTGCGATTGTTTTTTAATCCGATCACCCATCTGATTCCGGAATCAATTTTAATTTGCAAAAACGATCGCAAACTGCAACATACCATGCATTCAATTTCTGGGCGATTCTATCCTGAAAGTCTCACATGCACACATTCATGGGTTGGGAGTGGTGTTAGCTGAAGAACTGGCCAGTGACCAACAGCACACAAACAAAGGTAATTTCCACAAGAATCATAGATGGATCACTTACAACGATCGCATGAGACAACTAACAGCACTCGATTCATGTGCTTTTTATTAAATTTATCCATCAGAACGGATCCGTGAACGATCGTTTTTCTGTCCGATTTTTGACTAAATCGATCTATTGGCATGCTTCAATTTTTATTCAATCCAAACGCGTGATCGATTTTGATAAACGATCGCACTAAAATTGAACTAAAAATCGTGACGTATATGCCCGACTTTATCCCTTGCTGGAGTTCTTCCTAGCCCAAAACAAAGATTGGGGTATCACAGTGATTCAAAGCATAAACACGAAAAAAGAATGGGGTAATATTTTTTGGACTTACTCAAAAAATCTAATAATATATTAAAATTCATATTATTTATAAAAAAATTATTTAAAGAACAAATCACAAAGAAATGTAGTATCTCTGTTGAGTTCTTTGGTTTAGAAAACCTCTTTGGAAGTAGAAAAGAGGCTCCACAAGGTGTAGGTTACACTTTAAATAACATACATTAGCTGTCACAGTTGCATATTAATAATTTGAAATGTATACACAATGGAACTATGTTATTGGTTTTTTTTTAAATTGTATAGACTGGGGGATCTGATAAACAGTTAAAGCCATGCACGTAAGAAGGATGTGAAAATCATTAGTAATGAATATTAACTTCCTTCTTTCTGTGATTTAAGGGCAAAGCCCTGTTTCTGACATGCATCCAAGTTTTTCATGTGATAAGCTTCTGTTAAACCTACCATGCAAAGGAAATATCAGAAGGTCATATGTGTAGCCTCTCATCAGTGTGATATATATATAGTTTAGAAGAAAGTTTTCATTTAGAATATTTCTAGCATTTTTCTTTGTGTTAATGAGGAGTAGATCTGAATATTTTGCCTGTGTTGTGGTGCTGTCTGTGACCATGGTGCTCTTCCCCCACCTCTAAGGACAGCTGTGGCTCATGATACCACATCTATTCAGATGGGGAATACACAGGGGAGACAGGGAAATGCTGACGTTTGTAAAGTATGATGTTTGCAAGCAAATGCTTTTTCATGAAAACGCTGTAACGTACAGAACTTTTCCGACACAATCACCTGCGTCAGAATTTAGATATGTGGTATCTTAACTATCTGCATCAAACGGATATACTTAAATAACAGTCTAACTTATTAAACAATATAGTATTCATACATACCCAACTTCTTTAATCTCAACTTTACTAGGATCCAGTTCAATATATTTTTTCTCTTCGAAAATACGATTGATCGTAGTTCCAACAACACTGTGCAGATATTGGGTTCCTGCCACCTATAGTGTAAACAACAAAAGGAAATGACATAAAAAAATCTGGATGGACTGTATTTTTCTTAGCAAACCAACTGGATGCTCAAGGTTTAATACAATCTGTAAGACCTTACTGTTCCCTGGGGCACTATTATTGACATATTACCTTTAGCAAAGCTGAGAAAGGTCAATCTTGGTTTGCCCTTGGAGTCCCCAGAGCCACTGCTTTAGAACATTTTTGCTTACCTTTGTATTGTCATATATTGGGACAGAAGAGTTAGTGCATCATCTGCTTTTTAGAACAAGCTTTCTGCAACCCACAGCTCTGGAGCAGCCTGCTGTTTTTCAACCTCCCTTTTGTGGCTTCCTGGCTACCAGCAAGTCTAATCCCTACCACACACGCTTACACACTGGAAGGAAGAGTCTGCCAGTAGAAAGGATCACTGGTTGCAGAAACAGCTGCAGCTCCTTGCATTTGTCCCTCCAGGAGAGAAGAGAGCCCTGATCCTGCAACATCTCCCATGTAAGAAAATAAACAGGGGCTATGTGTGTCAGGGCACAGGAAACACAAAACAATGGATAGGCAGGACTACCTTTTATATTTGGGCTCATTCACACTATTGTGTACTACCTATGCATGTGTTATCGTTGAAGCATATGTCGCACAATACACATCACACAAGTTAGAGCTTTCCATATGACTGTATGGGAAAAGCTTGTTTTCCGTGTAAAAAATGCAAGCAGCAGTGTGTTACTGTGTGTGTCACAAGAGTAAATTTATTATGTTTTGTGGCTCCAGACTATTTTCTCTAGTGAAAAGGAGCAAAATGATAGAGTAGGGTGTGGAATTGATAGAGAAGGATGCTGACCCCTGACCTAGAGGTTTTTCTTGACTTGGTAAAGCAAAAGTCAATTCAACAGAGCTCAGTGTTTAACCTGCTAGGTCTACACTTCCCCATTGGGGGGGCAGTGCTGTTATGGACACTATTCGGCTCTTTTTTTGGCGATTCTGTGCCCTAAAAGTGATGAGTAATGAGCAAACTGCGCCTGAAAACACCTCAGGTGCATTTTGCTCATATCACATAAAAAAAGTGTGGTATGTGACTTAGGTGCGTCTGTGTGACGCCACAACACCCGCCCGTGCAATGCCCCCTAACGCAGGTCAAAACCGCCAATTTGAGTGGCACAACATTTCCCAAAGGGGAATGCGGGAGGGAGTCCACACTGTGTGCTCTACATAGGGTAGACCCAGTCTTACACAAGGCTAGTAGCTCTGGCACAGACATTTCTATTTTTATAGGGTTGGCTCACTAAAAAAAGGTTTTTAAAATTTTGGTAGATATTGTAGAGTTAAATCACCTGATGTGGGTATCACCTTGGATTTATTTTATGTAGAGAAAGCAATGACTAATTGAAAGTGGATTGAGAACAGCCAAACAGACAACACTCACCAGGGCCAACCTATAAATAAAATCAATTTTCTGTACTGTATTGTTTCTTAAATATTATATCATCCAGTACCATGGAAACTTAACCTTCCTAGCACACCGGCCGTTTCGCACCGTTAATAACCGCGCGAAACGGGCAATCGAGGCAGTGTACAAAGTCTCTCCCTCCCTCCGGGGCTCTTCACACAGCCGGTGTCATAATTGACATCAGCTGCGTGAGTGGGAAAGCCGGCGCTCCTCCATTAACATGGAGGTCTATGGCGCCGGTACCCCCCCGTCTCAACCGCTAGGGAGGTTAAGCAAAAGCTTAAATGTATATGCTAATTGTATGTAAATATGTTGGTATTTTCCATTATTTATATATCCTTTAATTATTCTTTATTTTATTAGAATGTCAGAACAATAAAAATTTTATTCTTTATACAATAACCATGATAGGGACAAGCAGGGCCGGGACAAGGCAGAGGCAGAAGAGGCACGTGCCTCTGAGCGCTGCTGAATCTGGGCGCTGCTTAGGGGGTTAAACTCCCCCTGAGCAGCGTAGAAACGGGACGTGTTACACGCATATCTCCCCTCTGCAAGGCAGAGGCTGAGCTGCCCAAGCAAGTGCGCCCCCCCCTCTCCAGCCGGTCAGAGGGGGGGGGGCGCACTTGGGCAGCTCAGCCTCTGCCTCAGCTCAGCCTTGTCCCGGTCCTGGGGACAAGTGGTATAAGACATCTTCTCTATCACATATCTGTATGCACAGCTAAAGCCTTGGATAAAACTAACACTAATAAATAGTAGGATTCTATTATTGCTGAGAATGCTTAGTCTAAATCTGGAAGTAAATAAGAAAACCAATGCTTGTTTACATGTTTTTAAACATTAATTGAATAAATTAATATGGGAGTATAGATTAACACTTAAACTGAGTGATCTATACAATAAAAAAGTGTAAGCTTTTTTTTTAGTTTGCCACTGAAATATAATGCCCCCTAATTTCTAATTTTGGGGTGGCTTTGTTGTATTGAAATGTCCTATGGAAACCTGCAGTGGCCAGCCTACTCCAAAATCACAGACTGCTTAAAGGCAAAAGAATCTGAACCACTCTGAGTTGTCTTCTATTGACAGGTATTCTAAAAAATAAACCTTTAATTGCATGTATCATATATGGCAGCATAGTATATAGTATTTTTTAAAAACTCAAGGGACCTTTGCATGCCAACTACTGTGCATGTGTCTTGACATAAAAATTTAAGTAAGCATGGCTAAGTTAGAAACTAGAAAATGGCTTTGAATGCTATAAATTTCATGTCATGTGGACCTCTATTGTAAAAAGAAAAAAAATCACTTATATGGGTAAAGTACCAAAAAGATGGTTTATTACTACCCATATATCACAAAATATAATGATCATACATATTCCAGTAGAGAACCTTAAGGACATTCAACACAATAGATCTATTAGATGCTCAGACATTACATTGCTTTGATAATCATTAAAGCGGACCTACCACCAGGAATTTATGTTTTCATGAATGGCACTAGAAGTGCCAATAATAGGGAGGAATGCAGTGAAAAAACCCAAAAACGTACCTGTAATGAGCAATTTAGGAATATAATCAGCCATTCCTATTTACTCCCTGCTTCATGGACTCAGCAAAACCCGGCAGCACGTCACAGCAGCACGTGATTTTTCAGTGTGTAGCCAACACATGAAACACATGGTGGTGCAATATCGCGGGTGGCCACTGGAGGCGTTCAGTGATCTTCTATGGGAATTTTCAAAGCAGCTCACTGAAAAATCACGTGCTGCTGTGACGTGGTGCCGGGTCCTGCTTTCTCCATTAACCAGGAAGTGAAGAGGAATGGCTGATTATATTCCTAAATTGCTCATTACAGGTACGTTTTGGGTTTTTTTCACTGCATTACTCCCTATTATTGGCACTTCTAGTGCCATTCATGAAAACATAGATTCCTGGTGGTAGGTCCGCTTTAAGTATGTGAAAAACATGATACACAAAATTCCCTAAAATCAGATCAATAATTGTAAGGTGCATTTTGTTAGAAGCTACTAAATAAATATAAAACTGGTAACTGGAATCTGCTACATAAATCCAATTTGTTTAAAAGCTATAGGTTAAAGAACAGTGTTATATACTGTATTCCTGTATATTAGATCAACAATACACATAATTTACAGCACCATATTCAAGTACTAAGTTCAAACACTTATGATAATGGGTGTTGTTAAGTCAGTATTACAGATCTCTGTATAACTTGCTTCCTTTTATGCTAGACAAAGTCTTTGCACGTAGACAATGTATATATAACATTCTTTAAAAATTCAGGATGAGAAATCAGAAATAGATTGTTTACCTTAAGAAACGATTCCATTGACTTGGAAGCCAAAGAATTACTTCGGAATAATGTGTTTGGTTCATCTGCAATAATATAGGCATTCATTTAAATGAAAACATTGATACAGAAAACCTAGAAATATTCTTTGTCAATTCTAAAATGAACAAGATTATACTGATCACACCATCACTCAATCCCCATGACATGTATGTTACTTTTGTACAAGTCCCACTTTGCAGACTATCACAATATTTAGCAGTGCTGGATCAGGGGTTCAGGCCTTGTTAAGAACACTATGTTTATAATATTTGCATGGTCTTCTTTTGTTTTTGAGTCTTCTGTTGCGGTCAATTCTGTGCAGCTTTCTCCATAATATTACTAGTAGAAATTAACTGGTTTACATGCAAACTAGCCTGACTGTGTATGGATTTATTACTGTAGTTGAGACTGAGGAGCTCAGGAAGCACTGGTATCCGTTATTGACACTTCAGTCAATTTGGTTTGCCATTGGAGTGCCCAGAGCCACCTGCTTTAGAATATTTTTGTTCATCTTTGTATTGTCATATATTTTGACCAAAGAATTAGTGCATCATCTTCCAACCCACAGCTCTGGTGCCACATGCAGTTTTTCCACCTCCCTTTTCTGGCTTACTGGCTGCTAGCAAGTCTGATCCCTACCACAAGCACATACACACCAGAAAGAAGGCAGAGTGTGCCAGCAGCCAACATAACTGGTTGCAGAAGCAGCTAAAGCTCCTTACGTTTGTCCATCCATGAGAGGCGGAGGGTGCCCTGATTATGCACCAATTCTCATAAAAGAAAAAAAAAACAGGTACTTTGTGTGTCAGGGTATAGGGAACACAAAAATGGCCACAGGACTACCTTTTAGTTCTAGTTTTTGGGCTTATTCACACTGTATGCATTGCCTTGTGCAATAGCAATGCACTTTCCATTCAAGTGCATGGGCAAAGCTTGTGATGCATGTAAAAAATGCATGCAGCAGACTATGACCAACAATGGACATTGATATCCTACTATATAAGACTTTTATAGCCAACTCAGAAAAACTACATAATAAATCTGATCTATATATTTAACTGTTTGCCTGGCCTAGATCTAAACTCCCTCCTTCTTATTTTCAGCTAAACTCAATGGATGTTTGTTAGAGGATGATAATCATGGCACAGTCACACTACTTTTTCATTTTGGTAAAGACCATGGCACTTGGAAAAAACATGGAGTTCTGCTTAAGCAGGCCATAGACGTGGCGATTCCCGGCAGTAGTTGCAGTAGATCGACCCTGTTGTAGTCAGTTAATTTGGAGGGGGAGTCTCCTCCCCCTCCAAGTTAATTGGTTACAATCTGACAGGAATCCCTGTGTTAAGCCCCCCATACACCACATACAATTACCATGCAACTTCTGTACAACCAACTTTTCTTCTACCAAAACCATGTAATAGGAGGACCTTTCTACACCTTCCAATCACTATGTATTCTATCAGGGAGGTCACTATACTACATAGTTGTTGGTAGGTCTCATGAAAGTTGTATGGAGGAATCTGAAGGTGTATGGGGGGCTTAAGTGGAACACACAGAATACCTGCCAGTTCGGTAGCCAGCTCCTCACAGCTCACAGAGTCTAAAAGCCGGCCGTGGATCGAGATGTATATTGTTAGCTTTAGGTTTTATTTTTTAACTGGACTTCAAATGAGATCCATGAAATAAGCCAGCAGAAGCACACAACTTAAATATAAGTTATGAGTGTGGTTACTCTTTTAGAAGCAGCCTCTTAAAGTGAGCGTATTAAATAAAAGTAATGTTGTGCCCAGACTACACACACTAGAATACTTCTTAACTATAAACAAACAGTAAAGCCCCCCATAGACGGGCAGACTCCCGGCCATAGTTGTAGCAGACCAACCTGCGTGCGCGCTCCCGCCGATCACATCAAGGTTGGTCTGCCGCAACTATGTGGGAGCCCACCTTGAATTATGTAGAAAAAAAGCCGGCAAGTCGGGTCGCACACGGATCCGACATGCCGTTTTTTTTTCTTTACAGCTGCAAGGCAGAACAGCTGCAGCTTGTAAACAGGGAGGGGGAGTCTCCTCCCCCTCCCTGTTAATTGGCTATTCGGACGGGAGTCATGTGTGTTAGTGGAAGACACAGGATTCCTGTCCAACATGTAGCAGACTGATTACAGCATGGTGACGTCACCACGCTGTAATCAGTCTGCTAAAGGTCTGCCATAGATCGAGGTGTCTATGGCAGGCTTCAAGGTACTTTACAACAAGCCAGTGTTAATAACTATTCAAGCACTGAAAGACTTCTAAAGCCCCCCATACACCACATACAATTACCATGCAACTTCTGTACAACCAACTTTTCTTCTACCAAAACCATGTATTAGGAGGACCTTTCTACACCTTCCAATCACTATGTATTCTATCAGGGAGGTCACTATACTACATAGTTGTTGGTAGGTCTCATGAAAGTTGTATGGAGGAATCTGAAGGTGTATGGGGGGCTTAAGAGAAAAACATGTCTGGAAAAATGTCACTTACTTGTTTTTTCCAGCTCAAGCCTAAAAAGCAGATCCAGGAATTCTTTGGCTAGCCCTTGTCCTAAGAAAATCTTTACAAGGTTGGTGGCCACTTCCTGTCTGCACTCAGCTGATGTGGTTTCATCTATAAGTGTTATTAAAGGTCCACACTTTACCTGTTGAAAATACATAAAGAGATGTTTTCACAATAACATTTTAATGGCCCCGGACATGTCCAAATTTTTTTTTCTGTTTGTAGGTGGGCAGGAATCGATTCCCCTACTACTTAAAAATCAATAGTTTTAAGTCGATCAAATGGAAATATCGAACCTTGTATGGCCAGCTTTAATCTAAATGATTTAATCAGTCAGCTGACATCTTTTGGTCATGCTTTCCCCAATTAGTTACAATACACTTACAGGTGACTGTGGAATATATAGTAGGAAGCAAATGTCACAAATAAAGCGGACCATAGCCACTTTAAATTTTTATAAGATTTCTGTGGTAGTGATCAATTGTTCACAAATCGATACATGTTTAAAGTGTGCAATCAACCGAAATGTTTTGAATCCGTATGAAAAATCAGTTTTTTTGGTCACCCCGCAGTCTCCAAGCAAAGCAATGGACATCGACCGTGGTTTAGGGTCATGTCCGATATCTCTGTTTTTGAGCGGATTTGATTGGTCCCGCTTGAAAACAGGGATGACCCTATATATGGACCAGATAGATGGCCATGAGCGCGCACGGTGCTTGAAGCAGCCATCAATCTGGCCCATATCTATGCATGTGTTCCCTGCTTATTTTTGCGCACCTGAAAAATGGCTTAAAAGACTCGAAAAAAGGGACAGACGGCAGATGTTAATGTGAGGATAGCCACCCACAGGTTAATATTTCTCTTTATTCGACCACAAAATCGATACTTTGAAGATGATCGACAGGGAATCGATTCCTGCCAACCTAGTTTGATTGACAACAAGTGTTTAGAAGTCAAATCGATCGAGCCTAGATCGGACATGACGGTAATTTAATTTGATACTTGACATGTACATGACATTTTTGGGGGTCTCCAGATGTCTTTTTGTGGCAGAAAGTGGATATTAGGCTTTAAAACAAAGAACTTGTTGTCTGTAAATCTATAACACTGTGTGGCGGTACAAACGATCAATGTTCGACTGCCAATTTTTTATAAATAATGATATTTTATATTTTAATAATCAACCCATCTATTGCTACCTTGAGCCTAGCATTAAACGTATGTGGACTTTTTTTCTAATTGATTCATATAGTTTATTCTGCCTTAATTTCCTCCTAATATATTATAGTTTAAGGCCAGCACTAGGGGTAGATAAAAAAGCAGACAGAACTTGGATATATATTTTTTCGGCCTATATTTTCAGTTTTTCATCTCATACAGGGCACACAAAGCATATTTGCAACAATGCTTAAACTGCTCTTTATGTTTGTTTTGCTAAATTAAAACAATGAGGAATTTAATACATACAGTGCAAACCTTCCAGCTTCATATTACCTAAATCCATCAATGCCACTTTCCTAATAGAATACTACCTTAAGAGACACATTGTATTTCATAATACAGAGCAGCCTTTTGTTTGGTTATATTACCTTGTAGGAAGTTTCGACCTCATGACACAGCAGCTCTACCAGAGGCTTGTAGTAATCAGATGGTAGAACAGTCTCATCTCGGAGCCGCACCTGTAGCTGAAGAGAACCAAGGTTTCCCCTAAGTAAAAAAAATAAACAAAAAATAGCATTATTAAAGAAAGTCAGTCAGAGGAGATATTTGGCCTTCTGTCTGGCTGCTATGCTGAATATTTCTATTGCTGTGGTAGTAATTCATCAACTCTGAAGATTTTAAATCCGACTGTGTGACACTTAACTTTCTGGGTGTTTAGCCTGAGTTATTTCAGGAGACCTGCTGCTTCTCTCCCCATTTTCGCTCCAATTCAATTGAAAATAAAAAAAACACATTAAAAAAACATGTATTTGCTTATTATGAGTTTTCTTTCATGTTGGATTTGATTGAATTGATTTTTCTGTATGCAATCAAGTTCAAAATAAAGGAAAACGCATAAGAAGTAAATACTTTGTAAGGGCTTGCATCCACTGCGTCTTTTTCCCTGCGGTGGACGTACGTCCGCAGCGGGGAAAAAGACGCAGAGAGGACACTTCCCATTCTAATGAATGGCACAGTGTCTGGCACTCGTGCTGCATGTATGATCGCAGTATGGGGCAGTTTTTCTGCATTTTGGCTTTGCAAAATCAACAGAATGCACTCCCCCCAATGCGGCAGGAGCGAGCCCTAAACCACGGGCAAGCTGTAGGTAATCCGCCAGCAAATGTGCCAGCGTGCGACATTGTTCCCGGCGCAGTATATCAGACCGCCTGTCAGTCTTGGTTGATTTAGAAAATGAATTCTAGTTTGAGCAGATTTTTGTGTTTTCTATTAAATTTGATCATTAAATGAGATTTTTTCAAATATACTTTTTCAAGATGTCTGCTAGACCTGTTTTTGGACAGATTTTGGTCAGTTACAGGCCTACAACACGTCTTTTTCAATGATAAACAGCGTAACGCTTTTGGTACAGAAATTTGGACCTCTGCGAAATGCTCAGGAGGTTAAACAATTGCCATTTTTAGAAGGGGTCAGCCAATAGCACTGCACATATAGTTCTAATAGCAGGTTCTACTTATACAGTATCTGATATGATTTTTAGTCTTTTGAAAGATGTATTATTTTTGGGGGGGAAATAATCAGCATCCTCATAAAACTGGCATTTTACTAAAATATAAAGCTATTTCTGCTTCATCGGTACTGCAGACAACCCAGGCCATGCAAGGTCTACTAAGAAGACACTGGTCTAAAATTCCGCTGATATATTTTTAATACAGTATCTTCTCAAGCCATTGCATTTTCTGACTACACTCTGCCTGGCTAAGTGGTTTTGATTTGGTTGACTTATTGACATAAAGCTTTAAACTGCTTATAAAGAATTTTCTAAGCTAGTCTGCAAACATTACAGTGCACCGGATGATTCGTCTGACAATAGTTAACTGAGATATAATCCATAGCTGAAAGTTGGCTATTCTAAGCTGTTATTTGTTATACTGAAATATTGTTCAAGTATAGAGGAAAACACATTCTGATATTTGAAAGAGGCAGTGGTTTCCAATGATAGCACATGCTAGGTATGTTAATAACAATTCAAATAATAGACACGCTGTTCACTCTACATGTGATGTTACATCACACTATAAACTGTACAGATAAACATCACTAACAAATAATATCTGGATCTACAAAATGGAAGCTATATTAAATAGGGCCTATAATTAACATGGTGGACAGACAGTTAATGCAGTAACAGTTGTTACCAGTAGTAAGATGCATGGTACTTTTTAAGGGAAGGTGGAAGGAAACAGTAAGTGATTAAGTGATTACCTTATTGCTTGCTCCCTTGGAAGATGATGATTTCCTACACTTCACAACATATTTGTTGTAGGTGGGCCATGCTGTCATGCTGTACAATAGTGTTGATCGCGAATATTCTAATCGTCATTTTTGATTGCGAACATGAGCACTTCGAGAATATAGTGCTATTTCTTAGGGTCCCCATACACCTTTAGATTTCTCTGTCAGATTTCCATTAGATCTCCTTTTGTTTTACCAAAAAACCATGTAATATGAGGGACTTTCTAAACCATCAAGTCTACCTGTGTTCAATTGCAGAAGACCCTATGCTACATAGTTGTTGGTAGATCTAAAGGATATCTGACAGAGAGATCCAAAGATGTATGGAGGGCTTTAGTAATCATGAGTATTACATTTTTTACATCAGTACCCGGAACAACCCTGCATTGCATTTGCAATATGCGCATGCGCAAGTGCCGATTTGTGCAATTAAGGTAATCTGTTAAAAGTACCATGCATTGCATTTGCAAAATGCACATATACAAGTGCTGATTTACGCAATGAAGGTAATAATTACTTGAGATCATACATTTTCTAATTTACTAATTTATTGTAAATATTAGGTGAAAATTTTGCAATATTTAGCAAATACGAATATTGCCTGTGCTGCTCATCACTACTGTAAAAATGCAAAAAAAAGGAACTGCATTGTAAGTGATGGTACCATAGAGCTATGACCACCCAGTTGAGTGAGTTAAATGACATGAGGAGAAAAGTTTATCTATTTTTTACCACTCTATAGCCATATGAGCCTTTAACAAAGGCAATATGGTGAGAATAAGAGATGGAACCAGGTGCATAACTGAGTCACCGAGGAACAACTATGCAGTCACTTCAACAATGTGGTTGCACTCTATAGTGATAATTGGCAATATCTTTAGTTCATTTTCAAGATATAGTAATAGTAATATACAGTATCAGTCATTGTTAGTCATTAACACAAACCCAAAGAAAGTGGCATCACCAACATGTGAATAGTAACAATGTGACACACACAGTTTGTGTTTTGTCCCAGGGACCAAAAAAAATACATGACTGTATTATGAAACAAAAAGAAGTGAAACTGCTATCCATGGCAATCAATCTGGTTTAATCTACTTATCTTCGAAAATACAATTAGATTGTTTGCTAGAGGCAATAGTTCAATTTGTTAATTGGTTTCCACAATCCCTGCAGTGTGAATATAAACAACATTTAAATGTGTTTGTCATCTCCATAGCATTAAACTAAACACCAGGCTAAATATTTCCATTACCCCTGAGAACCACTACCACTAGAAAGGGTAAAGATAAATATTGTGACCTAAATTTACCATCAGGCAGTATATGTAATCTGATATCATCCTTTCCTTTGGCATGGAGCCATATTTTCTACAAGACGGTAAAAGGAAGCAATACGTTGTACAAAATACATCATATACAGGCTATCAGATTTTAAACATCCGTTCTGGCTCAACAATGTTGTTGTATATTGAAATTCTTTTTGCCATTCTAAATACAAGTTTAATACCAGTTCTATATATTTTTTAGAAATGTTTGTATTTAATAATTTTGTTAGTTTGCATTCTGCAAAATACCTGGGCTCAGTGAAATTATTCAAATCTGACATTGGAGCATACAATTAGGCTTATCTTTATAGTGCCCTGGGAGCCCTGAACCCAAAGTGTCCCCCTCTATGCCATTACCTTCATCCTTCTTTAGCACTGCATCCAGCATGTTTACCCCAACCAACAGAGGCAAAGGGATTGATTTACAAAAAAATAGTAAAGCATCTTCACATTGCAAATCATCATCACTAAAAATAGAAAATGTTTCAAACATAATAATATTTTAATTTTAAATTATATATATTGTCTAGGGGCAGGGCTTTTTTTCTGGCGGAATGCACCGGAACGGCGTTTACCCACATATTCTCAGCCTGGCCCGGAGGTCTGACCCATGCTCCCTGCACAGCCAGAATGGAGAGACTCACGCCCCCCTTGCCCCCCCCCCCCACCTCCTCCTCCCCGATGTTAGTGTGACAGCAGCAGATTCTGTGTCCTCTGTCAAATACTGCTTCCTGTAGCTCCTCCCGCAGATACATCCTCCTAGCCAATCAAAACACAGGACAGGGACACACCCTCCCCTCTCCAGCTCTGCTGTAGAAACTAAGCTGAATAAAAATGTGTGTTACTGTAACTTTACACATTCATAGCACGAAAACCATTCATAGAATAATCATGAAACTTTCAGGGTCAGTAATGCTCCTCTACTACTACTTACACCCCGAGTTTCACCCCTCTAGCTACAATACTGATACATTAAATTTCAGCTAAAATACAGATATTGCTTCCCTATGAGCATAAAGCACTACACTGCTGCATACATGCTTTCACTTATCCTATTTTGAACACATAGATATTTGAACCCTGCATGGTAGAACCTTGACATTTTGGGGGTTACCAGTTAACCCCTGAGGCTACATCCATGCAAATTTTCAGGTCCCTGAAAAAAATTGGCAAACGCATACAATTTCTGTCACTTGGATAACGGCAGGGAAACATTAATAGCAATGAAAGGTTGCAGATAGTGGTGTCAAATTGTAAATTACTAATCCAAAAAAAGGGTGTTGGAGCATCTGGGGGTTGAAAATCAGGGAGTAGGCATATGTAAAGCGCTCGCTCCATGACCCCAAATATCCCTGCGTATTGCTTGGCGGGAGGTCCTGGTGGAGCACATTCACATTCGCATGCTGTGTTCTCACAGCACTGAGTCGTTCCGCAGATGCAGGGCTAAACATAGTGGAGTACAGGGGGGGGGGGATGAAATCCACCACCTTTTCTCTGAAAAAAAATCCCTGTCTAGGGGTCAAGTCAAACTGTCACCATAATGCAAGGCTGGGGTCTTTAGATCCTATCACCTATACGTACTTCACCTATACGTATGCCCTGTATTTGGATGCACACAAAACTTGATGATATTTGGTGGAAGGAAAAACAGCCTAAAAATCACTCCCCTGATCCAAATACTGGCGATTCATGGAAGTCAAAATGACAGCTGGCACTTGCTTAGCAAAATTTATACTTCCTTGGGGGTATCCTGAGTGTAGCTCGGGGTAAGTTTGTTTTACAAAACAAACTCACCCCAGCCACACTTGGGGATACTCACCTTTCCTATAATAGAATGTACACAAACTGAAATATTGTGTTTTACTAAAGTCAAACTAATACAAGGTTCTAATTGACTGCAATAAGTACTGTGAATTGAATCAGTATCTTAATACACATGTCACAAATGTGGAAACTAAAAAGGCTGACATTTATCTCTGTGGTGATATTGCAAACTTACATTGCACAATACTTTCTCTCACTTTCTTAAAATTGTTGCTCACAAACTGTTGAATTTGTGTAGGCAGCTCTGAAGAATGAGTCCCTTCTCTTCTAAACTCTACTTGGCTAGGATGTACAGATATACTATAAATAGACCTGAATGTATGGATTTTCTCAAGCTTCCTGAGCAGTTTAAATACTACCTAAAATAATCCAAAGTTTTGACATTTCCTTGGCCGACCAAACTCTGTGTGTCACGAAGCAGTACACTTTTTTCCATAACTAAAGACTGAGCAAACAGCGTGGATTATAATGAACAATAAGCCTAACTGTATAAAAGTGGAGGATTGTGTAACTAAGATCTCCTTCACATTATCTGCACGTGGTGCATATAGTGTAAAAGAGGGGCACTGAATATTTATATATGGCCTGGGATATGTATACACAATCATCTATTCTACTTACTCATCCATGTTGGCCTTGGACTTCCCAGGGCTAAGTCTGAACCATCCTTCTTCCTGTAAATCTTTTTGAAGTCCATTTACGTTGATCACTACCTGAAAAAAAAGGTGCAAAGGGTTGCCTCTTTTAGATTGCATAGGTAAAGAACGATGTAGAGTTAATGACTTCCATAGAGGGTATGTCTCCATTATACGTGGGTTATAAATGAAAGGTGCAGAATATAAATTTAATGTACAGGTTGATGTTCTGGTCCACTTTCATATCTACTGCAGAGCATCTGGCTCTTCATGTTCTTTTTTTTTTTATTCCAATAATTCATGTTCTTAATAACACCATTATTGTAACTCACCAGTTACAGACAGTAGGTAAGACAAACCTATCGGAGCCCTGATAGGCTGCTTTAAGGGCTTGTTCCTAATAAAGCGATTTCTTGTGGGGCAACGCGATTTTAGATCACGCGCGACAATCACGGATGATTGTGCCCATTCATTTGAATGGGCTTATCCCCACACAGGCAAGCGGCCGCCCACGACCCGCGATCTGAACCACGACTCATTGCGTTTTTGAAAACATTCTGGTGCATGTATACAACTTTCTGCAGAATATTATTACTATCCTTTAGGTGAATGCTGAACAACTGACGTACCCAATGGCCATGTTTCCCCACTCCATGCCACAGAATAACTGTGTATTTAGCCATTTGCCTTGCATTCAGCTTTAGATTTGTTTTTTACAAGTCTAAATATATAGACAGATGTTAACTGAAAATGGACTGATGTACTGATGTAAAGTAGATTCAGTCCTAAACTGTATATTGTACACAGAAAAAAGAGCAATGGAAAAAACACAGCAATATGAAGCAAGTAAACCCCTGCTGGTTATGAACAAGTCAAGGAACATGACATTGGAAAACTCTACTAATTTCTAATAATTTTTAATGTCGATCAGCACAGCTTGCATCAAGTTTTTAGTTTTTGGTTCACTTGAAAAAGCACCTTTACAGACATTACCAAACACTATTGCTATAAATTGAAACCCAATAAATAGTTTAGCTATCAATAATATTCAGATAACATTTTAAGGCTTTTCAGATACTGTATGAAGCACATTCTCGCATTTTTTTTAAATAAGCAGCTTACTGATTGGCATAAATATGAACACTCAGATCAATCACATACATGTGTATACACATAGGAGGGGTTAAGGCAGCAATACACCTACATGGCTGGCCTATCTGGTTGAGAACCACTGTAGCCTAGTGTGGTTTACTTGTGCCTAAAGACATAAGCATCATCTCTATGTGTCATAGAAGGTTCCGAAACAGGATAAGAAATGGGAAGTAAAAATATGCAATTTAACATGTACCACATTTCAACTTAGTACTGCATTGCATTAACCATGTAAGGAGCCACTGAATATTTTATTGACCATACTCAGAATTATGGTTTATTAAGGAATCATAAATGTCAACCATTAAAAAACAATTACCTTTCCCAGGAAATCATTTTTGCTGACCAAATCCCAGTCCCAGACTTCTATTGTTAACTTCTCAATAAAAGATTCATCCAAATCAAATTCAAAAGCCTCATTCCACCGTGGGTAACACGATTTTTTGACAACCTGCGTAGTAAACATATTATTTAATAGTAAAAGCATATAGAAAATCACCAGCGTCAGATGTATGTTAGTAATCCAGGTAAAGAGCAATGGCCAAGCAGAATTTCACTCACTCTGGGTTATAGTTACACCAAAGTGTGGCCTTTTCTTCAAACCATTTGTGTTTGTTAAAATGGAGAAAAGTCCCTGTGCTCATATTTTTCAGTGCTTCTCTGTGTCATTTCAAACAGTGTCATCTGTTCAGTTGACTTTGCCTTTAGAAAATATATCCCCGGTTTTAATGAGTGGGGATAGAAAATGGGAGGTATTCTGTAATGTTAATATTCTTCTTATCCTAGGGTATATTGATTTTTTATCTCAAAAGTTAAATTAGTGAGAGTTGTCAGCTTCGCAAAAGAAAGAAAAAGAATCCCAAATTAGGAGATTAGGAGAAACGTGGTTGTTGTTGGGTGTTTGTAACTAACATTATGATTTCTGTTGTGCCCTGAAAGAAGCAAGTTTTATAGGAGAGATTTAAAACTCTTTCCATTCAGTTGTTCCCGTTAGGAACAAGGCTGTTATATTTAAACACTTTCATACAAATAACATTTTTTCTATACAATTACTTTCTCCCAAAGAGAGGCGCCTCTATATGCTTTTATGGGGGGGGGGGTTACACACAACAAATGTCACTAAATCTAAGGGCATGTAAGCTCCAATACATTACATTGTGTTCTTTGGTTTAGTTTTAACTGCTGTTGCTGCTGTCAGCAGCCCAAGTACATTGGCAACCTGTGCATCTACTTGGCTGCACCTACAAAAATGCTACTCTATTGCTGACACAAGTGGATTTCTTAACTGACTTTGGTTTTTACATACATAAGGCAGACATAAATGAAATTTAACAATCATGCAAAGTGCACTACAATCTTCCTGGTGATTCATAATTACTATAACTGCTGTTTAGAAGGAAAATCATTATTTACTGAGAGCTTAAATCAATAATATATTTTGTAGATCTAAAAGAAATAAAGTACAATTAATTCTAGCCAATCAATTCTAGTAATGGCTGTACCTGACTTTTACCAATATAAGGAACATCAAATTATAACTTCATGTGCAGAAAAAGATAAAAATCTGTAAAAATAAGTAACAGGACTTACTGAACTTTCTTGTGCTTTTCCATTGTACTGCACTCTGACAAAGGGGTCTGATGCACCATTTCGGTCCTTTCTTGCCAAGTCCCTGAAAGGAAAAGTTTATTCAGGAATTAGAAGATTGCATGAAAGAATGTTAGTCGCAGTTGTATTTCTGAATTACTGCCAAAGGAATAGCAAAGACATAACAGATCCATACTATAGGAAAGATTGGGCTCTGTAATTGGGCTATAAATGGTTCTACAATTAGTCTAGCAAATATGAGCACCAACATTGTAGCATAACAAAGCTGCTTACAGATAGAAGTGTAGGTTCACCATATCTGGTTATACAGTGGCTTGCAAAAGTATTCAAACTTTTCCACATTTTGTCACATTACAGCCACAAACATGACTCAGTTTTATTGGAATTCCACGCGAAAGACCAATACAAAGTGGTGTACACGTGAGAAGTGGAACGAAAATCATACATGATTTCAAACATTTATTACAAATAAATAACTGCAAAGTGATGTGTGCGTAATTATTCAGCCCCCTGAGTCAATACTTTGTGGAACCACCTTTTGCTGCAAT
>CM070033.1:92907717-92923420 GCA_036250615.1 Ptychadena robeensis
AGAGCACCTTCTTCCACATGTTTGCTGTGTCCCCCACATGGCTTGTAGCAAACTGCAAACTGGACTTCTTACGCTTTTCTGTTAACAATGGTTTTCTTCTTGCCACTCTTCCATAGAGGCCAACTTTGTGCAGTGAATGACTAATAGTTCCCCCACCTGAGCTGTAGATCTCTGTAGCTCATCCAGAGTCACCATGGGCCTCTTGACTGCATTTCTGATCAGCGCTCTCCTTGTTCGGTCTGTGAGTTTAGGTGGACGGCCTTGTCTTGGTAGGTTTACAGTTGGGCCATACTCCTTCCATTTCTGAATGATCGCTTGAACAGTGCTCCGTGGGATGTTCAAGGCTTTGGAAATCTTTTTGTAGCCTAAGCCTGCTTTACATTTCTCAATAACTTTATCCCTGACCTGTCTGGTGTAATCTTTGGATTTCATGGTGTTGTTGCTCCCAATATTCTCTTAGACAGCCTCTGAGGCCGTCACAGAGCAGCTGGATTCGTACTGACATGAGATTACACACAGGTGCACTCTATTTAGTCATTAGCACTCATCAGGGAATGTGTATGGGCAACTGACTGCACTCAGACCAATGGGGGCTGAATAATTATGCACACCCCACTTTGCAGTTATTTATTTGTAAAAAATGTTTGGAATCATGTATGATTTTTGTTCCACTTCTCACATGAACACCACTTTGTATTGGTCTTTCACGTGGAATTCAAATAAAATTGATTCATGTTTGTGGCTGTAATGTGACAAAATGTGGAATACTTTTGCAAGCCACTGTATATGGTTGGATCAGGTCCTCAGTGTGTTAACCTGGGTACACACGGGTAGATTCCTGTGCAATCGACCCGTGATCAATCACAGCGTGGGGACCTCACCACCCTGTGATTGATCGCGGATCAGTCGTATGGTAATCAATGTGCACCAAAGTGCGCACCAATTGTCGTTTGATGGGGACCCAGGACAAATGCAGCTGAGCTGGTCACAGCTTGTAGGCTGTTCAGCCGCTCTCTGCTTTCGTTACTTCGGAGGGGGACTCAAGGTCCCCCTTTAAAGTAATGGACATCGGCCGTGATTTACAGTTATGTCCTATATTCTTTATAATGTCTATATTCTAGATCAAAACAGTGAGATGTTGGTCTAAAGTAAGCAACATTGTTTGCACATGATCTTTTGTATGGTAAGTGTTTTTTTTTACTAAACGAAGATATTTTAAACATCTGTTTCATCATATTTTAAAACTAAAAGCAATTTACTAAAAAGCAATAATTTGTTCCTTTTCACAAAAAAATCATATGCATCATGCTGATTTCAGTAGGTTTAGATATCATTCATATGATGAGATATGCCTGCCCTTGCTTGGATTAGGCTATTAGCCATGTTAAAAAGTTAGCCTTTTGGTTGTTGGGTGTATATTTATAAACAATAAAAGTCGGCTAGTGATTTTGGAGCATTTTTGCCTATCCTGTCCTACAGCAGCCAAATAAAAAAATTGTATTGCTAAATATAGTATAAACGTAATAAAATAGAAAGGCTGAGACAATAACATGCTTTTAAGAAAATTAACATCAACATTTACTTGAGCATCCCACACATTTAAAAGTCTGCATTGGCTTGTTCCTGTTGCTTCCAGTGGTATTTAGTTTAAGGTAAACCATTGACTGAGCTGGTCTGATAAATCAAATGCTCCCTGGAAGGCACTTAATAAAATGATATAATCTGATTTTCTAGGTCACCAGAAACACAAATACTAAGTTAGTCAACATATAAACTAAATCAGAAATTACATTTTCTAAAAACTTCCATACTAAGTTGAAAAGATCATATGCATAATACCTGAGCATTCAGAATATTGACAAACTAAATAAGTAATTACAAATAAATACATGTATTATCTGTATGAATGAAAAAATAAACAATAACCGTGATTTATTAAATGTGTAGAGTATGTTAACCATTAGCCCTCATTTAGACATTAATGTTCTGATGAGTTACAGTAAAGCTAGCCATACATGTGTAGATTCCATGAACGATCGATCACCCATCCGATCGATTGCGGCGATGCCACAGGGGATCGGATGGGCGATCGATCGCCCATTTACGTCTGTGCGTACCACCTTAGGCCAACGATTCCAGGATGATTTTGTGCCCGATCGATCGCTTCACAAATGGCAACTCCCCTTGATGTGTGCTGAATCGATCAGAAAAGACCAACAGGTTGATTCTCTTGGCCGATCCGATTTGGGGGCCATGTCTATCGGGCGGGGTTGATCGGGCAAGGTGGGCTGCACGCGATTCCTTGGCGATCGATCCGCGTGCACGCGCCCGGTGATCGATCGGCCAGGAATCGTGTGGGATATCGACCCGTGTATGGCTACCTTAACTCATTTGTTTTTTCACACATAAGCGTTAGTTATTAGTTAACCTCCCTATCGCACTGCCTGTACCGCACCGTTTTTAACAGTGTGGTACAGGCAATGGCAGCAGTGTACAAGGTACACTGCCTGCCATTTCCTCCCTCCCCTCTACACACAGCCGGTGTCATTCATGACACTGGCAGTGAGGTCTGGAGAGCAGAAGCCCCTCCATTAACATGGAGGTCTATGGCACTGCTCACCCTCGCCCCCTTCCGCGTCACCGTGACGCAATCAGTGAAGCCACAGAACCCCGGAAATGCTGCGGCTGGATGCAGCATCGCCGTAGCTTTATGGGATATGCGGCTTTCATGGGAGCCCAGCTCATCCAGAGTTTGTTCTTCACACAAACTCTGGACGAGATGGGCTCGTCATGAACACTAAGGAGGTTAAAAATGTGTTGCCTTAGGGCCGACAATTGAGATAAATGGGCCGCCAGTGGCAATTCCAAAAACAAATATGCATCAATTTTGTGATTTAGCAAACTACAATTAGGGAAGTGGCAATTATTTTTAAAAAAACTGGTAATATATTTTATAAAAATAATTTATGACTTAGCAGTAGCAGGAATTCAAGACTGTGAAACTCAGAAAACACCAAAGATATTATGGTGAAGAAAGCGGCCTTCAGAAAACTAGCTTGCAGTTGTTGACAGACTTTTCAGCTCCAATATCTTCATACAGCAGAGTTTAGGAGGCAACCCCCTTGCAAGTACACCAAGGTAAAAGCAGACCTACCACCAGTAACTGCTAATTTCCTTACAGGTTTGTTTCCCATAGAAAACCATTAAAGAACAAAATAAGATTGGAGGGTGGATCTGATCACTGTTCCCATCCCCAAAAAATAGAAATATAGAGAAAGGGCCCCTCCTGGGACTTTAAGTGGAACAGCGATCCACAATGTGCGGGAGGTATGTGTGGCGAATGCCGAACTTGGAGACTTCCCAGGCGAGGAACTACCCCTGGATTTTAAAGCAGCATCTTGGACTTGGAACTCACTCATCCCCTAAATAGCATATCACCGATTAAGCGGACAACCCACGATCTGTCCCTGTTCTCATTTTCTCTGCCCTCGCCGCCACTTGGTGGGTGGCTTCTGTGCTGCCAAATCCGGACGGTCCCTTGCCCTGCAGAGGCGTACATTGATGCCCCGTGAGCTAGACCATTGCCTCTCCCCATACTAAGGAGAGACACACACACCCTTACAAAACACAGCAGATCCACACACATCAGTAGGTGCATAGGCCTGAAGAATCCCTACCAGGCGAAACATGTTGCCCTATATGCACCTTATTTGAACAACCATCGACTGTCTACTTATCCGTGTATGGTATCTGCGTGTTATATAACCCTGTTGGTTAAGGGCATGTTGCAATACATGCGAATATGATTTATCCTGCATGTATAAATAGATCTTGCTGTACAGTTGTATGGTCAATTCCAGCTTCATCCTACATGTACAGACAGGGTTTGGGTGCATATGTACAAGACAAACTGTTTTTAAACACACCAAATGTTGTAACTAGGATTTCAGCAATAAATATATAAACTTTTAAGACAATACAAGTTATTGAACGACCGGATCGCTGTTCCACTTAAAGTCCCAGGAGGGGCCCTTTCTCTATAGAAAACCATTAGGAAAGCCCCCAGTGGCCACTTGCGATATTGCACCTGGCATTAACCCCCGGAAGCCTGGCAAATAAATATGGAATCTCTCATTGGATTCCAGGCAACAGCAGGTATGTATATTTTTCTGGGGATTGTAGAGGCAAGTCAAACTTTAATTTTGCAAATGTATTTTCTTAACTTAGAGAATACATCCACTTTAACTGTATTTTCAGCTGTATACCCAAAGTGAGGTTGTGTCTTGTATTCCCAATGACCACCAATGCAAGGATTTTTTCAATAATCACCTTTGTAGGGCGTCACTTTCACACTTTTTAGATGGGTATTAGCCAGATAAAAAATTGAATGATTTGCAACAGTCCAACAATCTTCTACATATAATGTGGCCAGATAGGCTAAGTGGCTAGATCCATTATGATGTTACCGTAAAAAGCCCAATCTCACATTATTAAATGTAATAGGAGCTCTTCTGAAACAACTGTGCAATTTGCTAAATGGAATGTGACTCACCCTTAGTAAGTGCCATTTACTGGATTTTATGTATTCTGCATGAAATGTTAGCACATAAACATTTGCTGGTAAATTAGTTTTCTCTTCTCTGCTCATAATATGTGCTAAGATAAGCAGCATGCTCTTTCCCTGGAGTGAAATGGCCAGTGGCTGTAATAATTTGACTCATATAAATACATTACCCCTTGGAGATGTTATTTAGTTAATTAAGCAAGTCTTTTCCCTGCACACGTTTCCTGAACACTTCAATATAACTTCCATCTTTAATGTTGCATTAATGTAGCACACTCATATTCCATAAATAGACAATGATTTGAGGTTCGGATTTGTGCAGCTCAGTAAGAATCCGGGGCATCTGTGCCTGTGAACTTGATTACAGGGTGAGACATAAACCAAATCTATCCAAAGACACAAATATATAATATTATCAAATTTATACATTTAATATGAGTATGGTTAACAAGAGTTGCTTCATCTCAACAGCACAGCTGAATAAACCAGTGCTTAAAGGTCAACTTATTGTTAACCCCCAAAACCCCAAGCCCAGAAAACCCCAGTACCCCAGTAAGCCTAGAAAAGAACTTGGGGTAGTGGAGTGAGAAGATAGGGGTTGGTTGATTCAGCTATATAAAAATAAAGTCAACCCAAAGGGGTGGGGATTTTTTTTAATCTTAAAGTTTATTGGTTTACTTTTCAATTGGATCTATACCCCGCCCAAAATGAATAAAATAAAACATTAACTTGCCTCTGAGAATGGTGGTGTATTGCTTAATAATCCTTAAAAAATATACTTACCTGTTCTGTTATGAGAAATATCATATTTCTCTGCTAATCTTCTGGGGGTAAGTTAAGTGCAGTATCAACAGTGACCACTGGGAGCGCCTTAAATTTTTTTAGCTGAATTCTGCCCTAACATCAGTGCTTCTGGTAACAAAGGTAATAAAGAGCGATAGGTTCACTTTAAGTATGATAAGGTGGGCAGATGGCAGGCCTTCCTCTGACCATCAACCACTTTGTGGTGTTTACCTCATTAGAGTGACAATAGGATTAATGTTTCACATTATAGGTAAAGTATAGGTAAATTTTACCTTGCTTCAAAAACTGTGCAGCGTAGTTTACGAGACAACTCGCCGTTTAATATTTCAATCTTAAGGTGAATTTCTCCTTGAACTTCTTCATCGGGATCAATTTCTGTTAAATTCATCCATCCATTGTATCCTACAGAAAAAAAACATTACTTATTGAACTCTGCAACCTTCAAATGTTCAATTTCAAGGTCGTTCGCTACTTCAAAAACCAGCTGACGGTGAAAGTAGCTGAATGTTAATATCAGTAGAATCACTGAAGTGCAACATGATAGCAACTGCTGGAGTGTGAAATATTGGTCATTATCTGCAGTCACACATTGCAGATGTTACTCTACAGCTTCACATGAAGCAATCTGCCAATCCCTCTACACATATCCTACAATTCATTATTTAAAAAAAAATACACAGACCTAAAGCACTGGTGCTATATCAGTATGGGACTGAAATAAGTTTTTTTCAGATATTATAATTTACCCCTAATATAGAGCATATAGAGCTTTTAGTAAATCAGTGGTTTGCAAACTGGGGGACACAGATGTATTCCGGTGTGTGTGTGGGGGGGGGGGGCAGCCAAGGTGGTACTCTGTGTGCGAAGCATGCAGTCAGCCAACACAGAAGTAGAGAGAGGGGGGTGGAGAGAACTGCAGTGCTCATCTACCTATTGCCTCTCTCCACTGTCAGTTATCTTCTCTTTCTGCTGATTGCACACAGTATCCCTACCCTCCCCTACTACTTTCAGAAGCCTGGGGAAAGGATGAGCAGAAAACAGACCATGGGGAACTAGCTGCAGAAAGTATAACACGTTTATGTAATGTGTGTGTTTCTCTATGTGAATGATTGGTGTGTTTATGATGCCTGTATCTGCATGGTTGGTGTGCATGTATATAATGCATTTTTGCATGACTGGTGTGTACATGATGCATCTCTATGCTTGATTGGTGTGTATATGATGCCTGTTTCTGTATGTCTGGTGTGTGTATAATAGGGAGAAGAGAGAGAGAGAGTTGTATCTCAATTAAAGTTTAAGGGCCATTTCACACAAGATGTGGCTGTGGTATGTTTTTTTTATCGGTAATGGACGCTTAACGGTAACACTACCACATCTATTGCCGGTAATAAAACTCTGCGTTTCCACATTGCACTATTACAGAGCATGAGAAAAACAATAGGTTTATGGTTATAAAAGTCCGGCTAGGTTGTGGTACTGCAACAAGGCAAGAGTAAAATGGGCCTCAATCTAGGGTTTTACTTGTATGAACATAATGACCATAATAAAGGTGCATACCAGGCCAATAAAATTATAATTAGTGTCTTTGTTAAAAATATATAATCCCTGTTAACATGCAATTCATACAGGTTTCTAAATGTGTTGCCGTATATTTCTTTAATCCCTTCCATGGGCTGAAATAGGAGATGGAGAAGCAGTTGGGACTCTACTGCATTGTGTTGTCAGTCTATATGTTAATACATGTATAAATGTATTGAAGATGTGCTGCCTTATCATCAATGATCGTTTACTTCTTAAATATCTGTTATTTAACTATATATTTTCAGCCTTAGGTATATTGTCTTACTTGAAGGCCTGGTTTCCCACTTTTTAAACCATTTTGGGATACACTGTGAATTGAGTGAAGACAAACCAGGGCACAAGGCAGAAGACACCTCTTTTTTTAATCCTCAATTAATGATGTAATGAATGACTGGCACCTAGTCATCCCACATGCATATATTACTATTTTTATATATGAAATGTCACCATCTATCCAAGACAAAATTGAATAAAATTAGTTTCCAGTACAAAAAACCTGCAGGGAAAATCATCTGTAAATTGAAAAGGCATGTTAGCGCACATAACATCCCCAAAGTTCCCCAAATTAGCATTTGAACACACAATTACATGCATTTTTACAATAAAAAGTGTGAATCCAGCCTACATCATGTGCACAAAAATGTCTACATTTAAGTTCCTTTTGACACCTAGTAAACCTTCTCACAGAGACTTTCACTTGATAGAAAGTATGTGATCTGCCATGAATGAAAGTAAAAACTCTTTAAACTATTTTGAGGTCTCTTTCCCACTAGAGGTACAGTATAGTACTAGGGGTATAGTACCGCAGCACAGGGCAGCTAGGGTCAACGCAGGGTACAACGTTTTCCCATAGGAAACCCAAGTACCTCTTACACTAGCCCTGCTAGCAGTGCAATGTGTGTTTTATTTACGGTAACAGTAGCAGTAGGAATCAATCGGTTTTGATTCAATCACAGTAGTAGTACGATTAATGTATATATATATATATATATATATATATATAGTATATACACCACAGAAGGCTTTTTCTATTCTTAATTTAATATATGTGTACAAAAATCCTTTATTCTTACCATCTATGTTATCACAATTTCAGTCCTGGAATACAAACAATTCCTCTATTTTTACTACAAGCCGAAAGATCCACTACTTCAATTACCAGAAGTCATTTGACTTATACATTATCACTATAATACAACAGAAAGTATTTTATTCACATTTCTGGATTACAACCAGGAGTCTGGTTGTGAAATGGGGGGTGGGACTCCACATCACATTTTTATTTTTACTTGAATTCACTACAAATGTATACATTAAACTGCATATGCATGCACGAAGGGGTTCTGGCTTAAGGACATAAATGTTTCTTGCAGAAGCTAATGTAAATCTGTTAGCAGAAGCTGCCATATAAGAGAATGCCAATGTACACTGTGCTTGGGCCAAAGAAACAGGTTCTGGAAGTCTTTCAGTCTCTGTGTTAAAGTATAAGTGTAGTTTCAGGACATATTGTAATACTGTACTAGGAAGATGATATTCTGCCAAATCAAACATCATGGTGAACCTTTTTCACACCACCACAGCTTACAGCTAAGGAGGTAGGCATCCAACACACTAATGACCATGTCATAATAAAAGGATCCAGCTATTGGCCTTATTTTGCTTATAACCTAACAGCTAGGTAAAGGTAAGTATAAGGTGAGGGACAGTTAAGTATAGGGTGAGGGTCAGGTAAACCTCAGGTAGCATAGCCTTCAATTACAGATTTTTTAAATTTATTTTAGACTTACTTAAAACCCAATTTCATCCATCTCAGTACTTGAATATAATGCAAAAGATCTTAGGGCAGTGGTGGCCAACTGAGTTGATACGGAGGGCCACAAGTGCAGCCCTCAGCATTACTAAAGGGCCGCACATAACATTTTCAAATTAGACAGACTTGTATAAGCAATTTTTAATGAAAGAATGACAGCAGGCATAGCTAGATATAGCAGGATATACATAGTCCTATACATCGTCAAAGGTTATGTGCCTCATAGGTATAAGAAAATCCTTTGATGATATCTATGCGGCACATAACCTTTGATTCAAAGGTTATATGCCCCTATTCTCAGGTTATGTGCCGCAATATAATACAATCACCCCTCGTTCATTGACAGATTATGGGAGCATAGGCACTCACCAGTCTGCTGATCCCACCCTAACAATAGAGGAGAAGAGGTGATGGACTTCCTCAGGCGCCATCTGGGTCGCTGATTGACTTTTACATATGTCTATCAGGTGTGTTTATCGCCTATCCTCCTTCCTATGCCTTATGCAATAACACAGGGGGCCGCTGAAGAATGCCCGCATGACCAGGTTTGGGCACCTAGGTCTTAGGGCCTCCTAATTAAAAATGCCGTTTATTCCAGCTCAGGGGTATTTCTATGGCCTTAAGAGACCATGGGTGCCTCTGGGCACAAATATAAGAACGCATAGGGAAAGGCAAGATAATACAAATACTAATTTGGTTCAAATCTAAGGCTAACATGACTGCTGTATTGTGGTGTGGTGTAATGTTGCCACATACAAAAGTAATAAATATAGATGGAGTAAAAGCAGATAAATTATGAAATGTTCCAAAACTGCATTATGCATAGAATATATTATCTCCATTTTTTAAAAGACACGCAGGGCACACAAAAACATATGACAACATCCTCAACATAAAAGTATAACATTCATACCTTTGGGATATTCTGCCAATGTGTTACGTGTTAAACAGACCTTGCCAATGACATCATCACGGCTAGAAAATAAAAAAAAGACTTAAATTAAGTTAAATTCTGTAGGACATTCACAATTCTACTGGTCACAGGCTGATGCATTTTCATTTAGCTTGAGGCTTTCTATTATGCAAATAACAAATCATCAATAGAACCATTTATTATTCATCTATTACATGTATTGCTTACCGTCTAAGAAAGCTGTTGGCATTTTGTGCTATGAACTTTCAAGTTCCCATGTAAATTCAATGAAACAAAGTGAGGTAGAAACTCTAGATATGAAATTTCACCTGATGATAAATACTACATTTTTAGAATGTGATTTTTACTAAATGCAATAGCACAGAGTCACTAAAGGGTAAAGTTGTCAAACAAACTGTTATCTTGAGGAAGTAAGCAAAATAAAAGAAATTGATTTGGTTGTGGATATAGTATAAATGCTTTAACTTTAACATGCAGACCTAAATTCACTGTTTGATTGGGCAACAAGATAGCTAATTATATTTAATGTTTCTAAATGGAATGTTATGAACTTAAAATATTGTAAATGGGGTTATACTGAAATATCATATGAGGTGTCTCGTCTAATGATATATCCACTGCACAGTATAAGCAGCTTAACCGCCCTATTGTTAGGGATGGCGCCATCTCGTCCAGCGCTGGACGAGATGGTGGCATCCAGTGAAGATCGGGGCACCGGCAGCGCATACTTACAGTTTTGCGTTGTCCCGGGGCCCCCGATGCGACATGCTGGCAGCTGGAGCGCGGCTCATCACCCCCCCCTCTCCGAGTGACGTGATGATGTCACATCGGGGAGGCGGCAGGAAATTTGAAAGTGAATAGCATGAAATCAGTTTTCTATGTAGATAACTGCTTTCAATGTGCATCTATGTATCAAATCTCGCCAAAATAAAGTCTCTGGTGCCCCAGATGTGCCCATTTGCAGCAACTCTCTCTTCCCTGGTGTGATTTTACCACATCCATCACACCAGGTTAGAGAGGGTTAACTGCAAATGGGCACATCTGGGGCACCAGAGACTTTATTTGGGCGAGATTTAGTACATAGCATAGCTTTGTGCCTTGATTTTTGTGTTTTCTCATTAATTTTATTGTAAAATTAATTTATATTTTACATAATTGTTTGTTTCAAACATTATTATATTCAGGGTGTCTACTAGACCCTTGTATGGACATATTGTGGGGAGTTACAGGCCTACAACACAAAGAAAAATGTACCATTGAAGTCTATGGTGCACTTTTGGTACAGAAATCTGGACCTCAGCAGTGCACTAGGGAGGTTAATTCAATATGCACATACCCATTCCAAATTTTTACTGCAACTAATATATTTTGTGATCTTCTCCTATATGTAAATGGCTGTGTAATAGCGAATTAAGGCTATGTAGATAGCACGATTAGCAGCTTTTTACTTTTGCATTCCACATAACAGTGAACATATTATGTAACAGGGAATCCTCCTGTATGTAAATATGTGCTCATGGGTAAGTTGCCAGTGCCAGCTTGTAAAATTTGTGACTCTGAATCTGTGGGTTTAGAGAGCCTCTACAGCTAGTGTATAAACATATATTTTAGGTTCTTGCCTCCTGGCACTGGTCTTTTGGATTGGACAAAGGAACATATGATAAATATTGAATGGCCCAGCCCTGCACATTTTACTGGAACATGCTAATTATTCACTTTATACAGTCAGGTTCATAAATATATATCAACACAGTTCTAACTTTTTTGTCTCTATACACCACCACAACAGATTTGGAATGAAACAAACACAATGTGCTTTAACTGCAGTCTGCCAGCTTTAATTTGAGGGTATTTACATCCAAATCAGGTGAACGGTGTAGGAATTACAACAGTTTGCATATTTGCCTCCCAATTGTTTAGGAACCAAAAGTAATGGGACAGAATAATAATCATAATCAAACTTTCCCTTTTTATTACTTGGTTGCAAATCCTTTCAGTCAATTACAGCCTGAAGTCTGGAATGCATAGGGTTTCATCTCTGGTGATGATCTGTCAGGCCACTACTGCAACTGTCTTCAGTTTCTGCTTGTTCATGGGGCATTTTTCCTTCAGTTTTGTCTTTAGCAAGTGCACGCTCAATTGGATTCAGGTCAGGTGATTGACTTGTTTATTGCATAACATTCCGGTTCTTTCCTTTAAAAAACTCTTTGGTAGCTTTTGCAGTATACTTTGGGTCATGGTCCATCTGCACTGTGAAGCGTCTTCCAATGAGTTCTGAAGCATTTGGCTGAATATGAGCAGATAATATTGCCTCAGCAGTATTGCAGCAGTCACATCATCAATAAATACAAGAGAACCAGTTACATTGGTAGCCATACATGCGCACGCCATGACGCTACCACTACCATGCTTCATTGATGAGGTAGTAAGCTTAGGATCATGAGCAGTTCTTCTTTCGCCATACCCTTCTCTTCCAATCACTCTGGTACTAAGAGTGGTACTAGTTGATCTTGGTCTCATAGGATGTTGTTCCAGAACTGTGAAAGCCTTTTTAGATGTCGTTTGGCAAACTCTAATCTGGTCTTCCTGTTGTTGAGGCTTACCAGTGGTTTACATCTTGTGGTGAACCCTCTGTATTCAATCTGGTATTCTCTTGATTGTTGACTTTGACACACATACACCTAAACAGACATCTAAAAAGGCTTTCACAGTTCTGGAGTGTTTTCTACACCAGGGAAAGAATTCTTTGGTCATCCACCACAGTTGTTTTCTGTGGTCTTTTGGTGTTGCTGAGCTCACCGGTACATTCCTTCTTTTTAAGAATGTTTCAAACAGTTGTTTTGGCCACATCTAATGCCCTTGCTTGTTTTTTCAGTCTAATGAAGGCTTGTTTCACTGATAGTGACAGCTCTTTGGATCACATTTTAAGAGTTAAGAGCAACAGATTCCAAATGACACACTTGAACTCGGGACCTTTTATCTGCACATTGTAATTGGGATAATGAAGAAATATCACACACTTGGCCATGGAACAGCTGAGAAGCCAATTGTTCCATTACATTTGGTCCCTTAACCAGTGGGTCGCACATATGCAAATTGTTGTAATTACTACACAGTTCACCTGATTTGGATGTAAATACCCTCAAAATTAAAGCTGACAGTATGCAGTTAAAGCACATTGTGTTTGTTTAATTCCAAATCTATTGTGGTGGTGTATGGAGCCAAAGATTTTAGATCTGTGCCAATGTCACAATATTTTTGGACCTGACTGTATGTGAGTCCATGACTTACTTGTTTTGCAAATTTGCTCTCCAAAACCATGGGTGCGACTTACGGGTGGGTGTGTCTTATAGAGTGAAATTACAGTATTAAAAGTTCTACCAAGAATATATTCTTAGTAAAAAGTCATATTTCTTTATGTACATACATTCTGTACACTATATGTATTTTATTATACATTTAAAAACACACCCATTTTTCTACAGCAATCAATATTCAATCAATAATATATATAATATTTTATATCAATAATATAGACAGTCCACTGAAGAACAAGTCTTAAAAGTAAAATATGGGGATCTTCCTACAGTGGTTTGACCTTACCAACAATTATTCAAAACTAAATTGTTTTAGTTAGAATTCACACTTCAGTTATACTGGTTTGTGTATAACATTTTCATAAATTATACTGTGGTTGAGAACCCACATTGGGTTAATGGATGTAAGAAAGCTAAGCAGTTACCTAGATCATATAGATTGCACTGGTTTATTAAACTAGACCTGGTTTCCTCTGCAAAAACATTCAAGGTTTAATTTACAATTCAGCATGTGTATTTATAACAATACATTGTTTATCCAAGGCTCATTGTGAAGGTTCAAGCTCTTTAATTTTCTTGTACAATAGTGTGCTTGAGAAAGGGACAATAAACCCCAGTGGAATTCGCATTATTTGTATTTGTTATTCTAGCTAACAAACTAATGAACCTCATTCCACTACTTAAGATTCCACATTTCTAATCTAATCAATTAATGTTTCCCGGAGAAGATGTGTACTGGCTGACTCTGTTCTGCATGGTAACACATGTGTGCTGTAGGCTTCCAAAAACATGTATTCTTCAATACAATAGGATTTTGTTGTAAAGATGTATTTCTTTGTATTCTGTGCTTATAAGGTATCTTCCTACACATACCTTTCAATATATTCCCCAGCTCCTAGGAAACTTTAAATCCTCGGGGTTATAATATGCATATATTGACTTATGAAAATGAAATCAAGCAAAGGTCAGTCCGTATTGCATTGTATGTATTATTTTGGCCACAGACCATTTGTTATCCATAAAAAAGTAACGTGTACTGAAATGAACCATCAAAGCTACAAATGCCTCCTCCAAGATGACACACCCTTAATTGCAAATTAAAAGTCCAACAAAGAATACACCTAATCAGTTCCTGTCTTCTTGATCCAGGATGTCCCTGTTGGAGTTAGGCCTAGCATCAAGTCTTGAGGGACTGCAAAGATCATCTCTGCCATTTAAGTATAATTTCCCTACCAAGCAATGGGTTGAGGAAGGAGGATACCCCTTATATAGAGCCCTGGGATCAGAGACTATTCTCCACTTACAATCACAAGACAGAAGAACCTCTTCACCTGGGTTAGAGCCTCAGCCTTCTGCTTGTAAACCGATGGACTGTGCCCTATACCTGGGACCAGGGATAGTAAAAGACAGTATATTTTCCTGCTTAGAATAGAAGTAAAGTTGTTCCCTTGCAATTTACCAGTCTGTGTGGACATTTCTACATTTCACTAACATGTGTAAAGCACATACTGCTGAAAGAATCTAAGTGACCGGAGTGTAAAGACCACAAAGGATTTGGGATAAGGTATTCACCGGTCTGCAAAACAAGTCTTGAAATCCCATGTTGACTCTGGGTCACACTACAGGTGAAAACTGCTTGTGTCACAATATACAAAAGACCAATTAAAATCATTGTGTCCTGCTTAGCCTCTAGTTTAGGGCAACAGGTTTTAGGGCAAAGGCATCCAGGTATATAAACTGTATATCAGTGTAAGAGTGTGGAATACTCAGGGGTGAGAAGAGACACTGGTAGAAAGAACAAAGGGGAGGAACACGCACAAAAAGAAAACAGAAAAGGAGTACTATTTTCTGTGGAGCTGGCAACTTTACATGCACTGTGGGATTGCTGAGAATTAAGGAAAACTAACTACATGCACGCTGATGGGTGCTAAAGACATTACATACTATTAGAGATGGTCACATTTTTTTTCAAAAATTCGTCCATTTCAACGGTTTCGAGTTAATTGCAAAGCCCCTGAACATGGTATCATCACCAAACTTGCTTTAGATGTAGAGAAGGGTTGGGGGTATACTGCAAAAAAGAAAGTATGTCTCTAACACAAAAAAATTTTCACAAATTAAGGTCAAAGTCAAGTAAACATTTTGAAAATCGGAATTTCGACTTTAACTTTGAACTTAATTTATGCAAAAACTACATGTGCTAGAGCAAATTTTTTTTTTATGTTTCTCCAACACTTCTCTACATCTTCTGCAATTTTAGTGATGAGACCATTTTCAGGGACTTTGCAATCAGCTCACAAAGTTAGCAAGTCGAAAAATTTGACCATCTCTACATACTATGTAATAAAGAAAAGAATTATAATAATAATATTGAAAGTCTCTATCTCATATTGAAGTGGTGGCCGGCATCCCAAAATAAATTATACAAAGAAATGACTGGGGGTGGGATGTAAACATCACCATCCACAGTCCAAAATTTCCTCTGAGGGTACAGAGGCTAGGGGACTTTAAAGGCCACAAGGTGCATTATGGTATAAATAACGTAGATTAACATGTTTTAGATAAAATAACAGTTTTAATAGTCCTTAAAGAAAACATCCTAAGGAGTCTTTTACAGATTGTGCATCCATGTCTTCATATACAGTGCTGCTTGAAAGTATGTGAACCCTCCAGACATGGTCACTGTTTGTGCA
>CM070033.1:92923520-92934478 GCA_036250615.1 Ptychadena robeensis
GAATTGATGAAGACATTTCATGGATGATTTGAACTTGCCGCGATGTATGATAACCATATATATGAATGGATGGATGCACAATCTGTAAAAGACTCCTTAGGATGTTTTCTTTAAGGACTATTAAAACTGTTATTTTATCTAAAACATGTTAATCTACGTTATTTATACCATAATGCACCTTGTGGCCTTTAAAGTCCCCTAGCCTCTGTACCCTCAGAGGAAATTTTGGACTGTGGATGGTGATGTTTACATCCCACCCCCAGTCATTTCTTTGTATAAAGAAAAGATTTATATATATCGCAGTAAATATACAATTAATTATTCTTAATCTCATGCATTTTATTAAAGATCCAATATTCAAATATCAAAGCAATCAATATAGGTCTCCTCTTCTCCAGCAACAATATTAACAGAATGCTAACATTTCTAGCTGCAATGTCATAATCAATGAAAATATAATGGAGAGTAACAAAAATAAAGATGTTAATCAAGTGCATTCAAAGTTTTCATTAAACAATATCAAACTTTGCTTGATTCCAAGCATAGAAAATGTACCTGAGGGCATCTTCATCCAGAACATAAAAAGAAACGGAATGGAAATTGGGGGGCAGGTGGACTTTGTACTCTTCTCCCCAGAATGGTGACAGAGTCTTCCATACTGTTGCTGTCCTAAGCAAAGATCACAATCATTGTTTATTCATTCAGTAACATAAACTTGAGCTATTATAATGGGGGAAATATTATCAGCTTTTTAGAAATACCTCAATATGTTTGATCAACTCTGTCCTGCCTCCACCCAATACCCAATCCTCACTACACATATAGGCTATTCAGACCACAATTTTAATATAAATAACTGGGATGGCTCATATCCAAATACAATCTTACTGTGTTCATAGACATGTGGAAGGCTTTAATGCATCAGAAGTTTTTAAGTTTAAGTTTTTAAGGTATTTTTGTGACTATATTAAAATTGGACCTGGACCCCGGTGCCATCCTAATGCTTTGCAGTACTTACTGCAATGGGGCTAGACTTTTATGCAAGATAGCAATGTTCATGCCAACAATTATATAAATAGTTTATATTTAGTGATTGCATCACTAAAGGGCTCCACATAAAACTTTCAATGCAAAAATGACAGCGTGCATAGCTAGAAGACATTATTTAAAATTTTTAAATAACAAAACTTGTTTTAACCTCCCTAGCGCACTTGCAAAGTCCAGATTTCTGTACCAAAAGCGCACCATAGACTTTAATGGAATTTTTTTTGTGTTGTAGGCCTGTAACTTCCAAAAATATGTCTGTATAAGGGTCTAAAGCCCCCCATAGACAGGCAGACTCCTCCATACAACTTTCATGAGACCTACCAACAACTATGTAGTATAGTGACCTCCCTGATAGAATACATAGTGATTGGAAGGTGTAGAAAGGTCCTCCTATTACATGGTTTTGGTAGAAGAAAAGTTGGTTGTACAGAAGTTGCATGGAGGAGTCTGCCTGTCTATGGGGGGCTTAATAGACATCCTGACTATAATAATGTTTGAAACACACAATTATTATATAAAAGTACATTTAAAAAAAATTATAACATTTATCATTTGAATGCTTAAATCTCTTGAATACTTATTTGGTATGAAAGATTTTAAAAAAGTATTTATGTTTGTTTATAATAACATTTTTATTACAATTGGAAATGTGTTTTGTTTTTGTTTTACTCTGAACTGTATTGGATACAGTTATCACTCTATCCAATACAATGCCATTTGGCCCCCTCTGAAAGGGTTAACTTCAAAGATCACACCTTGAAATGACAATGGGGGTGATATTCCAGGTGTGCTGTTTGAAGATAACCCAATTTGCATATGAATGTCCAGCGTAGAGGGGGGTCGGGACATTCATATGCAAATTAGACTGGGAGAGAGGTGACACAGCCGGCTTGCTTTAGTATAAGGCAAGCTTCAGTTTCCCGGACAGCACAGAGCAGAATGTGCAGCTGCCGGGGGATCTGAGCTTAGCTGGACGGCTCCATCTCGTCAGCTGCAATACTGCATAACAAGTGCAGGACGAGATGGTGCCGTCAAAAGCGCTAGGAATGTTAAATTATACTTCAAGCATTAGGAAACACTGTAGTGTGGTAATGCACATTTTGAGTGATATATATCATCAAAGGTTATGTGCCCCTATTCTGAGGTCATGTGCCACAATAAATATTATACAATCATCCCCCTTTCATTAGTAAAATAGTGGGAGCATAGGCACTCATCTGTCTGCCAACAGCTCCAGCTGAACAGGCTGATTGGTGTACATAAAAGCCAGAAAAGATTCCAAAAGATTCCGAGCAAATATTTGTCAGCCGGGGATCACCAGACAGTTGAGTTTCTTTGCCCTATGCATTAACAGTTAGGTTTTGGGGGGCGCAAGTGGAGGACCAAGGAGGGCCACTGAAGAACACCGAAAGGGCCGCAACCTTTGATGATATATATCACTCACAATGTGCATTACCACACTACAGTGTTTCCTAAAGCTTAAAGTATAATTTTAAACAAGCTTTGTTATTTAAAAATTAAAAATAATGACTTCTAGCTATGCACACTGTCATTTTTTATAGTGAAAATTTTATGTGCGCACTTGTGGCCCACCATATCATCTTAGCACCCAGCAATCTCCTGCTGGCTCCCACAATTAGAATTGCGGCTGTGAGACTGCAGCCAGGAAGTGGGGGGGGCAGGACATCTTGCCCCTCCCCACCTGATCGCACCCATAGAGTGAATTGGCGCGGTTGAAATGACACGTGATTTTTACATTCAGGCCTATGACTCTCGTTTCAGATCGCGGACCACACAAGCCCATTCAACTAAATGTAAGAGATCAGCCGTGATCATAGCACACGATTAAAATCGCGTGGGTCCCATGGCTGATCATCTTTGTGGTAAAATTGCCTTAGTCAGGAATCCTGCTTGTCCCTCCCCCAGGTTACTGGTTTGAAGTATTAGGGGGGGGCATTGTGTGCATTTGGCAGTGGAAGAAGAGAACTGACAGCCAGGAGAGCCAAGCTGCAGTTTTCTACTCTCTCCTTCACTCTGCCCTGTGTGTGTACCCACAGACAGGTCTCTAGGCACAACCCCCCCCCCCCCTCCCCCAATTTGGGAGCCACTGTTCTATTGTAACTGAGCATCACAAATATGTTTTCAGTACTTTTCATAACAGGAAAACTTGGCTGCTAGCTATATGATTTATGATTAATTCATGCTGGAAAAACCCTTGTGAATCCAAAATTATGGAGCACATCCAGCACAGAGGAATATGACATTTTTAAGACTTCTTGTCTATGAACTCCAGGGCAGGAATATCTATTTATAACTTGGTTGTTATTCTCCAAATGGCAGTCATATAAACTGTATTTTGGTTTCATTAATCTCCAGCGGCCACAGACAGGACAGCTATGACTGTAGTGTTTTTTGAACTGCGTACTTTGATAGGTAAAGCCAAATGTTTGACTTGGAAGGCAGCCATTTACTCTGTGTTTCGCATTTGGTAAATGTCAGATAAAGGTTCATAAAACAGATACATGAAAGCTGCTGCCATAGATGTAGAAAGTTAGAGCTGAACTCCAGGTACATTTAAAATATCACTTCAAAGTGTGGTTTCATGAAAAGTGGTAGAATTTACATACAGCAGAGTCAACTGATCTAAATCACTCTCTTGATATCTCCTAGATGTGTCTCCTATAATTCTCTGTACAGCAGCACTCAGACTGAGGGGTGGGGCAACAATGTTGATAAGTTACAATCTACAGCATTTCACAGAGCTCTCCAATTAACACATACACCTAAAACCCCCCATACACCTTAAGATCGATCCATACAATCTCCATTAGATCTACCAACAACTGTGTAGCATAGTGGCCTCCCTGATAGAATACATAGTGACTGGAAGGATTAGAAAGGTCCTCATATTACATGGTTTTGGTAGAACAACAAGTTGAACAAGTTGATTGTACAGAAATTGTATGGAAAGATTGTAAGGTGTATGGGGGGCCTTTACTGAGCGGGAGAGACAATAGTATGATAATCTAATTAGTGTTCTGCTTCTACTATTTATGGGCTAACCATGAAACTTGGACTGTATTTACCCTACTGTAACCGTCTGTATTAAGCTGGGCATACACGGGTAGATTCCAGTGCAATTGGTGTCACCATGTTGTAATTGATTGCAGATCAAATGAATGGAAATCAATGTGCACCACATGGGTACATCGATTCCCTTTCAATAGGGACCCGTTCTCCCCAGCTCGCTGGAGAAAGTGCTGGCCCCGCCCCCTTCAAACAGCACCAGAGCTGTTCAGGAGCAGCATATCTCTATTACTTTGAATGGAGACTCACGTTCAAAGTAAGTGAGATTTAACAGGGTTTTCCAACATGTTGGAACCCTTTTCAATCGAGTTTCAATCCTGCTCAAAGTAAGTAATACACAAGTAGATTTGTAAATAGATTAGAGCATAGCGTTAGATTGTACTCAAATCTTTTTACAAATCTACCCATGTATGCCCAGCTTTACTCTGCAGTGTGGTCTTAAGACTCTTATAAGTCTTTTGGCAGGTAAACAAACTTCCCATATATGTATTTTTACTTAATGGTTAACCAACAACCTAACAACCAAGTCTTATTCAATAGGGCTTACCTGATAATTGTCTCATCATCGATCTTTACAATACAATATGGGTCACTGCTGCCAGTTCTGAAAAAAGCCCAAAATATCCCAATGTATTAACTTGAGGAATATTCATAAATAAGAACATTAAAACATATTTAATTTATAACATTACACCTTAAATTTACAGAATGGTATAGCAAATTAGTCAACCCAATTTACTCAAACATTTAAGATATTGTATTTTCTCCTGCGATGTTGCTATCAGTGTGTGTAGAGTGGGAGAAGAGGGTTGCATTGACAATCCAACACAATGGGCAGCACATTGAACGCATTTTATAAGTGGACAGAAACTTGTAAATAACTTATGAAAGAATAAAGGTACATTAAAACCAAGCACACCATCTTTCTATAGAAAAAACAAAAGTTGGATTCAAAATGTCCGACTTCAAAATGGCCGCCATGGTCACCACCTATCTTGAAAAAGTTTCCCCCCTCACATATACTAATGTGCCACAAACAGGAAGTTAATATCACCAACCATTCCCATTTTATTAAGGTGTATCCATATAAATGGCCCACCCTGTATATTTCTGGCAGCAAGAGGGGTGATTTTTCCAGGGTAGCCCCTTCAACTGTGTAACGTCCGGCTGCGGCATACTGTCTCTAAATGAGCTATTATTGGGTTATTTACATTTTTGGCACACAAAAACCAAAGTATAAATTTTTTATCCTCCTTACACTGCATTCACACATGTAAATAAAATTTTTATTTTAATTCTATTTCAACAACTGATAAAGATGACGATCAACTCCAATTTCACCGAAGCCATCTAATCTTCACAAGTCCACAGTTATAAATAGAGATGGTCAAATTTGTTTTCAGAAATTCGACGATTTCTAGTCATTTGCAAAGCCCCTGAACATGGTATCATCACCAAACCTGCTGAAGATGTAGAGAAGGGTTGGGGGAACATTTGAAAGAAAAAAGTATGTCTCTAACACAAATAGTTTTTACACAAATTAAGTTCAAAGTCAAGTCAAAATGTAGAAAATTCAGAAATTCGACTTTAATTTTGAACTTCATTTATTCAACAACTATTTGTGTTAGAGACATACTTTTTTCTTTCAAATGTTACCCCAACCCTTCTCTACATCTTTAGTTTGGTGATGGTACCATGTTCAGGGGCTTTGCAATCAGCTCTGAATCAGCAAGTCGAAAAATTCGACCATCTCTAGTTATAAACAAAGCTAAGATGTAGCTACTTACTAATGTTTACTTTACACAAAAAAGTCACTACGTTTCACCCTGTCTAAGTAGGAAAACTCAGTGATCTCCAATGTAAATGCTTTCACTTAATTTCCTCTGATGCGGAAAAAACATGGACACATCTGTTTCCTGGCTATGTGTGGATTTTTGTTCCACTGGTTACATTTATGATGACAAATCCAAATCATGAGTATTTCTCTACCATTTCACAATGGAAAGCACTACCAATGAAGAGCGGGCATCATGTCTGATATGGAGTAAGGCCAACATGCGTTGTAGCCACAGGGCTTGAAGTAGAAAATTAAAAACACAGATTTCTAACTGTAGTTCCTGCTTTTGTTAAAGTAACTTTTTTTGATGGCGTGATGTGGCTGAAGCAGCTGCTCACATGTACTGTTCTGCAGAAGGGACAATCCATCCATCTGCACTTCTACATGTGAGCTGGCTAAAGCAGCCGCTCACATACAGAGGACTGAAGATGGATGATCTGTCCATGGAAGATGGTACGTCCGTCTGCAAATGCATTTTTTTCTCCAATTTTTTTGGGGGGTGGCAGTGTGTCTTAGGCTATGTTCCCACACTAGAGATCAGCCACGATTCTAATCGCGGCGCAGAGCTGTGAGAGATCGCTAGCACCCAGCAACCCCCGCTGGCTCCCGCAATTAGAATTGTGGCTGAGTGATTGCAGCCAGGAAGCGGGGGGTGGGGCAGGACATCTTGCCCCTACCCACCTGATCGTGCCCATAGATAGTGAATGTGCGCGGTTGAAGTTACAAGCGTTTTTAACCGCACCAATTCAAGTCTATGGCCGCAATCAGGGGGCGATCGTCCATCTGCGGACGTAACCGCCCGTGACCCACGATCAGAACGCGGTGACCACCGGCCTGCAACCACTAGCGTCTGATTGTGCCATTTAGTGGAAGTAGGCACAAGTCCATTCAACTAAATAGAGGAGATCAGCCGCGATTGCTGCACTTGCATTGGCCCTGTGGCTGATTGCCTATGTGGGAACTTAGCCTAATGGTGTGAAAAATACAGTAAAATATAACCTAATCTAGGTAATTTAGTGTTTGCTGATCTGGTGTTGGGCTTCTCAGCCTGTATGTCTGGGTTTACTGACGCTAAATCTGGAGTGCTGAGAAATCGGCCCAGAATTGAGATGTCTATGGCTGGCTTTAGTATTTTCTGTGTTTTCTGTGTGTGTACTTGGACTGTAACCAAGTAGAACTGTGTTTACATTTCCATGCCCTGCAGGTTTTCCTAAGCTTGGGAAATTCTGCTTGCTACTGCTACTGAGGTGTTTGCCAAATTTTCGGTTCAATTGATTAAAAACAAATTCAGTTGCTTATACAGCCTAGATGCCCAACCTGCGGCCCTTTGGGCGTTGTTCGGCGGCCCCCTTGGTCCTCCACCTGTGGCCCCCAAAACCCCAAACTGTTAATGCATAAGGCATAGCAACTCACCTGTGAGGTGGTCACATGCTGGCCCAGCTTTCCTTATCAACTTTGGCGGTCCTACATCAGAAAAATTGGCAATGTTGATCAGGGAAACCAGGTCTACATATGAGTGCTGCACCCAGGGGAAGGAGGGAGGGGTGGTTGCTGTTGGGTTTTGACTGTCTGTGGGGATCTGGTCCACCGCCTGCTGAGATATGTCGACGGGGGGGGGAGGGTCTGGATTGATGTTATATGTCTTTAGTGATGCCGAGGGCCGCACTTGTGGCCCTCCATATCAACTCAGTTTCCCACCACTGTTATACAGGTATCAAATCGTATTATGGAGCATGCACACAACTGTAAAGGAACTGAATTTAAGGAATCCTTTTTGGAACTTTGGTAGAACTACCAATTGATATTATATTTTAAAGTCACCACTTAAACTGCCGATCAGAGTCTAATCTGAAAAAACAAAAGTTTTTTTTGGCAGTACTACAGATGTGGCTTGTGATGTCCCTTTTATAGGGTCAGAAGGTCACTATTTTATTCAATGTGCATTTAAAAAAAAGCTATTTTAAGGATTTAGAGCTTTATTTACTTTTTTAAACATACTTCTATTATTGTGAACACAACTGTATGATGACTTGGTGTGAAAGTCTGAAGTTTTCCTATTTCGTGAGCTAATGCCAAGAAAAGCATGACATTTCTATTTCAGAAATACTCAATGGTTCTTTTGTGATATTTTAGAAACAAATAGATGTGGATTTACACAGCCTGTGCCAAGTTTCATTCCGATTGAGATGCCAAGCCAAAATTACCAGCAAGAGCAGATGGCCTTGTGGATAATCACATTCTAAATTATTCTCCATGAAGCATATGTTGTATATTGCAGCACGAATTTGAGGATAACTGTGCTAACAACAAAAACCCAATACATTTATTGTGTTGATCTAAAAAAAATTCTAAAAATAACTTTATCTTAAATATAGCCAATGACTTAATGGCAAGTATCAGAATTTTCTCAGCTCTAGAAAGTGGAGTGGCTGGTGTATATGTCTAATATCAAAAGACATAATAGGGCAAATAAATATTTAAGTGCCTCACTGAGGTGGTGTGCCGCCAAAGTCTTTGTCCTGAAAAACATTTTTAAGACAATGTACCACTCCTTTATTTCTCTTTTGTGTTAAATTATTTAAAGAATACAAAGAAAGACTACAAAGATTTTTTTTTATATAAAACAATATAGCCCTTCACTGTAAGGTTATGTTTCCATTACGTCGGGACCCCACCGCTAATGCTAGCCATACACAGCCCGATAAATAGCCCGATCAACCAAGCCCGATCGAAGTTTGCCGATAAAAAGATCAGCGTTTTCTCGGATGATCTAACAAAAAATCCCCACATAGAAAAAATTATTTTTGAACGATGTAACAGTTTTGATCGCACATCATAGTCGGAGTTTATCGTCATTTTTGTCGTCCAATTTTTCATTCAATGGGAAGTAATAGTAATATATGGGATGATCGGTGTTCATTTAGTCGTGCGCTACAAGAAAAGTAGAACGATGTAACCGGACCGATTAAAATTTTCCAACATGTCCGATCATGTGATGCCCGATTTTCTGCTAAATTTTGATCGGGAAAGCTCTGTCGGACCATGTGGGCAAAACCCGATTTATGCCCGATTAACCAAAAACACTAGATTAGTGTTGACAATGGCAACATACTCAGAAGAAGCCATTGCTTCTATACAACTGCTTTTATGTGACAAAATGACAGACAGAAGCACCTCTTATAATATATATATATAAATATATATATAAAAAGATATATATATATATAATAGCAAGATATATCTGGTTTCTTAAAGGAGCATAATGATGGGCCCCCGGAACTGTCAGAGGGAAGATCCGCACACAGGTGGCTCTTACCTCTGACTCTGTGTCAGGATCAGGTACAGAGGGGACGACCAGACAGGCAACACACACTGACATCCAGACAAAGGTAAGGTGGTGTCAAAAACGGATTTAATGAACTCAAGACAGGTCCGAAAAGTCCAGGGCACAGGAGTGTCCAGGGTTCAGATTCAGGAGACAAGAAAACACAAGAAGACACAAGAATAGCAAGCGTGTCTGGATGAAGCAAACCTATAAAGCCCTGAAGCTACCCAGCCCACGCTTGCAGGGAGCCACCTGCTGGTGACTGTGGGATCAAACCATGGAAGGGCAAGCACAGTGCCACCAGCAGGCGGTGACCGGAACAGCCGGGGTCTTCACAGTACCCCTCTGCTAAGGAGCGGCCACTGAGCGCTCCAAGCCGCCCGGGTACTGTGACGGCAACACCCCCAGGGTACACAGGATGCAGGGGGAGAGTCGAGATCTCTACTTCCCCCTCCAGATTATTATTTGGTAAAACAATATTATGTAATCCTTTTTAACAACACTGAATACCTATTTACTTTATAATTGCATGTGAAACCACACAAGTCCTATCTCACAGTGATTGCGGGAGGTTTGATAAGGATGTCATCCACCACAGCCTACTTTCCTGTTCATGGTGCATACACTTGAACAATAGCCTGGGCACTATGTAAATTCTGCCTTTGGCAGGGCTACAAGCTTCACATTGTTTGCCTTACGTAAACCTCAGCACAGAATTAATGAGATTGCTCAGGAAATAGCTGCAACTTGCAGGGAAAAGCAAGCAGCAGAGTTCATGAAGAGAGCAATCCTCTGTTCTTAATAGCTATTCCTCAGAAACTGCTACAGAGCCAATTTTCTGCCTAACTGCACACTAACCTCCTGGTACAATGCACTTATCAAATCTACTGTTGTTTCTATCCCAGGATATAAATGTTACCTTAGCACAAAATGTGCCTACACATTCAACACAAAGAGAAAATCATACAAATCATACAAAATATTCAAATATTAAATATTCAAATACTAAATATGCACTTGGAACTTATAGAATAAATGTAACATTTTAGCAGTAAGGCCTACCATACACCATTAGATCACTCCATACACTTTCCTTTAGATCTACCAACAACTATGTAGTATAGTGGCCTCCCAGATAGAATACATAGTGATTGGAAGGTTTAAGCCGGCCATAGACTTCCTGATTCCCGGCTAAAGTTAAGGGTGATTGACCGCCGTACACGGTCCAGCCGAACGCATAATGGTGCCCATCTTGAGGTTTCGCACGGCGATCCGTCCTGCTGGTTCGTTTTGTGGCCGATCCTGTTGTAGGCAGTTAACTTAACTGCCTACAACAGGATCGGTTAAGTTAATTGGCTACAATCTGACAGGAATCGCCTGTCTTAGTGGAGCACAGGGATTCCCGTCAGTTCTGTAGCTGACTTATCACAGGGTGGTGACGTCACCACGCTGTAATAAGTCTGCTACAAGCCGGCCATGGATAGAGGTGTCTATGGCCAGCTTTAGAAAGGTCCTCATACTACATGGCTGGGAATACACGGGTCGATTATTTCCCAGATTTCTGCACAGCTCGAAATATTGAAATATTAATCCACCTCCAACTTGGCGTCTGAGTCGGACTGGAGCTCTCTGCCCTTTAGCAATCCAGCCACGTGCCCATCC
>CM070033.1:92943262-92981749 GCA_036250615.1 Ptychadena robeensis
TGTTTTGAATAGGGAGGGGGGCTTGATAATGTTTCTAAATAGAAAAGGGGGGGCCTTAAAGGAAAGTTTGGGAACTACTGCCTAAGAAGATCAAAGTATGGCTGGGACTACACTACGTTTTCCCCCCACATTCACCGAAAACCATGTAGTGAAGATGCCCCCTTCATTCCCCTACGGGAAATGATGTGCGTTCTATACCCGCGTTACAGGGCATCGCGACAGATGCCATGGTTCACGTTATGGACCCTTTAGCATTGTGCTAATGGAATAGAATCACACAGCATGCCATTGGTAAACAATGCGCACAATATGTGACATGAGTCCTAATGCTGGCATGGTCTTTGGGGCTGCCTAGTGTATATCCAGCCTAACTGCTTATAGCAAGACATTGTTTACATGTATGAGCTATGCAGAAAGCAAGATGGGAGCCCCTATGTAACCACTCTGTCCAGGGAAGTGGAATGTGGCTAGTGCACTAGTAGAACAAAGTTTTTTTTATGTAGAACATGGAAATACATAAAGTGAGCAAAAGTTAAAAAGGTTTACTTGAATAATGGGATTTCCTATTAGACCTACTATACTCTTTGACCACTACTAGCTGAAGACAATAACAAAAGTAGATACAAGTATTCTCCAAAATCAGATTAAATTGTTTTGCTGTTCCCTATAGAGTTCCATATAGAGTTCATATATTCTTAATACATTAATTTAACATTGAGTGCTTTAAACAAATTTATCTGCTTTCATTTCAGTTTTAATGATACAAAAGATCTTACTGCAATTTGTATTTGAAATTTTAGATATGCAGCTATCATTCCTTGGGTTCTGTACCTAAAAGAGGTATGAACACCTTAAATTGTACAGGGAGCCTAATCTAATGACCAGACAAATCCATATTTACCAAATACTGGGCAGATACCAGCACCGTGTCAGTTATAATGTGTTATCATTTAGTTTTAATGATACAGAAGATCTTACTGCAATTTGTATTTGAAATTTTAGATATGTAGCTACCATACCTTGGGTTCTGTACCTAAAAGAGGCATGAACACCTTAAATTGTACAGGGAGCATAATCTAATGACCAGGCAAATCTAGGTACCAGCACCACTTCAGTTATAATGCGACCTGGTGAATGTAGCCAGCTGGGCCATTATAAACACATCTGATCAATTAATGCTCCGCATAAGAATTCTATGGGTAGAACAACCATCAATGAGCAAGGGATATCTCATTTATGCAGATGAGAAGATATTATATATCCAGTTGTTATTTCTTTCACATTCTCTGTAGGGCAACCAATGCCACATGAGCTCTCTAAAGCTGGCCATACACCTTCAGATTTCTCTGTCAGATTTCCTTCAGATCAGATTTTGTTTTACCAAAACCATGTAATATGAGGACTTTTCTACACCTTCCAATCACTATGTATTCTATCAGGGAGGTCACTATACTACATGGTTGTTGGTAGATCTGATCTGAAGGAAATCTGAAGGTGTATGGCCAACTTAAGCACATACAATTAACCAAGTACCCTTTTCTAAGTACCCTACAGCTATGGGTAGAACAACCTATGAAGTGAATCTGCCAGACTGGTGTAATAAGTGGTTATAGTTTATATATACATAGGTATCTAGGCTTACTTCAGATTGGCATACGTGCAAAGCAAAAAGAAAATAAAACTCAACCCAACTAAAGAGGTGAATAGTAGATAAGTGTCCTGCAAAGATCACAGTGCATCTAGTGAACATGCAGTTCCATCTTCCTTAACTACCTGCTAATTAGTGTTAAGCAGGAATAATATTTGTCGAATATTCAACATTTCGCAATAATTCGCGAATGTTGTGCCGGATATTCGCAAAGGTGACTATTCCACATATTGTGCTTCAACTTTGTTTACCGGCATGCCAGAAATTGAAGATACCATATGCCGCTGAACACTACTGCTGATGACTTTACAGCAATATCCCTAAATGTTAGGTCCATAGAACTCCCTAGACATCCCTATCCGATCTCCTGGTGTACTGATATACAAGGGCACATGTTCAGCTAGTGCTATTCTATATACTGTCATAAACAGTACAATATCTATCATATATAAGAATGCAGCATATAATTATCTCAGCATTTCACACGGTAGGATGGAGTAAACAATGCCTACGGGTTTATCTCCATGGATGTCTCATTTAGGTGACATTTTTTTCTGTGCTAAGCTAACAAGCTACTACAGGTAATCGGCTTCTTGTATCTGTATTCTTATATTTCCAGTGTGACCAGAAAGACGCGTATCTTCCAGTGCTTTATAGAAAAATGTTGGGGGCACCCAGATCAACCCTTTCATCTATACCTCCAATAGATAATGCATCGAAACGTCTCACTAAGTAGGATCTGAAACAGGAGGATCTGTAAGGAGAATTCATAAAATCAATTGTCACGTATGTCAGCAGACAGCTAAGGCGACAGCACAGGACGACTTGACGGGTAGACAGCTCCTGCAATTTCATAGCCAAAGGCAAAGATTGTTGTCTAGAGACACTACTACCGCAGCCACTTTGCACACCTAAAGTGGATCTGGATATATAGGGATCTATTTATGGTCAGTCAGGGTATTGTCCTGTGTTGAGGCATCCTGTTCATTATGCATACAGGCATACAAACATTTTAAATCGTTTAAAAAAAAGAATGCAGCACCCCACAATGCATGGTATTGACTTTCACATATAGAGCAGCTTGCTTCAATGCAATGCACAAGTGTGAATGCGCCCCCATTCCTTTGTGTGGGTGCCTTTTCATACATTGAGGAGATTGGTGCCCCTATGATGTGCTAGTGTGACATGACATAGATACATATGTTTCAGGAATAATGATACAATAAAGTTATTCTAGTAATAGCAGTGGCATCATGATGCCAGACGTCCAGCAGAACGCGGACTGCTGGTACACCCCCCCCCCCCCCCCCCCCCCCCCCCCCCCCCCCCCCACTGACAGATGTTACATGTCACCCCTCCTGCCATCACTTACATGTCCTTGGCTGGTAAGTTCTTCCCTTCCACTATCCGGATGAAGAGGGAACTCCTTCTAGCCATGGCTGGCACTCAGATCAGCAACCCTCCCCGGTCTCCTCTATGCCAGCTGATCGGAGCTGGAAGACACAACAATCGCACGGCAGCCGGAGGAGGGGGCGGGCCAAGCAAAGTGCACGCTTCTAGCCCGGAGTCCCGGGGCTCTGACGTCATGTGACCTCACGGGGCTCCGAATCACTGAGCGCTCACTCATGCTGCATGTGCTGTGACGTGAGGGAAAGGAAAGTCCCCTCTATATCACAGCACCTCATAACTAAGCTCTGCCCTGAGGAGACCTTCTACAGCTCATACTCATCTCAGGGCTTTACCAAGCAGCAGCTTTATATATATCATACCTTATATATACATTAATGTCATGTTCCATATGTATAAAGAATTCCACATATTGGTAATGCATATGGTGCTGAACTACTAGAGTGTGTAAATATGGCTACTACAAGCTCTGGTTTATGTACACAGCAATGTAATTCTTTGCATACATATTGGCCCTGTGCCACTGTTTTTACAGATCATGGAATACTAAACAATGACCAAAGTTCAACATTCCAACGTCACTGTGTTACAGATACTATAGCAGAACCCGCCATAGTACAAGCCAGGCATTATAACTAGTTCTAAAAGTATTAAAGACAATCTATCAGACAAGATATTCGGGATAGTGATGGGCCCCCAACAGCCGCAGCGTTATTGCCTCCGACGTAGCACATAGACTTACCTGCTCGGTGGATGCCGTGTCTTCACTGCGCCGAGCCACTCCGCCAATGCAAGGCTCAACGTAGTCGAGTACGTTGAGTCTCTGCATCGGCGGATGTGTAAACAGAGCATCTGCCGAGCAGGTAAGTCTATGTGCTATGTTGGGTGTTGGGATCCCCACCAAGCAATACGCTTAGCAGAGGGGGTCCCGATGTATAGTGGAAACAAGCCCTTAATAAACTAGTCCCTTTTGTGGCATTAAGAAACACTGGTGGGCTAATTAAAGTGCTTATTGCAAAGCTGGTCATGGTGCCTCAGAGCCAAGGATTATTGTAGCTGAAAGACACCCTATTGGTATATACTGTGATTAAAAGACTGGATACCATATCACACAGAGGTCTTCAAGTGCCACCTTGGCTGTGTCCCCCCAGTTTGGGACTCACTGGCTTAAATCAAGACAGTATAATCTGTTTGTCTCTTTAACCTCCCTAGCGCACTTGCAAGGTCCAGATTTCTGTACCAAAAGCTTACCTTAGACCTTAGAATTTTTTTAATGTTGTAGGCCTGTAAATTTACTAAATATGTCCGTTCATGGGTCTTGTAGACATCCTGAATATAATAATGTTTAAAACACACAATTCTGTAAAAAAAAGATAAATAAAAGATAAATAAAATCTATAAAATACTTATTTTGTATGAAAGATTTCAAAACAATACATATTTATAATAAAATTATTATTCAAATGGAAATGTGTTTCGTTTTTACTTTAAATTGTATTGGATACAGTTATCACTGTATCCAGTACAATTCCCTTTGGCATCATCTCTCCTCTGGTGTAAGGAACACCAGGGGAGAAAGGGTTAACTGCAAAGGGGCACATCTGGGAACTGAGAACAGTGTACCCACTGTATTCTGCAGTATTTGTTTTGGCCAGAGGTATGGAACTAAGTCAAAACAGAAATACATTGGTCATGTTATGCTGGAGACTTTGCAAAAACAAAAATGTTATAGAAAACTGTTTATGTGCGATGTACTTTTGAATCTTCCTCCGCTGCCCTGATGTGATGTCATCAGGTATAGATTATAGCAGAATGGGGACAACTGTTTAAGTAACTTGAAAATATAAATTATTCTCATTTTATGTTGAGGCAACAAGGGGAAATCTACCCAATGGGAAAACAGACAACTTCTTTTTTGCTATTCCCTAACATGAAATGCTATACATACACACAAAAGATAACATTTTTGTCTCCAGCAAAACTTGACCAATGTTTTTCTGTTTTGACTTAGTTCCATCCTTCTGGCCAAAACAAATACTTCAGAATACAGTGGGTACATGTGAAACCATGTTATTTATTTAGGGATTGTAACAAAACAGGTTTTTCAAATGTTCCTTCAGGATTTCCAGCATTTTAACTGACCAGAGGGATGGGATACCGGATGGGAACTGATCCATCCAGAAAAAGTCGTTTCTGAGGGATGTGGCTGCTTTGCTGGGACACTAATACCTTGTGCTGGGTCATTTGAATCATCTTGAGTAAACAGTAAAAGATTGTTGGTGGTAACTGTATTCACATCTACACATGCTTCATTTCATATTGAAAACACACATGGAACAGAACTAAATAATGTAATCTTTTTTAAGGTTCTGCACCCAAGACCAGCGGCCCACCAGAATGACAAAAAATATATAGTTATAGGTGGGTGTTTTCTAAGTCTGAAGTCAATATTTCATATATATTCATACTGTAGTAGGTTGATCCATGGAGACTGTAGTGATCACACATCACATAGCAGATGTGTAATGTATTTAACAATTAGGTAATAGTCCAACCAATAAACCACACTGATCATAATGAGTGATGTTACTTCTTATGTGGAGACAATAAAATTTCAAAGACACAACATAACTTCTACAATGTCTTAAGCAGGAACAGCTCCAAAACATTACCATCTCTGTGTGACAGATAAAAGTGCTTATTATGAACAATATGGTGTCCTGGTGACACTGGTTATAGAGTGGAAATTGTACCCAAGGACAAAAATGAAATATATTGTAGGTTATCATAGGTCCTAAGTTATTAGTTATATTTTCCTGATGATGCAGCCTGTATCACACATTCCTGCTTAGGTTATCTACGGTAATTTTATTCTACTGTATCCATGCAAGAAAAATGTAGCCACTGTAGTGTAGTGTGCAACTCACGCGACCAGGTCCTTTCGGATGGATGTCCTCCGTCATTTCACCAAGCATGGCTCACAATCCAAATAAACCCAAGACCACGCAGCTGGTAGGGGCTATGTACAGTTTATTGAAGGAGTATATACATACAGGCACCAACCCCCGAGGGCAGAGATGGGGTTCAGACTTGGGAATAAATGTTACCAAGGTGACCAAGACAGTGGAGATCACTTCACCCTGGGGTTCTCGTCTGGGGACACAACTGAGGGAAGCGACAGTCTTTAGGGAAGCCACATCAGAAAAGCCCAGAATGTTCTGAGGAACTAATATTTATGAGCTCAGAAAGAGGCTGGCTTAAGGCCTGTAACTGAGCAGAACAGAATAGTTACATTTAGAGGAGAGAGCCAAAACAGCGGGAAAAGCTATTAACCCTGTCCTTGCAAAAGGGGTTCCAGCAACTGATAAACAACAAGTGCAGCCCTTAAAGGGACATACACCAAGTATAATACATATAATAAAAAGTAAATAATAAAATACACAGTGCATTATACATACAGTTTTATGGCCCTTTCTTGGATCACTACAACACTATTGCACAGAAAAGAGGGTAGGTTATATAGACTGACTAACAAAGCCTACCTTTAACTAACTATTTTTAGTAGTTGAACTGTTTTGAGAGAAGAGGTTTAAACTACATGATTAAAAGCAGATCATTGAGAACACAGCTGTCAGTATAACTATGAGCAAAATGAAAATGACACATCTGCTGCAGTCTGTAATATAATTACTGTAGTTTATGTTTTTTTGAGACCCTCAATCCCCATCCAAAGTATCGACCAGGGATTGAGCACCCAAAGTGGTGCGCATTGCTTCGCGGAACGATAGATGAACAATGTGGTGAAAGAACGCCACAAACGCTTGTTTACCAATCCTTGGGCAATCGATGCATGTATGGTTAGCTTTAGTACACATTCACCGAACCAACGTATGGAGAGTAAAGTGCTACAATGGAGCAGTAACCAATAAGCAGCTATTTACATATAGGAGGAGTGGTGAGTCTGTGCCACTTACATACATTCATACATATAGGACACATTTCCCTGATTTTGAGGGGGAAAAAGTGCATCTAATAGTAGGCAAAATATGTAAACTATGTCCCACTTGTTTGTATTCATGTTTTCAGTCTGAATGCTGTATAAGGGGTAGTGATGAGCGGCATAGGTAATATTCGAATTCTCGACATTTTGAGAATAATTCTACTAATATTCAATTCGATATTTGAGAATTTTCGCAATTTGAGTGTATGGCCATGTTTTCCGAAAATATATTCGCCATTAAAATTGCATTTCCTTCAAAATTAATGGTCACATGATATATTTATAAATTCGCAATGCATGGCCATAAGCTTCCCAATGCACAATATCTCAAATATTCGAAATTGCGAATATCCGCTGCCATATTCACAAAATTTGCTAATATTCGTAGAATATATTCACAGTTCGAATATTCAAGCTCAACACTAATAAGGGGGCCACATACTTCATGTTTATTCTATAGCCTATTTGCTTTTTGAGAAAATTCTGGATGCAGGTACAGGGATGCTCCTTCTAGAAAGGACTAAAACCTTTTTTTACAATTACTTCCAACTTGCAACATATGTATGTGTAAACCTACAGTAGATAAAAAAAGCTATTCGTCTATATCGGAATGTAAACTGAGATAAAAATGATGGATATATGGAACCTCTGCACTGGATTCCTCAGACTATTACTATGTCATATGTCCATCCTAGAACTGCATTATGTCCTTACCAACTACAGTAGCTGGCACTTAGAACACAAAAAAAGAGCTTGTTTGCATCCCTATTGAGAAGGGAGCAAAAACAAACAAGTAGGGGTTTCCAAGGGGAAAAAGCACATATAAAATGCATAAAATTCAGTAAGTTCATTAAATATTTCTAAAAACCGTTGATTAAGAACATACATTTGCCAATTCAAAAATATTCCCAAAAGTCTTTGCCTCTTTATAGAGTGGAAAGGGGGCTCCCCAGCCGGTGCCCCCGTTCCCTCCTTACATCAAGAGGGTAGAGGGGGTAACAACCTCCTTATACACTATACACTTAGTACACTACTGCACTAAGCACTATAAGGATGAAGTCTGGAACGCATAGACATCACCAGACACTGGGTTTCATCCCTGGTGATGCTCTGCCAGGCCTCTACTGCAACTGTCTTCAGTTCTTGCTTGATTTAGAGGCATGATTTAGAGGCAGTTTTATCTTTGAAATGCATGCTCAATCAGATTCAGATCAGGTGATTGACTTGGCCATTGCATAACATTTCACTTCTTTCCCTTAAAAAAACTCTTTGGTTGCTTTTGCAGTATGCTTCTTGTCATTCGGGCCATCCAATGAGTTCTGAAGCATTTGGCTGAATATGAGAATCAGAAAATATTGCCTGAAACACTTCAGAATTCATCCTGCTGCTTTTGTCAGCAGTCACATCATCAAAATATATAAAAGAACCAGTTCCATTGGCAGCCACACATGCCCACACCATGACACTACCACCACCATGCTTCACTGATGAGGTGGTATGCTTAGGATCATGAACAGTTCCTTTCCTTCTCCATACTCTTCTCTTCCCATCACTCTGGTACAATCTTGATCTTGGTCTTATCTGTCCATAGAATGTTGTTCCAGAACAGTAAAGGCGTTTTTCTATGTCGTTTGGTAAACTCTAATCTGACCTTCCTGTTTTTGAGGCTCACCAATGGTTTACATCTTGTAATGAACCCTCTGTATTCACTCTGGTGAAGTCTTCTCTTTATTGTTGACTTTGACACACCTACACCTACCTCCTGGAGTGCTTTTTTTATCTGGCCAACTGTTGTGTATGGTGTTTTTTTTACCAGGGAAAGAATTATTTGGTCATTCTTCGGTCTGCAGTTAAAGCACATAGTATTTGTTACATTCCAAATCCATTGTGGTGGTGTATAGAGCCAAAAATTTTAGAATTGTGTCGATGTCCCAATATTTATGGACCTGACTGTACATACGACACGTCCTAAATGTATATTCATTTAGCTATTTCATTTTATTTTCAAAATCTAACAGAAATTTCCATTTTTGGAAAAGGGGAATAATGTTTTCTTCACTGTGGAAAATCAGAAACCACAGACATGTGAGTTGTAAAATTGTAGCAGCAAGCTGTAGAGAAAATTGCAACGATACTTTTTCTGTTCTATGAGAGTTTTTAAATGACTCAGTGACTATTTTTATTTTATTGCTGTTCTCTTTCCAACATTTTTATAAGTAATTTGTCAGACATATTGAGCTCATATACTAAGCAATTAAAAAATGCCATTTCCTCTCCACCTAATGCAGTAAGCTATTACAGAGACAATCAACATAGCCTTTTGTGATCAAATTCACTGTCTAATTATTATTGTTGTTATTTGAAAGCTATTTAAAGTAAAATTAGCACAGAAAGGTTACTCCGTTTGATGTAACCCTTTCCCTTTTTATAAAACAGAACGCAAATGGTATTATATCTAGAGATGGTCAAATTGTTTTTCAAAAATTCGACGATTTCAATGATTTTGAGTTAATTGCAAAGCCCCTGAGCATGGTATCATCACCAAAATTGCTAGAAATGTACAGAAGGGTTGGGGGTATACTACAAAAAATAAGTATGTCTCTAACACAAATAGTTTTTGCACAAATTAAGTTCAAATTCAAGTCAAAATCTCAAAAATCAGAATTTTTCTTTCAAATGTTCCCTCCACCCTTCTCTACATCTCCAGCAAGTTTGGTGATAATTCCATGTTCAGGAGCTTTGCAATCAGCTCACAAACTAAGCAAGTCGAAAAATTCGACCATCTCTAATTATATCTGCAGTCTATACAGATTCATACACTTCTGTAAAGGACAAACCTGTAAAGTGAGGATGCTTTTAAAAAAATAAATGCATAGTTTTTATTGATTTATTAGTGTAAAATATATCATTGAAATACATGAATCGAATCAAGGGTCTTAACCTAAATACATATCCATGTCAAAATATATAATGTGCAGGGTGTGATGGCAATCTGGCTGCAACATGTGTCACCCCATTGATCAGCTGATCTGGCGGGCTAGGCATGTGTCCCCTTTCTCCCTCAGCACTCCATGTGGGTCCCTCCCAAAGCTCTTGGTAGAAGAGGGTGGCCATACACAGTAGAGAGCACTGTTTTTCCATAAAGGGTATAAGAGTAGCTGCGATCCCCTGCCAGAACCTCCAAAAAAGAACCAAAAATAAAAATATATAATGTGCAATACTGCAGTACATATAGGCAATTGAGGCATAAGGGGGCATCAATTGTTCAAGATACATATGCCCACAGGATGTTTTTAAACTGCTCCTGTAAATGGGACCTAAATAATTGTGCATGATGACTGTCTAAGCCAGGCATGCCCAAAACCAGGTGTTCCATCGAGATGTCCTACCTGTCGAGATAAGCTACCCTGCTAGCTGCATCACAGGGGAGGAGTGATCTTTGCTGTCAATTTTCAGTTGACAGAGTGATAGTTTTTCAGTGCTAACGGGTTTTGATTAGAGGCTAAAGGGTTTGGGGTTTAAGGTGAGGGATTCTGGAGGTTAGGGGGTTCTAGTAAGGTGTTCTGTGGGTAAGGGGATAAGGTGAGGGCTTTTAGTGGTTCTGGCGGTTTAGGTGAGAGCTTTGGATGTTAGAGTGAAAGCTCATAGGCTTTAAGTTCCAATCCTGTCCAAGTAAACACATGACATGGGGTAGGGCAGGTTGTAAGAACACTGGCCTGGGTCCCAATTGAGGCCCATGTTCTAATTTTCAGTGGCCTGCAGCCTCAGCAAAGTCACAGCCTCACAGCTTCCACTGCTCCAGTTAACCTCCTGGACAGCATTCCTGAGTTCAGCTTGGGGTTAGAAATAACTGAAATTGAAATCCTGAGCTGGAATCAGCTGTTGACATGTAAACGTTTTACTATTTTATACTAGAGATGTTGTAATTTCATTTTGAAAATTCCACTTTATGACATTGTGAAATGGCCTACAATGCACATGCGTAAATGGTAGAAGAGGATTCCTACAGAAACCTGTCTGCCATGCGGTAATTGATATGCACTGCTGAATTGTCGCCCCCCACAAGATTTCACATTACCTAATCTGGCCCAGTTTTCAAAAGGTTTGGACACCACTGGTGTAAGCCAATCAATAACAAAATGCTGGTCGTCCTTACAGCAGAGGCTCCCATAGGTAGAGGTTTCAAGGATTAAAGGTTTTGTCACTGGTGCTAATAATTTACGGACAAATACAAAGAAACAGACAACTTTGAGGACAGGTATCAAAATGGTAAAGTATATTTATTCCCTTTTCTTCTTAAAAATGTCTAATAAAAATGTAATTTAGACACACATGTGGTGTGCAGGAACATGGCAACAGATGCTCTGGACTGATATTGTTCACATTTGAAATATTTGTCTGCAATGAAAGCAAAAGTAGTACCATGTTAGCCAATAAATGTTATCACTTGATGCCAAACTCTCTGTATTTTACAATGGAAGGAAATTTGTTTACTAAAATACCAAGGAGTGGTACCAGGGTGGAAGTCTTTGCAGGTTATATTGAAGAATAGAGAATAGAAGCTGCATTTCTGGTCAAATCAAGTTGGGGATTTGGTCAGAATTAAATTCCTTAATGTTTAAAAAAGCACACTGTCATCAGCTTTAATGATTCATTACAAACGAATTGGAGATCGATAAGATGAATCTTATTGATCTCCAATTAGTTTGTAATGAATCATTAAAGCTGATCTGCTAAACACCCCCCCCCCCCCCCCCCCCCCCCCCCCACACACACTTCTCATAGCTCTCTATGTCATCCAATTATAAATCCTGCCTGGCATGAAAAATATATATATCTAAACCTAAACTTAAGCAGCATAGGCAATATACATTGCAAATTTTTCGCCTAATATTACAAATTTGTAAATTCAAAAACTTAGATTTTTAGTCATTATTAGTTACATTGCGAAAAAGATGTTCACAATAAAATTAGCATATTTTCGTGATCAACACAACTAAAATCTGTAACACTATGAAAATCTTGAATATTCATGATTACAAAGATATAGCACTATTTTCGAGAATTTCCAAAAATCTGTGATTTGAATATTCGCGATCCACACTAACAATGGGTTCTCTCTTCTCAGCTTCTGCAAGAGGAGTGGTGTCATCAACAGGGACTCATGAGGCCAGTGATTGATCTGCGGCACTGGATGAGCAGTCCAACATACTGAAAATAGTGTTTGCAGCTGTGGATCATTGATACGGGTGTCTGAAACACTGTGTTATCGGAGCTGATACACATCATCTGTCTCTGGCATTGGCTGTTCTCACTTCCTTTTGCAGATCCACCAGCTGGAGGTTGACATACTGCACTACGTTGACCTTCCAGCCGTCGGATCTGCAGAATAAAAGTGAGAACAGCCGGTACCCAAGACAGGTAATGTGAATCAGCTCAGTCGGGTCCCCGCCAAGAAATGCGCGTAGCGCAGGGGGACGGAGCCGATACAGCAGTGGAGACATAGCCTTAGACTCCACTATGCGTTAAGGGTGCGCTGGGTTAACAGATCCAATAAACACAACCCATGTTAAGTGATCCCTCAGGAATCCGTTAAGGGATACGTTTGTGACGTATCCTGTTTTTTGTGTTTGTTTTTTGCCATGAATGGATTGATCAACACATCGGAAAACACATACCATTATGTTTCAATGGACATTTTCCATGGGTGCATCAATGCCATACTTGCATTGGCTTAGGTCTTGTTAATGTCAACATAGTGTCCTGCGTTGATTATAACGCAATGCAGTGTAGACAGTGTAGACACATCCATTGACTTTCAGGGTTTTAACGCATAGTGGAACCTAAGCCTGAGTTTCCAGCCCCTGGGCTGCCAAAAAGTGCAGCAGCCTGTGAACAAGACATTTCACATTCTCTAGTCACCTTTTGATCATTTGCCCAGGGTAAACATTGGGGCATTTGCCTAGGGTAAACATTGGGGCATTTGTCCCAAGTGTCTTAATGCAGTCTTAGACTGTTGGTGATGATACCATGTTCAGGGTATTTGCAATTAACTCACAAATCAACTAGTTACATTTGATACTAGTACTGAGTTTCCTGGTCTATACTTTTTGTATTTTCTAAATATTTAATCATTAATATATATATAATCCTTTTTAAACATCAGCTACACAATGTTTTTTGGGGGCACAACAATACAGATGGTAACTATTTATATACCTTTGGCCATGTTATTAATAAAGCCTTTGTGAAAGGGAAATTTGCCTCGCCATCCAGCAGGCTTTTATTGTATAGGTTTTGTATGAGGATAGTTATTTAAGAAAACTGTATTTTTCCTTAACAGTCATTCTCCTGGTGATTTAATGGCTTACAGAGAATGTCAATTCCCACAGGTTTGCCCTGTACAATGAACTATAATTGCAGTCATCTACCTATTGTTCCGGCTTTTCTCAAAACATATTTGTCTCAAACAGTTTCATATACTATTAATGGTTTGTTTGCTGAAATGTGTTTTATTTAAATGCAGTTCATTGTTAAGTACTTCATTCACCTTTTTTGAGGTCGCTTGCTGTGCTTTTGTCATGAACCATTTATATATTTGAAACCACAGATGTGTAGGCACGAGCCACAGCTTAAAGACATATATCTCAGATTTTTGTGTTACCCATAGGGATCTGCGTCTTAGTTATTATCACATGCATCTATAACACATACTGTATATTAAGATGCAAAAAGGGGAAAATTTCAGGAACTTCCTTGTAGTGCAATTGCTTATTCAAGATTTCCTGCACAGTTTTAGGGGTGTGAGGACACTATTTGCAGGCATATTAACAGAATTGTGGTTGTGGTTTTTTTTAACACATCATGGATGCCTTGTGTCATATCACAAGGGTTTTACCCATTGAAAACTTCCATTATCATTAGGTAGTAGAAGGAGAAATAAAAATGGTTCTTTTGTAGGAATCATTCTCGATTTGTGGGGTTTTTGAGGTCTTACAAGAATTATATTGAAAAGCATCTTCTACAAGCTTGACGGTTTCCACAAAATCACAAACAAAATGTTATTAACTTTTCTTCAGTTATTATCCCTAGAGCAAAAAAGATTGTACAGTGCCCTGAGACATGTAAGATCCCAACTTTTAGAAAATTAATCTGCAAAAATGTATAACTATTCATTTATAAATTTTAAAATTAGTCAACAATGGAAGGGGAAATTGGAAGCACTGGGCAGCACTTCTTTATTTCCTAATTTCGTTGCCATGTTTGAGGGTATAGCTGTCAATCACCTTCCATTTTCTTGTTTATGGCCATCTTGATGCACCTTTCCCCTTACCATATAACACATTTGAATAAGAAAGTCAGTCATACTTTATGAAATATCAACGTTAGATATTCATTTAATTTAAATGTAGACCTTGGCCATACTTATTATGTTGATCATTTAATACAATTTGAATCAGGTTGGACAAGTTCCCCTGTTTTCTGCAGGGTCGAACTCGGTTTTCCTACACCTGCACTAACAAGACAGATGAGATCAGATCAGATAAAAATCATTCTCTGCTTACCAAGCAATTTAATCTTCGCTTCAACAGTAAATAATTCTTTGACGAAATATCAGATTGAAAAACTACCACATACGGAGTTAGTGGATTTAACTATATACTGTATTGTTTTCTGTGTGTTCAGTGTTCACTACCCCTAAAGAAGAGCGAAAGGGGTCAGGAGAAAACGCTGTAGATAAAAAAATGTAACTTTTGTTGTATGCTGCTTATACCAAAAGTATCTAGTGCCCTATTCCTTAGCTATGTAAAGTGTGCCACATCACATGAAACATCACAGTGCAGAAAAAAATTGTAGAGTGACGAACAGATGCAGTCAGCATCATCGCCTACACTTCCCAATGTGAAGACTAGGGGCTCCAAAAAGGGGACTTTTAAGACACCAGTTAAAGCTATACATATCTTTAATAAAAAGCATACATTCTTTATGAAATACAGTGTTATCAATCGAACAATTCATCCAAAACACGTACATTATTGGCGGTAAAATGTAGACATTCCAACAATTCTAATACATGATTACAAAATGAAATGAAAACCATATCAAATACATATCTCACACCCAGATTCTCAATGTCTATAAACAAAAAGTAGGTGCAAGCATGGAGACCACACTTTCTTCGCCATCAGGCTTCTTCAAAAGATTACTGTGTATCCCATTGCTATTAGTAACAAGACAAGTTATCTAAGGTTAATATTATGCAGTCAAAAATTGCTATTCCACCTGTTGAGATGTTTGTAAAGATATACTCACAGGTAGTAGGTGTGATGTGGATCAATTGGGGTCGGCCAAGGGCTGTTTACATACATTGAGAATCTGAGTGTAAGATATGAATCGTTGGAATGTCTACATTGTAACCGCAATAATGTACGTGTTTTGGATGAATTGTTGGATTGATAACACTGTGTTTAATAAAGAATGTGTCACGGGTGAACCACGAGAGCAGTGGACCCACCGTGCCACCAAACAAGCATAAACCAGGGTGCAGAGTCTAAGGAGCACCCGGTATTCACCAGAGCATTCTGCAAGGAATGATGGAACTTTGCTGGGGGGAACCCTTAGGTTAAGGTCCCTAGCTACTAACTTGGCAGTGGCTGACAGCAGAATATCGAAAACGCAGTATCCAGACGGCGGGCAGAGACGTAGTCAGACAGACGGTAGTCAGAGCAGGCGGCAAACGGGGTGATCGAAGATGGTCCAGGGGCCGGTAACCATAAGGCAATAGGAAGAAGCAGAACCTGTGAATCAGAGACATAAAGCACTCTTTGTTCAGGCAACGCCCTGTTGTCTCAGACTTCCTATATACAAGGTCAGGTGATCTGGTTGGGACAGGGCTTCAGGTGTGTGATAATGAGTGTGTAGCCCCTGCTAGGGACAGGAGTTTAAGGAGGTAATTGTTTAAGAGGGAAAACTTGGTGTCACAGACAGGTGCAGCCGAGGCTGCCTGTCAGGGAAGGACTTGGCTCTCTGCCACGTCTGTGAATGTATCATTTTGTGCTCCTCTGCCTGACTCCTGAGAGGCCAAGGGAAATTGCGCCTTTTCAGGGGATGGGAGGAGAAAAGTTTATAAAAGTGTTAGAGACAGGATGTGAAGTCAGTCCGAGCCCAGGGAGCTCCCATGATGGGGGCCCTGGGAGTGATGTGTTGGTGATGTGATGAGCCTAGCTGAGGGACCAGAGAGAGAGAGTCTGGGACGCCTAGCTAGAAGGGAGAGCTGGTTATCTTGTCTGTGGAAGGATAAAGGTCTCCAGAGCAGCAGCAGTCAAGGACAATCTCCAGGAGCTAAGGGGGAACTCTATCCAGGTTCTGAGGCAGACGGATCAGTGGCAGTGAGGTCTGTTTCCACGATTCCCCAGGAGAATTAGTCAAGACAGTGCTGTGCTCGTTTATTGAGAGGAAGAAGTTGCCTAGGGGAAGCTAGGCCAGAGTCTACCGTGTGCTTTTGTGCTACTGAAGAGAAGAAGCTGCCAAGAGTGAAGCTAGGACCACAGTCGCTGGAACAGCCTTGTTCCCAACCCTCCTTCCACTTGATTACATGTGCCAAATAAACTTTCTTCATTCAACTTTCAAGTAAGTCTCATTGGTCATTTCTGCTAACCGGTATCCCACTACACACAGCTGCACCTACGGGTGTTAGCGCTACATTTGGGGGCTCGTCCGGGATTTCTGGGTAGCAGGTGACCCCGAAAATTTCCCCTTGGAGAAAACCGGAGCCATCTTGTGAAATTTAGCCGGACACGAGGGGGTTAACTTTACCAAGTCAAGAAGAGAGGTTGGACTTAGCTGCTGAGCACGCGAAAGTTTGGCGCCACTGAGCACCCGATAAAGAGGCGGGACCTAGAGAGCCGGAACCACCCTTACACGTGAGAGTACCTGTGATTATCGCTGTGGAGAAAATGGCTGGATTCGGCGGACTCTTTCACACCATTAATGCTGGGCCCATGTCGGCGTCCGGTATGAGAAGCAGCACCTTTGTCACAGACACCGGAGTTCGGTTCATGCTGAGAGGCGAGTTGGCACTGATGAGAGATGGAGAATCGGAGAGGATGGGTATCGCCTGTCAGGGATGTGAGCATGTGAACCTGACTGTGAGACCCTGGAGCCGGTGCGTAGCCTGTGAGTCGTTTCTTATGGACCAGTACCCAGCTTCCTGCAAGTGTGAGGCCGTTGGACTACCATACCGGGATGACCCCCCCTGTATCCGAGAGTGAGTCCGAGATGTCGGTGCGGGTAGGCCTAGAAGCCTGCGGAGGCCGAGCAATTTGATGACCCTCCTTCGGTCTTCTGGGGGGATGATGAAGATGAAGCGGAGCAGGGAGAGATTTACCTGTCGGCCAAGAAAGGTGAGCCTGCGAAGAGTGCTGAGGGTGCTGGGACAGAAGGGCCCGATCCAATCCCTAAAACCCTTCTGAATATTGGGTTTGTTCCCGGAGCTGCTGAAAGGGAAGAGACTGTCGTTCGCGCTGCTGAGTCGTATGTTCGTCCTGGGCAAGCTGGTCTGGCGCATCTCCCTAAATTGGCCAGGGCCCAGCGGACAGTGAACTGGAAGGTTGCCCTTGAATTCGGATGGCAGTATCCCTACTGCCCAAAGAAAGATATGCAGGAGATCGAGGTCTTGCGTCACAAGTGGGTAGAAGACGAAATTTGGGAGTACCTGGATGTCCCGAAGCCTCAGAGGAACCGAAATTCTCCTTCCTATCCTCTGTTTTGAGATTACCTGGAGAGCTGGAATTATGGTCGGCATATACATATGGATCGAGTCGTAATCAAACGTCCACAGCGGCGAGAGCAAGAGTTGGTGATCAAAGCGACTGACAAAGATGGTAAATACATCCAGCTACCTGACCCGATGTACTACCGCTGAAAGTTCAACAGATGGGGTAAGACAATCTTCAAGTTTTCTAAGATTACCTGTCTTATTACCTTTCCTTCATTCCCTCCTCACCTCTTGTGTGTTTACCAGTGGGGAGCTATGTTCTATTTTTTTTAAGGCGTTTTTCAGTTTGCCTCTTTTTGTAATAGCTACCCCAGGGGAGTCCAGGGTTTCCTCCAATTTACCCTGAGGGTGAGGAAGGGTTATTCATTATTGAGTGTTCTTTAGTTTGCCCACTGGGATAGACTCTTCAAGGACTGAGCTGTCCCAGGTCCATCCAGTATGCTGTGTCCCATGAAGAGGGATGAAGTTAGAAGAGTTTTTTTGTATATTGTTCCCTTCTCTCTCTCCTAGTGAGGTACACCATTGCCGGCTGGTGATGGGTACCTAGAGGGAAGGTCATGGACTCCGGTAGATATCTCACCTATCTTTAGGAGCCAAGGGTCCTATGTATTTATGCCTTTAAAGTGAAATGTAAATTGAGTGTTTCTCTGTTTGATGGGAGTCAGGCCCACTGGTTCCTCTGCATCCTCTAGTGGGGCCTGTCCCTTGTTAAGCAGAGATGCATGGTAATTGTGTACAGTAAAGTAATGTATATACATATGTGATATTGAGAATAGCTTTCTGTGTGCAGGGTTGTCAGGCTGACATGAGACCACCCGCTCATGTATGGTTTGAGGCCCTGTGCAGCAGGAAAACAGGTAGGATAGGCATTGTGTTTATGTGCTATCTTTGAAGTGTAAACACCGGCTGGTGGTTACAAGTCTCTCTTCAGAGTATAGAGTATAAGATGTAATTTGTATTGATAATGTGTTTGTTCTGTCAGCAGCTGGTCGCCTATCTGGCGAGGCGCCTGGCTGTTGTTGGAACAGGATCAGGCGGTGTGTCTCTTCTGGAGGAGAAGGGATTGCGGTAACCCTTTTTCTTTGTGGAGAGATGCTCTGCTGATCCAGTTGTGTGTGGAGTGTACAGCATTAGATGTTGTGTTTTGTAAGTGATAGTTTGATTCAGGGCCTTACATTTTCGGCGGCTGCCGTGAATGGTGAGGTTTTGAATATTGCTGCTATGCTTGTTGGTGCAATTGATCTAGGGGCTCCTGGTCAGTTGTGCTGGCATTACAGCTAGATGGGCTGCGTGGGGAGAAGGGCCCACTGGGAGGAAAGACTGTATCCTCAGGAATCTTTTAATGGATTCCCATTCCACTAAAGGTTAAGGGAGCTTAACTTTTGTATAATGTGTCACTGCTGTTTCTTATTAAGGGGCTCGTGTTTCCCTTAGCAGTGGTGAAAGGTATTTCTTGCAATGCTATTTAATGTTTCTATGGTGAGTATTGCTAATGTATAGAGACTAGGGGAATCTGATTTTTGCTACTTTCATACTACTGCAGTAAAGAATGTTGCTTCTATTTTTGAGATACTATATTGCTGATATGTCTTTATACTTCTCTATACCTATCTGTTTGAAACGTTTAAGCCATTGAACCATGTCGTCATGTAACAAAATGTTTTTCCCAAATCCCCCTTTTCCCACCCATTGTAACACAAGGCTGTTCAAAGAGGTCTTAGCCGACAGGTGAGGTCACCTGTCCATCAAAGGAGGGGGTGAGTGTAGCCCCTGCTAGGGACAGGAGTTTAAGGAGTTAATTGTTTAGGAGGGAAAACTTGGTGTCACAGACAGGTGCAGCCGAGGCTGCCTGTCAGTGAAGGACTTGGCTCTCTGCCAGGTCTGTGAATGTATCATTTTGTGCTCCTCTGCCTGACTCCTTTGCGCCTTTCAGGGGATGGGAGGAGAAAAGTTTATAAAAGTGTTAGAGACAGGATATGAAGTCAGTCCGAGCCCAGGGAGCTCCCCTGATGGGGGCCCTGGGAGTGATGTGTTGGTGATGAGCCTAGCTGAGGGACCAGAGAGAGAGAGTCTGGGACGCCTAGCTAGAAGGGAGAGCCGCTTATCTTGTCTGCGGAAGGATAAAGGTCTCCAGAGCAGCAGCAGTCAAGGACAATCTGCAGGAGCTAAGGGGGAACTCTATCCAGGTTCTGAGGCAGACTTATCAGTGGCAGTGAGGTCTGTTTCCACGATTCCCCAGGAGAATTAGTCAAGACAGTGCTGTGCTCATTTATTGAGAGGAAGAAGCTGCCTAGGGGAAGCTAGGCCAGAGTCTACCGTGTGCTTTTGTGCTACTGAAGAGAAGAAGCTGCCAAGAGTGGAGCTAGGACCTCAGTCGCTGGAACAGCCTTGTCCCCAACCCTCCTTCCACTTGACTACATGTGCCAAATAAACTTTCTTCATTCAACTTTCAAGTAAGTCTCATTGGTCATTTCTGCTACCCGGTATCCCACTACACACAGCCACACCTACGGGTGTTAGCGCTACAAGTGTGCTACAAGTGTGCTAATCCAGCAGAGGGAGCAGGAGCCAAATCATGTGCCAAATCATCCACCAGCAGAGGTGCTTTTCATTGAAGATATGTGTACCTACAACTGGTGCCTTACAGTCCCCTTTTTGGAGCCCCTAGTCTCCACATTGGGAAGTGTAGGCGATGATGCTGCCTTCACTCTCCTATTTATTAATGATGCTGATCTCATGTATTTATCATGCATTTTTTACTATTAAATATTTAATGTATTTGATTAAGATTATTGCAGTGAAAGTACCCAAATTTGTTTGGAAAATGCTTGTTTTTTTGTGAATATGTTGAACTAAATGTCCATAAATGCTGACATTGGATCAAATGTGTTTTCTCAATGTTTTTTCTAATTTCACAGTGAGCCCACATGAGGAAGAGCCTTCCAATACAAATATGTATGCCCCAATTTTGTTGGGCAGCCTGCCAAACTAAGACTTGAAAGATGTTTTTTACTACAATAAAAGCTATTTCTGAATAAATAAGTGTTTACCATTTACCCTTTAGAGCCATTGCTACTGTGATTGAACAAACTGAAATCCAAAGAATGAAAGGAAAAGGTCAGGACCCTTTGGACTGGACAGGAAAGATGTGGCTTGTCCATCCAAAATGAGTTAGGCTGTACTCAGAATACAATTTTAAATTTACATTGCAAGTTTATATCAAGCAATTGTAATACAGAAATGAGTCTACACAACATATTTATTTTTTGTGAACTCCTCCAAGGCTGCTTGCAATGACTGCTCTAGTCATACCCTTCTTTCTGCTGTTCTGCAAAATAGTCAGCACAACACAAACATTAATGTCCTAGGGAAAAAAGAAGCCAAACTATTTGGCCACAGCTGTAAGTGTCATGACATCAAAGTAAATATTGGATTAATTTTACCTGACTTATTAAGCTCTGTGGTTGCTGGCATTTGAATTCTGGTTATGCACATGGATTCCTTTTAATGTATCCTATTAGGTCATACCCATATTGATCAACTACAGTGTAAAAGATGTAGAACTATCACAGCTTTATGTTATTATAATTAATTGCCTGAATGAATTAGTTTATGTCACAGATATGTTTTCTTTAGTATGTGCATAAGTGTTATAGGCTGAGAAGCTTTTTGTTTAGTTGATGACTGCATTTTGCATATAAATGTACTTTGTATATGTGTATTGTTTCTGCACAGTTTTATGGAAAATGACTAGTAAAAACAACTAGGATTCTATACCTAAGCAAGGTGATCAGACAAGGTATAGCTTCTCAAGGTAGGAATAAAGATTTTTGCACAATCGACGATAGATTCGTTCAGGATGTTCGATATTTTGATCCAATATCGATTGTGCCTATATCAAATGTATACACTCTTTTTCGTTTGACTGAATGAAATTTCATTCGACTGTTCTCAAACAAAATTTCATTAAATTTTAGAACAAGTAATAGCTTTATGCAAATTTATAAGATCGAACAAAATTTATCGAATGAAACTATGTGACTCTCGATTTAAATTTGTTTTTTACAAGATAGATGAAAATGTACCAAAATGTCCGATCCACTTTCAAAAGATTTTTTGTTCGATATCATTCACTTTTTCGACCATGTTGGTCAAACGAAACCTTTTCATTGGAACGATTAAAAAATCTATCTTTCTGAGTCTATTGAACCCATGTATTCCCAGCTTAGTATTATTAGTTATTATATTATTATTAGTATTATATATAATATATAAAGTATAGTATATAATATATAAAGTATATTGAGTACAGGCCCCAGCTATGCTGATATTAGGTTGTATCATTTTAGGCAAAGCATAGGGTTACATCAGAAAACTGGCTTTATGTTTGCCCATTGACCTTTTTAATGCTTAAATGCCAATAAGTACAGAAAGCTGTTTTTATGTAGTGTTATTACTTTGCATTGTGGGACTTTGTCCAATTTCTTCTTATGATGTGTAAATTATCTTTTACACTCAAGTTCAACAAAAACAAGCTAGATACATCTCCCTTAAAGAAAATAAATGGTATAAAAGTTTTGAAGTCATACTGAATTGTAATTTCCTAAATGAATGTCATTTTACAGAATGAAGCCACCCACAGATGGGCAGACCTTTCACAGAGAATAGTGAACAATGAAAGATCTACGCATTTCTAGTTGAATTGTGGCTATATGGAGACACACCAGGATCCTCTTAATGAATTGGCTAAAAAATGGAACACAGGACAAAAGCTCTTTAATCTGATCTTCATAGCAAAAAAAGAACAACATGCTTTCACTCAGAGACTTTCCGACACATTACAGTATCTCTCTTTTGATAATACGTGCTTGCAATGCTATAAAAGAAGTTTTTTCAACAGCACTTAGAACTAAGCAAACCAATTAGTGAAGAACAGATTGGATTACCCTTTTACTTGAGATAGTTATTCTCGAACATGCACCACCTTTAAGCTAGGCACACACAGGTAGATTCCCGTACAATCGACTCCAATCAATCACAGCGTGGTGACTCATAAAACAGCGTGTGAATCAGAACACGCTACAAGCTGGGGATAAGCAGCAGTCTCTCACACAGCAGCAGCTTCCGAGTGAGGAGTGCTGGCTCCGCCCATTTCACACTGACAGCCGAGTCCAGGCTGAGCAGGAAGGAGGCAGGAGCCAGCTGTTCCAATACTTTGCATGAAGATTCAACGTCTTCATGCAAAGTAATGGCGATTGAACAGGGGTTTCCAACATGTTGGAACCCCGTTCAATCGAGTTTCTTTAAGGGGGCTCTATTGATCCCGCTAGAAGGAAAGCACACAAGGGTAGGCTTGTAAACAGATTAGAGTACAATCAATCACCGTGAGCGCGCACGTTCATTGATTGTATTTAAATATTTTTACGTGTGTGCCTAGCTTTAGTTCCTAGTAACTTTTACAGACTTTATGGTCTAATAAAGGAGAACAAAGAATTTCCCCAGCAACAAATTGCCAGGGCAGGGGGACTTTAACGGTTTCACAGTTAGTGTAAACAGATGATAGATTAAATATCACAGGTTTATTATTAAAAAAGCGCTCAAGAGGCAATCAAGGGTGTATATTAGCAGTATACAAAACAAAACAAAAACAATTCATTTTCAAGAATCATAAACATAACAAACGAGTACATAAATTGCAGATATATATACATAAACCGCAAGCCCATAGCTCAGATGGTTGAGCCTGGTCTACTCCACAGGTGGAAAAAGGAGTGGGGACCATCCAAAGGTGGTGACTGCCAACCCAACCCGACATACGTACAGAAAAGTGATCGAACATGTCAGAAAATTTTGATCGAGTATATATTGAAATGTGTATTGAATGTTATTTTGTTCTGCCTGACCGTTTTTGGTTCGTTTTAAATTATAAACATACTTATACATTCAGTGGCAGACATTTTGGTGTGTTTTGATCGTTCGAACCAACATCATTCCAATATTGGTTTCTCCATGTGGGGGGTTATTCGATCACAGTTAGATCAATTGTCGATTCTTCGATCATAAATTATGATTGAATCTGACATCAATCGTAGGCAAATCGAAATGTGTACGGGGGCCTTTACAGACTATCTGAATGTGAATTCCTTTGCTGGTCATCTCCAATCCGCCTTTCGATCTTCCCACTCCACTGAAACTGTCATCACATTGCTTGCTAATTACTTATTTAGAGCCAAGGCCCAAGGCAATTTTCCCTGATTCTTCTTCTGGATCTCTCCTCTGCCTTTGGCACAGTAGATCACCCTCTTCTTCTACAAACAAATTATATTGGTGTTTTTCAGGTTCTCCTCCTACTTGACTGAACAATTTTCAAAACCTCTTTCATTGGCTCCTCTTCTCATGTCCCCCTCCCCGTTGGCATCCTACAAGGCTCAGTCCTTGGCACAGTCCTTTTCTCCCTTTACACCTCCTCCCTTGGCAAACTCATCTCATCGGCTTGGCTCCTATTCTCTGGAACTCTCTCCCTCTCCCCATTAGACTTGCTCTTACTTTTAACACTTTAAAAGAGCCCCCCCTACTCTTAGGGCCCCCATACACTTTCAGATTTTCCTATGATTCATGTCAGATTTGATCATAAATTTTGATTGACGTTGGTTTGATCGATCACATGGAGAAACCGATATTTAAAAGATGTTGATTCAATCGATCAAAAGTATAATCGAAGGAAGACGATCGAATGGGAAAATCGAAAATGTATGGGGGCCTTTAGTATTGTATAAACATACTAATAAACTCACTGTGAACAGCTATTATTTGTTTTTTTTTTAAATCCCAATGTCCTTCCTACAATTGATTGCACAGTCCCCGTATACCATAAAAGTAATGATAGTTATTCCTACATATCTAGGAAGTTATAAAGGTCATCAATTTACATGGGTGTGGTAAAACAAAAGTTGATTGTACAGAAATTGTATGGTAAGATTTTAAGGTGCATGGTGACCTCAAAATTTTCTTCTTTTCCCATTAGAAGACACTGTATCTGGTGCCCATCAGTGGCCATACATGTTACTGCAGCTATTAACCCTTGAAAGACCTGAAGCTACACAGGAATCAACATGGCAACTTCCACAAATCAGAGCAGAGCAGGTAAGTATATTTTAGGATTTTAGAGTGACTTTGAGCCATTAGGACCGCTTAGAGGTAAGTCAAATTATGATTTATTTAGTTTTTTTGGTTTCTGAGTTTAGGTGCTCTTTAAATCAGAGTTTAAAAGAAAAACAAAAATTAGTAAGCCTAATTTCCATTTAAATAATTCACAAGATGATAGTATTGGTGTACTGCTCTGTTTAAAGTTGTAAAATCTGTCAGCGACTATGTTTTTGTACTGATGCCATTCACTATTAGTTGGAGAATCTGTGAATCTCAGCAGAAGAATTTTAGTAGGACCAAACCAAGTGACAAGTAGCCTGAATTACTTAAATTGATTGAAATTGAAACTTGGCTTATGATATTTGCCACAAATACCAAGGCATACTACCATTTTCTTTATGTTGAAAGCTCCTGAATGGCACCAGATCCCCTTTCCTACAAGTTTGACATGGTAAAATAAAAACCGAATCACAATATTTTTTATCTCTTCCATTTACTAGCATGTAATATTTATTTACAAATTGAGCATAAACATACAAGCTGTTACTCCACTTCACAGTCTGTGTACACAAATAAAAGGTAGAGATCAAGCAGGTGGCGTATTATCTCCATTAGCGCAGTAAGCTAATTTGGTTGAGTTTACATAGCTAGTTGCAAAGTTCTTAACAGCCATTAAACATTTACAACAGATGGTCATATCCATTTAAAATAAGTTCTAGCATACATCTCATTAACTTCGTAACACTTGACTTGCTCGGTGTTTTCTTTGTATGGGTCTATGCTCAATTTCTCTACTGTAGCTATGGATGAAGCCAAAGTTGCCATATGGGGTTTCCGGTCAATAATGGTAAGAAACTGGCTCTCATCTCAATGGTTAACTCTTGAGGCACTTGCTGTTTATCAGTTCCACTGGTGATGTAATAGTACAGAAGAAACTACTAAATATCCCAGTGGACCAATCATTACCTATGCTTGTTCATGCCCTTTGATGATCTTTTAACACTCCCACATTGAGCACAAGTTGGTATGATAGTATCAATGATGGTATGAAGGATGAACTTCTCTGAGGTTAGAATCTCCCAGTATAGGCCATCCGCGTTTAATAAGTTAATGCAATTATTTTTTTCCTTGTAAAATATAGATCACATAGTAAAAAATCTGCATGACTTACATTCTGCAGATAGATCAGGCTTCTATGACTCACAAAGTCTGCCATTAACAGTGTTTGGAAACTTGGAGATACTGAGTCATACATATATTTGAAGACTTTCATCATCCTCAAGCCATCTGTCAAAAATAAAAAACTGAACAGTCAGTATATAGGGAGAAAATAAGTTTAGAAGTGTACAGCTTGGAATATTTGTTTTGTTACAGATCAGTTAAGCTGTGGGGATATATTTAACTTGTAGAAATGCCAGGTTGGTTAGGGAACATAGAATAGCATCATAAAGTTATCTGATATTCCAAAATACTGCTGATGTTTGATAACCATGAACAAGGAAACTGCTTATTTACATAAAGTATATATTCACAGCAGCAGTAGATGTACATTTTGAACCATAAGACACACCTTATGTATTGGAGCGTTTGATCCCCGAAAATTCCTGGTGTACTGGTGCTCCGACCAGCAGAGCGAGGCTTAAAGTAGGCGAAAAGGGCAGCATCTGACATCTTTCCCACCTCTTGGTCTTGCTGAGTTGGTCAGTACTTGAGCATTTGTAATGTATGGGCAGCTTGAGCCCAGTTGACATACACACAGCAGAGGTAAGATCTGCCCACAGTTATGTATGTCTGCCTGTTTCAAGCTGCCCATGGGCGGATCTTCCCTCTGACAGCTTCCCTGCCTCCCACAGCTGAGCTCAGTGCCCGGCTGGTGGGCAAATAGCAAAGGCACGACCAAGCACACTCTCAACCCCCTGGCCCATAATGTGCAAAGAATGCCAACCATGTGAAACTGCCATAACACAGAACCAATGCTTAACTGGTAAGTAGATATGTTACTTTCTGAGCTGTTATTGTCTATCCTTTCAGGTAGAGTAATTCCACATGTATTGAATAAGGGTCCTTGGAAGGGGCCTAGGCATAGGTCCAGCAAATCTAAGCCTGTGCTGATTGCCAACATTTCTAACAGCCCTTGTTGGGCAGGGATAATGTGCTCCTGTTTGTGATAAAGTTTTCACTAACCTTTATCAAGAAAATACGCTTTGGCTGAAGTTCTGCTTTTAATGGAAACATTGCACACGGCTCTGTGAATGAATTATGTTTTATTGGATGGTAATCTTGTGTCATCCTGTTCCACGGTACTAAGCAAGTGAGAAGTGAGTAATACAAATTTCACCGTTTGAAGGGGGTTTGAGTTTTCTTCACCTTGTCCCCCTGTATAGCTACTTAGAACTGTCTTTCATGTATGTCTTACTAAAAGAGTTTATGCTCCAGTTATGACTTGTTATTAACAGAAGATTGGCCATTCAGATTATTGTAAGTGAATGTAATTTAGTACTCCTTGGTGTGAAGACAGCAGATATACAAAGGATCCATTGTGTGTAAGGACCAACCAGGAGAATGGACAGTGGCATGCCAGTTAGTGATTCGCTTCACTGCCACTGATGAAACTTGAAAAACTAGTACAGTTGACAAATCCCCACTACATGAGCCAAGTAAGTATATTCATAAATAGCATGTGCTATTGGACCTCTCAGCTGAATTAGCTAGCAATGCACAATTATTATTCAAAAAGCACATATGACTTTTTACAAATGAGCTCAACATCATATTGTTTATTTATTTATTGAATTTATTAATAACTGTTTTTTTATTTATATTGGAGAACATTAGTAGAAATCTGAAAATTGAAAATGTCATTTTGCTGGCTGATTGATTAGACTAAGCCATGACTAGAGATGGTCGATTTTTTTTTAAAAAATTGTACCATTTCGACAATTTCAAGTTAATTGCAAAGCCCCTGAGCATGGTATCATCACTAAACTTGCTGGAGATGTAGAGAAGGGTCAGGGGTATACTACACAAAAATGTATTGCTCTAACACAAATAGTTCAAAGTCAACTAAAAATGTTTTTAATTTTGAACTAAATTTATGCAAAAACTACATATGCTAAAGCAAAATATTTTTTTGCAAATGTTCCCACAACCCTGTTCTACATCTCTAGCAATTTTGGTGTTGTTATAATTTTCAAAGGCTATAAAATCAGCTCACAAAGTCCAGTGAATCCTGTTCACCCCTCTCCTGTTTATGCTGCCCAGTGTCATACCCTCGGTTCTCTCCTTCACTAACTGCCAAGTCATACCCTATACACCCCTCTCCTGTGTATACTGCTCAGTGTCATACCCTCTGTTCTCCTCTCCTTCACTAAATGCCAAGTCATACCATATACACCCCTCTCCTGTGTATGCTGCTCAGTGTCATACCCTCTGTTCTCCTCTCCTTCACTAAATGCCAAGTCATACCATATACAACCCTCTCCTGTGTATACTGCCCAGTGCCATACCCTCGGTTCTTTTCTCCTTCATTAAATGCCAAGTCATACCCTATACACCCCTCTCCTGTGTATACTGCCCAGTGTCATACCCTCTGTTTTCCTCTCCTATACACACTGCCATGTTATACGCTGTACACCCCTCTCCTGTGTATACTGCCCAGTGTCATACCCTCTGTTTTCCTCTCCCATACACACTGCCATGTTATACGCTGTACACTCATCTCCTGTGTATACTTCCCAGTGTCATACCTTCTGTTCTTCAATATACAACATAAATACATATATTTATGCTGGCTGTGTTCCTCGCTGTGTTTTTGAAAATGTGTCTCACACAAAATGCAGAGACAGAATAAGAACAAAACCCCAGTGTACCTCACAAAAACCTCACAAACCCAGTGTACTGAAGTCAGAGATTGATGTGCATTGTATTGTAATGCGTTAAATACATATTTATCAACCAGCAAAATTTGTCTTCAGTTGTCTTTATTTTGGTAAAAAACCTAATGGGTTATTCCCACTAGAGCGATTTGTCTTTGTGGTGGTCGCATCCATTCATTTGCATAGGCTTGTCCCCACATAGGTAAACAGCTGCAGTCGCCCCTGACCCATAATCTGAATCGCGGCTCACCGGCTTTTTCTTTTATCGCGTCCCGGCCGATCGCGGCCACACGCAATTTAAGATCACGTCGCCCCACGACAAATCACTGCAGCAGCTCTCCGAAGTTGTTAAGGTGGTAAGTGGTTAGTGGCGGTGCTAGCAGCTTCATTATGAATACCTCACTCCTGGCACTGCCCTCTCTTCCAACACTCTGAGCAGGGGGGGGGGGGGGGGGGGGGGTTGCAGGTCTTTGCTTTGGGCCTCTGCTTCTTTCCCTTCTGTGTAGTGCCATAAGCTTTACATTGTAGTGGAATGGTGTCATCTGGCCTAGACTTTTACTCCACATGGGGGAAGACACATTCACAGAGGCCAATGCATGGTCTGAGTGAAGAATGGGTGTACTCCCTTTATAAGACCCTTATGGGGATGGGTTCATAAAAAAATTGCCTGGAGTTTATCTTTAAATGAATTCTTATATATGTAATATAATACTACTAATATAATACTACACTTCCATCTCTGTGTGATGATATACACCATATTTAAAAAAGGTTGTACTCAATTATAAAGATTCCAGATTTTTTTTTCAGATACAGTTATTCATTTGTTTTTTCCCTCTGACAGGAATGCAGACCATAAATCAACTTTCCCATAATGCTCTGCCAGATTTTCCTGATGGGAAACGTTGAAAAAGTTGACATGCTTGACCCACACCCGCAATGTAATGATAGCTAAACATGGCAGCACATTGCGTAGTGTGATTTCGGAAATAACAGCGCTGTTGCAAGATTAGAAAGACTTACCACATATAAAATAAAATTGCTGGAAGATTTATTGAAAAGGAGGAATAATAGAAGCTAGGCTCTTTTTGTTCCTGCCGGTGACTCATTCCGGTTTGTAAAAAAAAAAAAATAAGGTAGTGTGGAACGCTGCGTGATAGTGGGAATGAAGCGATAGCACACAAGTAGCAATGCTTCTCGTTCATTTTCCTGTTCTGCCATTCTTCTGCTCATTTAAGAGCAACATACATCACACAAGATATGGCCGACATGTTCTTCATCCAGATGATGCTCAAGCTGTTGGAATAAGAAAGATTACCTAAAGTAGGTCATTGCTAAAGGAGCCACAGTGGGTTTGAAGAGGCTGCTGTGGAAATGAAATGTTCTGGGTCATAGTACTAAAAAAGGCTTGCTGTTTCACAACTTGTTTCATGAGTCATCCGGCTCACCTGATAACAGGATTCACAGCAGTTCCATGCTTGATGTGACATTCGTCCTCTAACTGCTCTTTTCAAAGGTTCCTGCCAACAGTCAGTTTAATTTCTTCATTATACGGTTCATCTTTTTACAGTTTTTTTCTATATCTGTGCTGCATTACTATGTTTTAAAAAGTTGGTTGTGAATGATTGTGAATGATTTTATGTATCTGCTTTCAAATGTATATTGTGTACAATGTGTCTATTTTCTGTATTGGTAAAACAGCTAATGTAAGTGAATATATAAAAAGCCTAAACAGTTCTCTATTGATGCATGACACAGGTAAACCATCAATAGCATTCTGATATTGATCGTTAACCTGAACTCTGCTCTGAACCCATTAATCATCACCAACCATAGTGGTCCTTCTCATTGAGATGAATGCTGAGCTGGCAGAAGCATAGTCAGAAACAAGCATAGGCCAGTAGCAAATGATGTCAGGTAGCAGTAGAGCAGTTTCTGACTGAGCGAGATGTAGAGTAGTCAGGTAGTCAGCAGCCAAGGGTCTATACATGTGTGATGGTCATGAAGGCACAAGTAGCGACGAGCAGGAAGAGCAAGATACTGGCAAGGAACACAATAATCTGCCAATGAGGCAGAGCCAGGGCATGGCTTATATAGGAAGTACATGGGCAGAGACAGAAGTTCAGGATTCAATGAGAACCTGGGTCACAAAGGTATCTGATCAGATCCCAAATCAGACATGCAGGTGGCTCAGCAGACAGAGCGGTAGCCAGGCACCAAAGCATCTCTAGGTTCGGACCCTGACAATGAGACAACTTATTTTCAGTTGATTTGCCATAGATTTTATGAAAACTGAATCTATTGAACAAAAGAGCATAGTATATGGCCACCTTTCTAGTTTTAAGAAACACCCAGCACCCTTTTAGGGATAAAATGGATGGGGGTTCTGAATTTCAGCCAGTATGATAGCCAGGGAACCACTATTTTGTTAATGGCAGCCTCCATTATTCCATTTTTTAAAATCCTTTTAGTTTCTACTTTTCCATATCAGGGTGTACACATGTACACATTCACCACTCTCATGTACCCTGACAAAAACACGAACTCTGGAGCTAGAATAACCAAAATCAAAGGTAGGCATACATGGTCGGATACCCACCCAATTGCAGCGGCCTTTGTCTGCTGGACCCCATCCAATGTAATGCGATCGGTCAGGAATGAACCGGCATGTTGGATTATCATGCGATCTGACATGCGGTACTATCCTGGTTGATCTGTCCAGGTGGGCACACCCAATTTGCGGTTAAGCGACCTCTGAGTGATGGGCGGGAATGCACATGGCGGTCGATAGTGATGGCCGAACTGCCCCCAAGGCGAGCAGTACGGGTGTTCGACCTGCCCCGTTCGGCGGCGAGAAGAAGATCTCTACTCTTCCTCCGGCAGGATCAGAACCTGCGAGATCGTGCTGGAGGAAGAATCTTTTCACTAGAAGACTGGGCATGAAGCCGGTCTCCTAGTGAAAAACCGGCTCGGGAACAGAAAGTGACGTCACATCCGGCTCCCATAACCAGGAACTATGCGTTCCAGGGACCGGATGTGACATCATTGAGGCGGGGAATTTGAATTTAAAAGTCCGATCCGCCGGTTCGCGGACAGACCTGGCCGATGTTCGGCCATCACTAGCGGTCGATCGTCTGAATGATCAGGTGGGAATTGGACAGTGTATGCCTACCTTAAGTCTCCACTTTGTACACTTAACTTCCAGTACACCATGGAGTTAAAAAGTCCAAATCTTTACTTAAAACATCACATTACTTGTTAGCACAACCCACCTCAAATTCCTTTCCCTCTTATGTGTTTCACATACTGACATGGAAAATGACAAAGGACTGCAATAGATACCTCTTCCCCTTAGTCTCTGAGAGGCATTCACATGTATTGAGAAACACTATCTAACAAGATCAAATAAAAAAACAACAAAAACAATATCCAATTTCTGTTGGAGGTGGACTTTTTAGATGACTCATATGTGGGCATGAGATTTGCAAATAGGGTCAAAAGCAAATTTTTACAGATTGTGCCATGTATGAGTTTATTGAATGCTAAAAAGTAGGGGGGGCATGTGCATCATGTTTTAGTTATTATGTACTCTGTTGCAGTATCCCCCAAATTCCAACAAAATGTATTCTTTATGATATTACATAAGATGATCAATGTACTTTTTTGAGGAAGGGGAAGGATGTGTATAACAATATCAGACAAGCTTTCTAGAATGTCCATACATCAGTCTTTTGCATCTTAAACTAAAAAGTTCACCAGGAAAGCAGAACAGAGTAGAGTTCCCAAGACAAGTGTGTAAATGATGAGCAGAGCGCTTAGTACATCTTGTGTCCTTCGCAGGGTTCTAATCAGCATCCTGCTGCTTCTAGCGATGTATTTACTCAGGCTTGTTCTTTATTTATGCCAGTTGGGATTTTGTGTTAGCAAACATGGCAGTTTTAAGGTCAGTAGTATTAAAAATTTTGTACAGTTCATCACATCATTTAGTCATGCCGTTGCGTTGATTCTTCCTACTTGGGAATGTAAGACCTGTGGATATAGATTTGACTACATTACACAGCAATTTACTGTTTTTAAAACTATACAGTAAAAGGTTATCTTTCATCTTCATGTAATGTTCAGAGCTTAGGCAACCTTACAATAGGTCCCTTTCTTACCAATAAAATTGTGAACATAGGGTATGATACCTACATAGGGTAGGGTACCACGATCTTCGAGAAAATACCTTTAATTTACTTTCATTAACACATTTTACCACTGTCTGCAGCATTATCCATGCATTTAAGTAGGAAAAGCATTACAACCTGAATTAGATTTCAACATGCAGTTGTAAAAGGATAATTTCCTGGATGATAAGACATATATGTAGAGTGTACCTGAGCTCAGAAACACTGTAAGCCAAAGGTAGCCCCCTCACAAACATAAAATAATGACAATTACTACTGAATCATGACATTGATATGCTACCTGATATGAAGGTTTAGCACACATTGTTATTATAGTGGTTGTATACTCAAAATAAAAACACATTTATTACATTGACATAATACTCACTTGACAGCAGATTACATCTGTGAAAACGGCTACGGAACAAAAACAACGTACTTACTGTCCCCACACCCTCATTCCCAAAGCCATCATGTTTAGTAATGGCAAAGAGAAGCTGTTTTGCCCACACTTTAGGAATATTTAGTTTTGACTATGGAGCTGTTATTATGAAAAACGGCCACTAGATTACATTAGATCCCACAGATGTGAAGCTGCCATCAAAATCCTGTGGGGTACGTAAAAAACACGCTGCGGCGGGGACGTCACACAGTGGGAGGGGAGATCCCGAAAATTGCCCCTGCTGCTGTCAGAATTTTTTTTTTTATTTGTGACCAGTTATTGTCTAGTTATTGGCAGTGCTGCTGCCAATAATAAAAAGTGCCCAGTCAGGTGGTAGGTCCGCTTTAAGGTGGGGCATGAAGGAAAAAACATAATTCTTGAACTGCAGGTAGCAATGTTATGTCTGTATGTATGTATGTATACATGCAGAAGCTTGCAAAGATCAAGTGAGCCAATGTTTAATTAAGATTTTACTCAACCCTTTTCAGAAAGGTACATATACTTATTCTATCACTGGGGGCTGTTGGCTGAGTTTTGAGACAAGGCCAAACAGTCCCCAAAAAAACATTTTTTGGTGCAAATGACAAAAAAAATCTTACATCCTCCCTCCCATTCTCTCTCATATATATATATTATTTCTTTTCTTACTTTAAAACTTTGAAGCCAGCAAAGATTTGACCTTCTATCAATGTTCTTCTCCAGTCTGAAGTCTACAGTAGTAGCAGACATTTACCAGCACAACAAATCCCCAGAGCTCTCACTAAAGGGTAAATGAAGGTGGTTCCATCAGTAGGTGGCAGTGAACATCAACAAGAATGAAAAAATAAAGCTGCACTTAATGCAAGCAACTGAATGCTCTGTGAAAATATATGTATGAGATCATTTTACCTGCAGCCAGCTTTTCTATACAGTACAGAAAAATCCGTAGTCTCTGTAGAAATACAACATAAGATAGGAAGACTTGGATGTAACACTTGCTTATAAGACGTTGCTGCTGCAACAACCCATTGATGGAACAGCTCTCTGCTCTCTTTTTTCCTATTAGCACATTTCCTGTCAGGACATGTGGATGCAGCAGAAAAGGAATGACTCGAGGACATAAAAGGGAACTGGAAAGGAGGACGTGCTGGTGCCTAAGGAGAGTGTGAGTGCAGAGACAGGTGCAGGTGCGCTGCAGAGATGACCTGTTCAAGCGCCTTTGGTGACATAGCGATGACATCACCATGCTGCGCTCGGACGCCTGTAGATTGGACATGAATCAAGAGCAGTGGTGTGCTGAGAGTGAAGGTCCCTTTAAGACAGAGCCCCAGCATGTAATGAGGCTGCTAGAAGTGATAAGAAGAGGATACCTGGAAGGGGCAGGGGCTGGAAGGGGCAGTGCTCAGTCCGGGGATTGTGGAAGATAGACAGGTTTGTCCTGTGGCCCTCTCCCCCAACGGTACTCCTGCATGGCCTACCGGGCCAGCGTACATGCAGCCGGTGAGCATAATAGAACCTGGTGATCCTAGCAGCTTGTCACTTTTTACGCCTCCAGCGGAGACTGCCATGTTCAGAGTGGGGTGGCATCCATGCCCGCTATATTGGGCCGCACCTGCATACCTGGTACTGCTTCTGTGGTCTTGGAGTGGCCCTGCCATTTCGTCATCTGGCCTATTCCTGCCACCACTGGGGACTTGCTGGCCAGCCGTAGCCCTTCCTGTGTTGAAGAGCTAGATAAGGACCTCCCCTGCGTTCCTGAGTTCCTGTAGTCTAATTGTTGTGGACTTTGAAGCACTGCTGTGCCTGTGTTTCGGAACCCCGTTAGGGTCTCGTCGAGCAGGATCTGTTGAAGGAAGGAATCCATGGAACGGCAGCCACGGCTTATCTTTTTTTTTTAGATTTGAGCACAATCGATCTCTGTGAACACGCACTGTGCTAGAATCTATTAAAATCGAACTGTAGATGGACACATTTACAGGTGTAAAGACTGTGCTTTCTACCATTTTCATTACAATCTGTTGTGCTGTATAATCAATAAAATACAAGTTGCACATAATTGGTTCTAGTTCCTAGTTCGCTACCCCCTGGCCTGCTCCGTTACAACTACATTTCAAATGTTTGACTCATATCCTAAAAAAGGACAGCGCGTCAGTCCAAGCGTTTATAAGCATTCATTTGTTTTCTTTTGCACTGAATCTGCCTGCAATAACAATAATGTACTGTAGCAATTTTCTAAAAATGACACACAAGGTGATGCTTATATTTTGCGAATAAATTGTCATTTTGAGAGATTCATAAATATTTGCTGTATGTAATAATCTGTTTGACTGATAACATATTGATTTATGAATTGTTGCCATTTGGCAAGGATTAAATTGTTTATTTAGGTTTCAGATTTGTCCAATTACTGGACTGTGTGTTTGAATTAAAACAATCTAGCTTAGATATTCAGTGAAAATTGTGTTGCCAAAGATAAATACCCATTCAGTGAACAATCAGTGAAGCTTTCTCAAAATACTACCTACCATTCTGCAGTTTGAGTGGGATTACAGTACTTTGCAGGTTGTACAGAAAATAGGCTTAGATGGAACAGAACATCAAAAAAGAGTGATGGGATAAATTGCGGCGGTAATGCTAATTATACCAGAGTAGAAGACTGAAAAGCTATTTCTCTCAAGTGGAAATAAAATGTGCTAAGCACTGACTCATCTCACTAGAGGTGAACCAGGAGAGATTGCTGCACTCCACTCTGACATTCTACTGTGTTAATTCAACAGCACAAATTGTATTTAAGACTATTCTTTCATGACAAGGTTGTGCACCGATTAGTGCTGGTGTCAAATATACACCATATGGCTTTATTAAACATTCTGTTATCTATTTTTGCTCTAAATTACAGATTATGTTTTGCATGACATTCACCCTTAAAGTGTGCTTGTCATGAAAAAAATTAAGGGGCTGCCATTATTGACTTGCACTGAAAATTTGAGTTTGTACCAGGATTTGATACTTTCCCAGTCACTGGTCCAAAACAAACATTTGTCAATTTTATCTATATCCAAAATGCAGAGTAGGATTAAAATTTTGCCATTCTGTACTGCTAAAAGATTGTCTTCTCTAAAAGAAAATGATGCAGCATCAATTTCACTTTTTCATCAAAGAGAATAAAAAAGCCTTTGGATATAGATAGTATAAACACTATTGTAAGGTCAAAAAAGTCTGAAGCCCTTTTGTTTATACATGTTCAGTGATAACAACACATTTTAAATTTAACATTGAAATTCAACTGGAATGGTTAATATTGGAAGCCAACTGGACTAAGGACCAATCACAACTGACTGGCTTTTCACGGCTGCCGAATCTGTACAAAACAAAACACTTTACATTTAGCTATGGTGAAAGGTGGGCATTGGCTTAAGGTGGACATTAACTCAAGTGAAAATTTATTTTATAGGGCTTAGGTGTCAAAATCTGGCCCACAGGACAAATTTGAACTGAATGATGTTGGCCCAAATTCCTGTGTGTGATGTCAAACGCTGGATCGTGGTAAACAAAAATTGTGTCATTATATTTTTCAATGAATATCAAGGTTGGCCCTAATATTTTTTATTGGGCCCACTTTATTTTTGAGTTTGACAATTGCAAATCTTTAGCAGAATGTCTCAATTCAGTTTCTGCCAAGTAAATGTGCTTGATCATCCTGTACCTACAGCTTCCAGAATACAGTTTCTCTTTAACCCTCTGAGCTTTTGCCACGTGGCACGGTTTTCTCATAAATATGCTCCGCCGTGATTTCCTGCTCAGCTGGAGGTCATTAACATAAGCCCGGCGTCACTGGAGATGCCGGACTTATGCTGAAGAAAAGCGACGCCCCTCCAGTTTGACGGAGGTCTATGGCGCCACCTACCCCCGCCCCCTTCGCGTCACTGGTCTAGGAAGACGGCGATACCTAGAGAGCGGCTCTAGTTAACTGGGGCTGAGTTTCATGATGCATGAAACTCAGCCCGAGTTAACTCGGGCCAGACGCTCAAAAGGTTAAAGACACTTTTTCACATACATAAAGAAAATCCCCTGGAACTGACAAAAGCTAGTCTTGGTGAAGAGGTGGTTAGCCTCCTGGGATTTTGGTGGCACAAAAGGGATGAGTAAGTTTAAAAGGTTTGCTTTATTTCAAACTATAAAAATTCCCTGTCAACTAACTATAAAGTCATACCTGTCAACCCTCCCAATTTGGCTGGGAAAGTCATGTGTTTTATGTGTCTTTCCAGACAAAATCCGGATTTCAATAAAATATAGATACTTCGGGGTAACTTAGTAGGGAGGGGCTGTTACTCCTAACTATCACTCCGCACATCCTCTGCACAAGCGGGGTGGGAAGTTAGAGGATGAAGAGTAACTTTGTTTCCTCATAATCCTTTGCTTTAGCATCTGCCTGGTGAACATATACACATTTATAGTAATATTATAATTGTTTACCTTTTTTTTTTAAAAACTGCTGAGATATTATGTTGCACTGTACATTATATAAGGGTTATACCTCAGCCAGTGGTAAAGTGTGGGGAGGTGGGGTGGCCTATGTAGTACTTAGGTATAGTAAAATAGTATTTTCTATAAAAGATTTCACTTTCTACTTAGTAATAATATTTTCCAAAAATGACTGTACTGTCAATATCAGGAAATGCTTCAGTTTTCATGATTTGTTAAATAGATAGGGAGATATAAACTGCAAGTGGGTCCATTGCACCATTTGTCTCAAATCACAAATCTGAGCCATTCCATGCATGAAAAATGATAGGAAAAAAATGTGGTCATTGAGACTAGAGATAAAACTTTAATGATAAAAAAAAAAAAAATGAGATGGTCGAATTTTTTTTTGACTAGCTAAATTTGTGAGTTGATTGCAAAACCCCTGATTATGCAATAACCACGAAACTTTCTAGAGAAGTAGTGAAGGGCTGTGAGAACATTTGAAAATTAAAAACTATTGTTCAAGCATAGTGATGGCCCGAACTGTTCGCCGGAGAACTATTCGCGGCGAACATCGCAT
>CM070033.1:92981849-92996919 GCA_036250615.1 Ptychadena robeensis
CACCACCAGTGTCCGCCATACTGACCATCTCCCCCTGTGTCCTCCACACTGTCCATCTCCCCCTGTGTCCTCCATAAAATAAAATTCACATTTTAAGCTGTAGGCAACATGGAAAGCAGATCTTCACAGGTTGTTTCAGGTGGAATTCACACAGGCATTTACCAACCATGTTGTTTAGTGCTCTCCAGCTCCCCTCTTATGTTCAAATCCCAAATGACTATCATTGTAGAAATCCTTCGTGCGGATTTATTGTGTGAAAAAAAAATTCTTGGGAGTTTTGCCATGGATTCCCCTCTGTCATGTCATTGTCCAGGTGTTAGTCCCCTTGAAATAACTTTTCCAACACTATTGTGGCCAGAAAGGGTCCCTTTGTTTTTTAATGTTCGCCTGCCCATTGAAGTCTATGGGGTTCGCCGGGTTCGCGGACATTTGCGGAGGTTCGCGTTCGCCGGTCGCGAACATCAAATTCCAGGTTTGCGCCATCACTATTCAACCATATGTAGTTTTTGCATAAAATTAGTTCAAAGTCGAAGTAAAAAGCCCTGAGAAGCTGCAGATAACTCTTTATATCAGGGATGGGCAAACTTTTTCACTCGTGGGCCGCAAAGGGTTTTTAAATTTGACAGAGGGTCGGACAATTAACCTGTAAGGCCCGGGGCCTCAGTTTGCACACACCTGCTTTACACATATGATTTACTGAGCTAAATATACTGATCAGATATTTAAATAAAGAGTTAAAAAACCCTCTTTTCTGGAGATGTGCTGTACTGTACATCTGCTGAACATGACAGAGTACTTTTGTCTCCACTTATCTTGTATTATATTATGTATTATTATCTATGTCTGTGGTTTTCCAGATTGTGAAGCGCTGAAGAATATGTCAGTCCTATATAAATAAAAATTATAATAGTGATGTGACTGACATGCAAAATGGAAGGAAAAAACTGAAAAGATAACTGGAGCACAAAAATATAAACTTTTATTCTGACAAAAGTATTTGGCCATTGTATGCAGCCTAAGCTTAGCAGGTAAGCTAACCGCGATGGGGGTTTGGATCAGTGGGTGTTTTAGGCATGGACATTATGGGTGGTAGGGTGGTGGGGATAATTTTTTTTCGCCCTGTGGACATTATCCAGTGGTGAAGAGTTCAGGGGTGGAGGTTACTAAAGAGTGACGGGGTTGCATGTTCGTGCTCCACACAGCGGAGTTACTGTTAACTACAATCCTCAGCTGCTGCACAACCACAGTTGAACCCTGTCCAACACCACTACCACCCCCTGTCAGACACCGCTAGAATCCCCATCAGGCACCTCTAACAACCCCCCTGGTGTGACACTGCTACCCCCCCCCCCCCCCCCCCCCCCCCCCCACTTCTAACACAGGCGCCAGGCAGGCTAGTACTGGCCCTGGTTAGGACACATTACAGAGAGGTGAACAGTGCTGCCAAGGGGGCTGTCAACTTGATTTCTGAAAATTACTTCCTTAGCTCATAATTCTAAAGCTTCCTCTTCCTCTTTTCTTTGTTGCTGAGCTATAGATGCTGTTCACACTTCCACAGTGTTTAAGGTAACTATGCACAGATTTTTCGTTGGATTCCTGAATGATCAATCACTGTTCGAATGCTGGAGTTAAATGCTGCCCACCTGGAGCGATTGAACTCGCTCCAAGAAAATGTTGGCATCAAATAGGCATCCAACATGTTGGTAAATCCCTGTTACTTTGGATGGGGACCCTCTATCCCCATCACCTAAAGTTGTGCACATTGATTCGTTGACCGATCGTTGATTGATTTTTGCGTCAAGGGGGTCCAAATTGATCTTTCATCAATCATGCATGAATCAATGCATGTATGGCTACCTTTAAGCCCCCCATACACGTCTAGATTTTCTGTTCAATCAACTTAAAAAGATTCATTTTTGGGGGGGTCAGGGAGATTGGTGATTGATTGTAATGTTTGCCAACTGTAGTAACAGATATTGGATCAACTTTTTTGGGATCGACTGAAAGTGTAATCAATTTCAATAGAACCAATTAAAATTTTCCAGCATGTCCAATCCTTTTTCAATCAATTTTTTTCCCAAGTTTAACACCAATGTTTACATTTCTTTAAGCATGCTTGTTCAGTGAAAACATTGCTGATAATACTTTGTATTTAAAGTATATTTCTGTTTGTCATTCAACTCTATTCTTACCAATAATATTTATTGGCTCCCATACACCTTACAATCTTACCATACTTTTTCTGTACTAACAACTTTTCTTCTACCAAAACCATATAATATGAGGACCTTTCTAATCCTTCCAATCACTATGTATTCTATCAGGAAGGAGCCGACACTACATAATTGTTGGTAGATCTCATGGAAATTGTATGGAGTGATCTAAAGGTGTAAGGGCTTAAGACAGTTAAGCTAGTCACACATGGTTCGATTTTAGAATTCAATCAACGTTTTTTGGTGAAAAAAACGATCGATTGTAACAAAAATCAATGTGCTGCCCACATAGTACAATTGACGATCATTTATAAATTTTTTGTCAAATCATCAATTGAAAAGTGATTGGACATGTTGGAAAATTTTGCTCGATTGTACAATCATCAAACAACATTCCTTTTTGGTAGATTTTTTGGCTCGATTTTTTTAGCTTGATTTGTGTGGCTACTTCCCTTTAACTTTCGATTGAAACTAAAGTCGTAAGAGGAGTTCAATCAACGATTTTGGATTACTTTGATTACTTTTCAGTCAAAATTGAACAATAATCCATGGTGTACATGGATTAAATTAAAATAGATTTTCGATTTTTTTGATCGAACTACAAACTCTAATCGAACCTCGATTGAAGTTTTAGAGATTGATACAGTGAAAGGGAAACAGATGGCAATAAAAACCTTGACAGTGATCCTAACCTCTCCCCAACCACCTTTATTTACTATAAGATAACAAAAATAATGACATTATTTTGCGACGCAAACTAGGGTAATAATTAATTAAAACATTGAAAAACAAAAACATGTAAACCATGGGATCGGTTTGAGACCTTGTTGTACAATAACTTTGTGTTTTCTTCATATCAGAAAAGATACTGACTGTACTAGGGTTTCGAGATGACTGTGCAATGTTACATTTGTGACAATGACACCATCTAGTGGAGTGAAGTCTCTTAACTAATCCTGGGTCATATTTATTCACACAGACTATAAGTAAAAACATCCTTGCAGTTAGTTTCATGCTAGAGTTATCTTCTTTTAGCATGTCTGTACATCTATATACAGCATTTAAATAGAACTCAAGTCAAGCTTATACACAATGTGTCAAAATGAAAACCTTGGACAGAGTCACAGGCCAACGTTCATATTTGTTAAATATGATATTGATAAAATGCCCCTGAAACACCTTTAGATCACTCCATACAATTTCCTTTAGATCTACCAACAACTATGTAGTGCCGGGTCCTCCCTGATGGAATACATAGTGATTGAAAGGATTAAAAAGGTCCTCATATTACATGGTTTTGGTAGAACAAAAGTGTATTGTACAGCAATTGTAGGAGTGGGGAGTTACAATGCCTACAATTGAGAATTGATAGACATTTCAATATAGCAATGCTTAAATATGGAATCTAGAACAAGCAAAGCATAATACTATAACACATGTGACATCCCCCCTACCTATTATATACTGTGTTCCCCACTCTTTAAGATTGTAAGCCTGATTGGCCAGGGTCCTCAACTCCTTCTGTCATCCTGTGTTGCATCTCAACTCCAATTTAATGTACAGAGCTGCGTAATATGTTGGCACTTAAGAAATAAAATCAAATAAAAGACACATCTGTTTAATTTATTTCCTAAAAAATATTATAAACAATCTGGCAGGCCAAATAAATTACACTGCGGGCTAGATTTGGCCCCCAGGGCAGATTTGTTCGCCCTTAAACTAAGACAACAAAATAGCTTTTTGGGATCTGAAGCATGTCAGCCTACATCAAGATAACCCAACATATATGCAGATTATGATTTCTTAATATTGTCATTCTAATGTTACTAATTAAAATGTTAAAGTGTTAAGGTGCCCATACACCTTTAGATCTCTCTGTCAGATATCCTTTATATCTATCAACAACTATGTAGTATAGGGTCCTCTACTATTGAACACAGGTAGACTTGATGGTTTTAATGTCCCTCATATTACATGGTTTTGGTAAAACAAAAGTAAAACTTAAGGATATCTGACAGAGAAATCTAAAGGTGTATGGGCACCCTTACACAGGATTATGCTATTTTTAGAAGGTTTCCAATGTGAATAGTTTTGCAGGTCAGTGTATACCTGATACAGGACCTGGTAGTAAGTAGGAGCCTTGAAATATCCTACCATTACCTTAACATTCTGATTAATACATTTGTTTTTTTAAATGTACATACAGCACACTTTATATCTGTGAACTTTAATCTCATTTCCAAGGCCAGATCCTGGCTTAAGCTTTTAACTGTAGTGTTTTCACTTTTAATTTTTTGCCTTTTTCTAATAAATAACTTAATATTTTAATACTTTATTTTAAAAAACATGTGCTATGATAATATAGTTGAAATGTGTTCAACCCCAGTCCTTGGGAGCCCTATACAGGCGAGATTTTCCTTAAACCACAGTTTACTAAATTTACTTAATTTACTGATCTGTTGAAAGATTATGTAGGTAGATCCTGAAGGTATCCATTTGGACAGTTTTTTACTTCTTTCTCTGGAAGTTAAAGTAAAGTATTGCCCTAAACTATACATTTTAAGCAATATTTTACATCAGACATGAAAAGAAAAAGATGTATTTGAAATTTTAGTATAATGGACGCAGCAATGGAATTAATAGCATAACATTTGTAAGTGGGAACTCTATCTGTACTAAATGGATAGCTGGATACAGGTAGATCTACATGATTTATATGGCTATCCTAAATAGGAAATAACCCCACTGTTATGTAAAATAGTTATAAAAGGAATTATTATATTTCCTTTCATATATAGTATTGTGTTTCCTTAGGCGCCTCACCATAATGTTAATAGTTATATTAAATAAAAATTAAATAAAATTATTAAAATGTTAATCCTGAACTTACCTCCAATCTTTGTTCTGCTTTCACTTTAGATGCCAGTGATGTGAGTTACAGTAGTTCAATTTAGGTTCCTAGGACTCAGTGTCTTTCTCTGGTATATATAGCCATAGCTGTCAATCTTCTCTTCCTGTTATCCTTGCCCACCACCAATGATGATTTATACAACTGCCTAGCATATCTCTCTATTTCAAAGGGTGATCCTATTTAAAACATGGTGTAATAAATGACAAAGCCTGCACAAATACCCATTGTCCATAGGTTCTTTCTAATACTGCTGAGATGAAAACACAATGTTATCAGTGCTGCAACACACATATTGCAAGAAATCTAACATGAAGTGGGACATTTGTCATTGACCAAGCCAAACAAAACCAGAGACAGGTGTCCCTGGTACACTTTGAAATAAGGTACTTACTGAATGGATTACAGGTACTGGCCTATTGGATTGTGAGGATTGGCACTTAGAAAAGTAAATTGTAACTGTCTACATGTGTTTTAGCAATAGTGGAAGTTGTAAACAATGAAATAATACTTAAGGTACATCTTCCTGCAGCTCCTAGGTGTATTATCTTCCTTCCAAATCTACATTACACAAGAAGATTAATTCTTGCAAGATTTGGGTTACTTAGCACTTGGAATGGTAAAAAATAGGACTATCAATTATTTACCCCTTGTAACCGCACCAACATCCTATTCTATATCTATAACCAATAGTAGAGCGTTGTACCGTGTTAGCCATCGATAAATAGAGAGAGTTTGGAGTTCAAGTGATACCGTTTATTGGCTAACTGAAGTCATTAGAGAAGAAAGCTTTCGGGATATCGCAGATCCCTTCTTCAGGCTAATACAATTAGCCTGAAGAAGGGATCTGCGATATCCCGAAAGCTTGCTTCTCTAATGACTTCAGTTAGCCAATAAACGGTATCACTTGAACTCCAAACTCTCTCTATATATCTGTAACCAAAATAAAGGCGTCCCAAGTGCAAAGTGTCTTATCTTGGGATATATCCTGCTGGCCTCCTGTTATTCAGGTGCATGTATTACTGTAGATCAATTAAGAATGTAGTGTTAAAATTTATTGTCAACAAGCTTAAAATATATGTACAAATAAAGTGCAATATTAATAATCATACAAGTTTAAATGTCCTCATATTGCCAATATGCAAAGTATCATTACATTACTCCTTACTTACTTAGCCTACTATTGGTCCTAGTCCATTCACTCAACATATTTCACCCCTCTTAGGGGGCTTCTTATGGACACTTAATGGAGTTTTAATCGCTCTAAAGTAGTGTGTGCCCCTTTCAAATCCTTGGAGACCAGCCACTTCCAGCATAGATATACTCCTAGAAGTGACACTTTGTGGTTATAGCATTCTGAATGATTATGGGAAGGATATTGTCACCCTCAGCACTGCAAACATCAGAGAAAAGTGGGTACATATATTCAAAATATATGTTTTACACTTTAATGCTCCATTTATGGACAATAGAGAGGGGGGCACGTTGAATAGGAGGGTCTGATGTAGAGTGCAACTTACTCTTTTAAGCACTAACATCTCAGTGGGCTGATCCCAAAACAAATGGTATCCCTATGATATAACATATGAAATGGGGAGCTTTACATAATCCGACACCCTTCATTGATTTTTCTAAAGTATGTACATCCCCTGTAATTTATGAATGAAAAACTTTCAACTCACTAGCAATATCAATCATTTGTGGCTTTTTTTGTTTCTCACTCATAATCTTCCATTGATTGATGATTGACGTCCACCATCTCAGTAATTACTAACAACATTCAATAAAAAAATAAACAATATAAAACTTCTAGTTGCATTAATATAACTGTATATTCAGCTTTTAAACATAACATAACACCCTGAACAACAATAAAACACAGACGATTTGTAACTGTATATTGTTTAATACAACTCTGTACATCTTGTACGATTTTATAAATAGAAATGACCAAAGCGTAATGATTGGCAAATAGATAAATAAACAGTAAAATACAACATTTTAATAAAATCTCTGCTTAAAGCTGGCCATACACCTCTGTCTGTCAGATATCCTTTAGATCTACCAACAACTATGTAGTATAGAGTTCTCTGCGGCTGAACACAGGTAGACTTGATGGTTTAGAAAGTCCCTCATATTACATGGTTTTGGTAAAACAAAAGGAGATCTAAAGGAAATCTGACAGAGAAATCAAAAGGTGTATGGGGACCCTTAAGCTAGGAACACACGGTTCAATTTAAGCATACAATCGATGTAAATCAATGAAAATTTACATCGATTGTACCAAAATCGTAGCGCGGACACATGGTACAATTGACGATTTTAGTTCGATGAAGAGCTTTACATCGATTGAAAAGTGATTGGACTAGTTGGAAAATTATCGTCGAATTGTACCATGATCGTACTACTTTTTCATTTTCATCGTACAATTGTATTCGATGAAGTGATAGTTTACTGTTTGTAGGGCATCAATAGCATCGACGATTTTAGTCAATAATCGATGTTCTCTACTCTTAGAGTTTGAATTTGTATACTGTAATGGGCATAAAACTATTATATATATTGAACAGCAGATGATGTAGTGACCTGAGAGCATTGATCTCTTGGCTTACTTAAGCTGGGAATACATGGGTCAATTTTTTTCGTTCAATAGATTAAAAAAGATAGATTTTTAATCATTGGAACGAAGATCTAAAACTGAGCAAAGGTTTAGTTCGACAAACATTCAACAAAAATGAACGAAGTCGAACAAAATCAAAAGCTGATCGGACATGTTGGTATATTTTCATCTATCTTGTAAAAAACAAATGTAAATCGAATGTACCATCGTTTCATTCGATACTTTTTGTTCGATCTAATACATTTGAATAAAGCTATTTCTTGTTCAAAAATCAAATAAAATTTAGTTCCAGTACAGTCAAGCGAAATTTTGGTCGAACAAAAATACATTCGATATAGGCACAATCGATATTTGATCAAAAAATCTAACATCCTGATCGAATCTATCGTCAATTGTGCAAAAATCTATACATGTATTCCTACCTTTAGTCAACTCTGTTTCTTACCTAAATTGGGTCATAGCTGATATAGTGATCACATGATCAGAAACGTCTTTGGTAGTTTCTGATTGGTTGCTGATCACCTTATGGGAATGAAACCTGTCTAAAGCAAATGCTATCTTCCTAATGCAGCAACTAAGATGAAAGTTTATATCAAATCTACAATAGAGATGGTCGAATTTTTCGACTAGCTGACTTTGTGAGCTGATTGCAAAATAGTATCAGCACCTACATCCCTAGGAAGCTTGGTGATGAAACCATGTTCAGGGGCTTTGCAATTTACTCAAAATCGTCGAAAAATTCAACCATCTCTAATCTACAGTTGTTTTGTAGTTTTGGTAAAAGTGAGGGAGGGCTGGAAATTGCTGTTCCTGTTCACATACTTTACAGTTATTTGTAAAACATACTGTAATGGCATGGAGAGTTGGAGAAGGTGCTTAGGGATCTCTTTAGCTGCTAGATACTGTTACCATAATTGCTATAGAAAGCATGCCTTTATTCTACAATAAGCATTAAGCTTAGATTTGATAAAAGGCCAATGCATAGAAATAAAAGGTACCTATAAATAAACCAATAGCAGATAGAGAAACACAACACATTTAGATGAATGTAATTATTACAAGGCTGTTTGGTAAAACAGATGACAGAAACACCTAAAAATTTATTATATTTGGGCCCTAGGCAAACTTGTAGCTTTGGTCCACCAATACTTTTGATTGGCACTTTTCACATCATTTTTTTCATACAGCTTGTCCGATTTATTCATCAATCCTGTTGGCATTGCTTTGGTGCAAATACATTGGTGCAGCAGCAGCAGCTTAAAGAAAACAGAAAATAAAGACATTCAAGACATACATATTGCATGAATCTTCATACGTATATGAATGAAACATGAACCAGCTGCAGATGTTCCTTTGAAAATGTCATTGTGTCATCATCATACTACCGTGTTTCCCCAAAAATAAGACAGTGTCTTATATAAATTTTTCCTCCCAAACATGCCCTACGTCTTATTTTGGGGGATGTCTTATTTTTCCATGGGCTATCAGGGTGGGGGAATCACTTAAAATGACACAGGGGGTTCAGAGGGGGGAATTAAAATAGCACAGGAGACACAGAGTGTGTGGGGGGGGGGGGATTACCATTTTAGTAACCCTTTCTGATCCTCCTGTGTCATTTTGATTGCCCCCTCTGATCCCCCCTGTCCAGAGTTACAGCACCGTATCTTTGGGGTGCCTTATTTTCAGGGGGATGCCTTATATTTCAGCATGAGGCAAAATGTAAGGGTGCCTTATTTTTGGAGGATGCCTTATTTTCGGGGGAAAAAGGGTACAGTGCTTGCACATTGACCCCAGAAATAAAAAGAAATAGATGCTAATAAAATGAGTGCACCTATCCACAGACCTATAAGAATGGGTTCCCTCTGGACATTTCAAAGACTATTCCAGATCACTTATTTGTTTGTTATGTTGTATTCTTACTAACGTTATCATCCCCATTGACTTATGTGTATGTGCGAGAACACAACACTGTACAGTGCTTGGTTTGCCCATGACCCTTGTGTCATGTGTGTATGTAGCTTTAGTGGCCAATGTACTAGAGATAATGCTGCAGCAGTGAGGATTGTTTAGCAGACAAACCCGCATAACAATGACCAGTATATTTAAGAGGATTAATACCCCAGTTCTCCTTTCTATCTGATCCAGTTACCATAACTTGTACAGTCAGGTCCATAAATATTGAGACATCTACACAATTCTAACCAGGTCAGGACATATTCTTATCAGGTGAACGGCGTACAACAGTTTGCATATGTGCCTCCAACTTGTTAAGGAACCAAAAGTAATGGGACAAAATAATAATCATAAATCAAACTTTCCCTTTTTAATACTTGGTTGCACATCCTTTGCAGTCAATTACAGCCAGAAGTCTGGAACGCATAGACATCACCAAACACTGTGTTTCATCCCTGGTGATGCTCTGCCAGGCCTCTACTGCAACTGTCTTCAGTTCCTGCTTGTTTTTGGGGCATTTTCCCTTCAGTTTTGTCCTCAGCAAATGAAATGCATCAGATTCAGGTCAGGTGATTGACTTGCCCATTGCATAACATTCCACTTCTTTCCCTTAAAAAACTCTTTGGCTGCTTTTGCAGTATGCTTTGCGTCATTGTCCATCTGCATTGTGAAGCACCATCCAATGAGTTCTGAAGCATTTGGCTTAAAATGAGAATCAGATAATATTGCCTGAAACACTTCAGAATTCATCCTGCTGCTTTTCAGCAGTCACATCATTAATAAATACAAGAGAACCAGTTCCATTGGTGCCCCCGTCATGACACTTCCACCACCATGCTTCACTGATGAGGTGGTATGCTTAGGATCATGAGCAGTTCCTTTCCTTCTCCAAACTCTTCTCTTCCCATTACTCTGGTACAAGTTGATCTTGGTCTCATCTGTAAATAGGATGTTGTTCCAGAACTGTGAAGGCGTTTTTAGATGTTGTTTGGCAAACTCTAATCTGCCCTTCCTGTTTTTGAGGCTCACCAATGGTTTACATCTTGTGGTGAACCCTCTGTATTAACTCTGGTGAAGTCTTCTTTTGATTGTTGACTTTGACACACCTACCCCCTGGGTTCTTGATCAGGCTCCTGTTGTGAAGGGTGTTTTCTTCACCTGGGAAAGAATTCTTCAGTCACCCACCACAGTTGTTTTCCGTGATCTTCAGGTTTTTTTTGATGTTGCTGAATTCACCGATGCATTGTTTCATTTTAAGAATGTTCCAAACAGTTGTTTTGGCCACGCCTAATGTTTTTGCTATTCCTCTGATTTGTTCTTTTCAGCCTAATGATGGCTTGCTTCACTGATAGTGACAGCTCTTTGGATCTCATCTTGAAAATTGACAGCAACAGATTCCAAATGCAAATAGCACACTTGAAATAAACACTGGACCTTTTATCTACACATTGTAATTGGAATATTGAGGGAATATAACTACGTCAAAATAAGTTTAGTCCTTTAACAACTGGGAGGCACATATGCAAACTGTTGTAATTCCTACACTTTTCACCTGATTTGGATGTAAACACTGACAGTCTGCAGTTAAAGTACATGTCCCAATATTTATGGACCTGACTGTAAGTCAAGGTTAACATAACAAGGTATCAGAGTCCTTGTTGTTGTTGCTTTATATCATTATCCAGGGCTTATTTAGCTTGGTATTTTTTAATTCCTTTCCTGTGGACCAGAGATGGATGATGTCTGAGTGGGACCTAAGGCAATATTGCAGCTTTGTACCCACATCCCCTTGATTGGCAATGAGAAACTTTGCAACTGGTATAGTACAGGAGCATGCAGATTTCACTGGGGTCCCCTGATAACTGTCGGGTTCTAGGCTCCTTCCTAGGTAGTGTTGTTGTGTTATTCCACTACTGCTCAGTTATCCCCCACAAGGAGTAAACTAAGTAAGGAACATACAGAAATAAAATTCAGCCTTAACATATCTAAAGAAACACATTTTTGTTGAAGTTGGAGAGACCCTCTGGTAACATGTTCTTGTAAAGCCCCCCATAGACAGGCAGACTCCTCCATGCAACTTCTGTACAACCAACTTTTCTTCTACCCAAACCATGTAATATGAGAACCTTTCTACACCTTCCAATCACTATGTATTCTATCAGGGAGGTCACTATACTACATAGTTGTTGGTAAGTCTCATGAAAGTTGTATGGAGGAATCTGCCTGTCTATGGAGGGCTTAAGAGTCTGCAGTAATTATGTCTATATATACTTATTTAATATATTGATATAACTTACCATCTCAAGAAAATGGCAGCGAGAAGAATAGCTAGTAGCAGTGCGGTGAGCACTGGGAGGATGGTTGTAACAACAATCATGCTAGCACTGCGTGTTTGAGGCTTTGTTTCAATTTTACGAAAATCTTGTGCTGTAAAAAAACACATAAACGTTATTTGTTTCTGCCGATTCTTTTACCTGATTTTAAAATACTATGATTCGCCTCTTCTCTATTCGCTATCCCCAAAATATACAGTGTGTCCAGAAAGTATTCACAGTGCATCACTTTCTCCATAATTTGGGATGTTACAGCCTCATCTCAAAATTGATAAAATAATAGTTTTTCCTCAGAATTCTAACACCTGACAATGTGAAAATTTTACTTGAGGTTTTGCCCAAATTGGCAGCAATTACAGCCTCAAGTCTTCAATATCAATATGATGCCACAAGGTTCAGTCCACTCTTATGCTGCACCTCTCAAGCTCAATCAGGTTGCATGTGAAGCGTCGGTGCACAGACATTTTAAGATCTATCCAGAGCTTTGTCTGGGCTCCTCAGGGACATTTACAGAGTTAACTTGAAGCCACTCCTTTGATATATTGGCTTTATGCTCTGGGTGGCTGTCCTGCTGAAAAATTAACTGTCACCCCAGTCTGAATTCAAGAACATGCTCTGGAGCAGGTTTTCATCCAGGGTGTCTCTGTACTTTGCTGCAGTTACATTTACCTTTATCCTGGCTTGTCTCCTAGTGCTTAAAAACAACCCAACATCATGATGCTGTCACCAACATGCTTCACTGTAGGGATGGTATTAGCCTGGTGATTAGCGGTGCCTGATTTCCAAACATGACGGCTAGCATTCACACCTAAGTGTTTAATTAGACCAGATATTTTTGTTTCTCATGGTCTGAGAGTCCTTCAGGTGCCTTTTGGCAAACTCCAGATGAGTTGCCATGTGCCTTTATACTAAGGAGTGTCTTCTGTCTGGCCACTCTACCATATAGGCCTTATTGATAGATTGCTGTAGAGATGGTTGCCCTTTCTCCACAGAGGTCCTCTGTCAGAGTGACCTTCGGGTTCTTGGTCATCTCTGTGATGAAGGCCCCTTTCCTCTGATCACTTAGTTTAGATGGCCTGCCAGCTCTAGGAAGAGTCCATTGAATTTTTCTTATGGCCTGTAGACACATGTTTTCTAAACTCATTTAAATCACTTACTGTACTCTATAGTGTAGATTAAAAGTGTAGATTAAAAAATTCATATTCATTTTTTATTACATACAAAATCTACACATACCCCTCTCCAAGAGTCATTTAGCTGAGAATGTATGCCCTTGATCCTTAAAATAAGAATGTTAAGGATCCAAGGGGGCATCTATATAAATAATGAGACCACCTCACCTGAACCAACACAAACCCTGGTGACAACAATTGATCATGAAAAAAACAAACAATGTTTCACATGGTGGCAATCTTGCCAGAGACATCTTTTATTGCAGAGCTCAATCTGTTTGTCAATGATTTTATGATTTTATATACACCACTATTTTAATTTAGTTATTTATAGAGATAAGAAAACATGTGTCTATAGGCCATACAAAAAAATCCCATGGTTTTCCTTTTATTTCCTGTTATTAAGGGGTGTAGAATTAAAAAAAGTGATGCACTGTGAATACTTTCCGGATGCACTGTATAATAAAAAAAATGCCTCTCAATTCTTATGCTACTCATTAATATTGGTTGCAGGGGTGCACATAAGCAGTATGCTGGAACACAAAATGGTCTCAAACCTAGCTCTGCGTACCTTTATTTTCCTTCCTAAGCACATTCACGTACTACAGGAGGAGACATGCACGGAGCTTTCCCCCTCCAACCCTCCTCTATGATGAGAAGGAAGCCATGCTTGTGCTCTGAGGACAAGTGCTCTCTAGTGATGACATCCGGTGGCTGAAGCTGATATTGCACATTGAGTTGAGATTACAGCATTTTATATATAACATAAAGGCCAGAGGTATATAGTAACAACTAATTTTTGTGCCACACCCCGAAAATTCTATAAAACAACAATAGCAGGGAGAAATGGGCTTTTAAGGCACTGGACTTGCTTCAAACGTAAACAATCAAATGTTTATTAAACAAAAGGCCAACCAGTACCAATCAGGTTGGTCCATAGTACATACATAACTATGTCAGGGGAGGAGGGTTTTCCCCAGAAACGAAAGTGAAAAGGCTATAGGAGAGGTGCAATCCCAGGTATTAGAACCAGGGACAGTGCAGGAGGGGAGTGGGGATCGTGTGTTGTGGGGGCCAGGGATGGGGGGGGGGGGAACCGTGGAAAAATAGATGAGAGTGCCAACCAAGAGAAACCCAAGAAAACCTCTGTGTGTTTTCTTTGGTTTTCTTGGGTTTCTCTTGGTTGGCACTCTCATCTATTTTTCCATGGCGAAAAGCCAAGAGCATCTCCCAATGACCAGTGGGACACCCTCAAGCTAGGAACACCCTGAGCGTGAGGAACCCTTCTAATTTAAAGTTGGGGTAAGTCTCCAACAAACCTTTACTGATTTTTGAAATATATTCAATATTGCTGCAGTCCATAACGCAAAACTACTAAAGTGTAACGATGTGGGTATCAATAACAGAGGATACAATAGTGAAAGATTGCATATATTGTACTTTTATGTTTTATAATTATTATGTTATAATTGTATATTTAATCCATTTTAGAAAAACTACCTACATACTTGTGTATCCTGAAGAAGCCCATATATCGGGCGAAACATGTTGGTACAAGAATTTCAAGACAAGTATGGTGCTGAACTTTCCAATAATATGACTGACATAGTTATGTATGTACTATGGACCAACCTGATTGGTACTTTTTGTTTAATAAACATTTGATTGTTTACGTTTGAAACGAGTCCAGTGCCTTAAAAGCCAATTTCTCCCTGCTATCGTTGTTTTGTTGAGATTACAGCTCCACACAGCTTTCTTTGGCAATTTTTATTGTTAAACGTATACAATTTATGTCACTTAGATCACCACAGGGAAACTTTAATAACTATAAAAGGTTACAGTTAGGGGTGTCAAATTGGGAATGTAAATTA
>CM070033.1:92996962-93007674 GCA_036250615.1 Ptychadena robeensis
AAAGCAGAGTAGGCACATGTAAGGTAAAATTTGACAAGAGAGAATTTGCACTACTGAGATATGATACTGAGATATACACTGAGATATGTACTGAGAACTGGGGGTTCAAACGGTGTTGTACTGTGAGAGTTACATTTGACTTAAAGGCAGCTGGTGACCTGTGGATGGAGACAGCTAATCACAGGCTGAACAGGGAGGGCCATCTGCAGCAGAATATACCATGCAAGATGCTGATGCAGAGGAAGACCACGCTACATTTGGGGTAAATGCCAAACATCATCTCCTGGTACTCATCTGAGGAGCTCACTAAAAAAGTTATGTGCACTCCTGGCTATAGGTTATCACTTGATATGATGTTTCAAAGACCTGGTCACTTAACATAAAAGATCACGCTCCTTATGTGCACTTCTTTGGAGATTGAGAATGTACAGTTTAGTACAGTTCTATTTTTTCAAAATTCAATTGGAACTATATTCATCTTATATTATGTATTTATATGTTCTCTGACGCTAGGAAAAAAACAAATATGTATTCAGTAAAGAAAACAAAATGCATTTACTTACGGTTTCTTAGAGTAATTGGGTCTGACCACGGAGTTACAAAAGTTAGTACGCCATCACGATACACTAACAAAGCTACCCTTTAAAAGTCAGAGAAAAATACAAAATTAATACAGCCATACAATTTATATAGCAAATTTTTTCACATACTTTGTCCTGTGAAACTTCTTCTTTCCTAATCTAGCAGTTTTTATTACAGGCATAAATACATTTCCCTGTACTGCACAATCCCATCCTTCCATATATATGGCCACAAGAGGCCATGTTCATGCTTGTAGTTTCCGGTGCTCTGAGAAGGCTAATGAATGAGTGAATACCCAGGTTGTATTCAATGTTCTGGTGACCAGGGGGTCCCATGACAAAGTTGAGGTGAAGAAACATGTTTTTTAAAAATAGTTTTTATATACAGTTTTGCCTTTTTTAAGTATGCCGTAATATTTGTCTACTAAAGATAAAACCCTCGGGTATGGCTGCATAAAAATCGGCCACTGTGATCTCACTTTTTTACAAAACTGAGCCGCATACTTTAAAAAAGTGTCAAATTATAAACCTCCAAGTTGGAGAGAAGGGTTGAGGTCTGGACTTCTGGACTGGCAGTCTGCTTGAGTTCCTCCATACCAGATATCTTTTTGAACAGAGGCACAGTTATACAAGGCCAGAAAAAAAACCTTCCCCAAACTGTCTTTACAGAAAGCTCAAAGGTTTAAAAAATATATTTGTATGTTACAGCTTTAACAAAAACCTTCAACTGAACTCAATAATTTCAGTACAATTTTCACAAATCTTTGGCTATATAGTGTATTATGTGACGATAACACCTACCTGTAAGAGAGGCCGGATGGCAGAGGACCAGGGCAGAAGGGTGAAAATGGGTTTTGCAAACAGAAAAGAGCATCTCCTAAAATGACTGATCCGAAAGGCAATGTTCCAGTACACAGACTTGCAAGAGTTGCGCTTTGTGCAGCAAAAAATCCATTCGTCCCAAAATTACCAAACAGCGGTGGGTTTGACAAACTTATGTTAGCTAGATTAATATTGGCAATCGCTGAAAAAAATTTGAAAATCAATATGATTATATTAGAATACATTATATTAGAAACATATGTTATCTAAATCTAATTATTCTTTTCTTAGCCTGGAATTGGTAGCTGAATAAACCTATTTAATTACTGAGAGGAGAACGGTGATCAGATGTATAGTCAGGAAGTTTTGAAAAAAGCATTTGGTGCATGGCCATATTACGTATAAAACATCAAGCAATGCTTGTGTCATGTCCTTGTCTACTTTTTGACCATGCCTACAAATGTTCATATGGTGATGCACAGATGTCACATTCTTGGATGGTAATCAATTGTTATGCTGTAGATGTATGTCTGCAATATAAAATCATCACTGGCACTTTAAAGGTAGCCATACACGGTCCGATTCCCACCTGATTTTGCAGCAGATCGACCGCTGCTAGAGAATTGGGCGGGGATCGTACCGTGTATGTCTGTCTGACTTCTAGTTCGAGATCATTCTTATTAACCTGAGTGTGATTTAATGATGTGACTACTGCTTACCATAGACAAAGTTGTTGCATACAAGTATAGAAGACACCAAGCACATTATATTATTGCATTGTTTCTTAGTAAAATGGACACATTGGAAGGTAACGCAAACATTGACATGCTGGTAAAAACCATGGGGGCAACTGAAGCACAGCCTATGTGAAAGGGTCCTTAATGTGTTAGTTATTAGGGGGGTTGAACTGAAATGATGAATCAATCTCCTTTTCTTCTATTAACATTGTTACCTAAACATAGAGACAGTGCAGACTAATCAAGGAAAAGCTGGGCATAAACGGGCAGATTCCTGATCGGCCGCCATGCGCTTTCAAACAATTGATCGGCGGTCGGGTCGGCAGAGAATCGGGTGCGCTACCTGGTCATATTGACCAAGAATATTCCGCATGTTGGATCGCATGGTGATCCGACATGCCGGTAAATACACAGCCGATCCCATTAGTTTGGATAGGGACGGTGCCTGGCTGATTCTTGGCACTAGCAGCCATACATGATGAAGTCATCATGCCCGGTTGGTCGGCTGGGCGACAGGAAAACAAACTGTCTATGCCCAGCTTAAGTTAGCAAAATGGAAATCGATCACAGTAGGGAAACTCCTGCTTTTAAAATACATATAGGTCAGTAAAACTGAAACCTAAAGGTTATCGTTTACTATTAACTGGTGTGATTAAAAAGATAATGCTTACCATCAGCTCTAGCCACTATTGTCACTACAACGTCAGTAGGGTTTAGTCCAGCAATTCCAGGTAGACAGCAAAATTCTTGCAGTGCAAGTGCGCTAGAAGTGATCCCTCCTAAGAAAGATGGTGATACAGGCTGAGGTGGACAATTGATCACTATGGAAAAAAAGATCCTATCATTTATCAATGTTCAACATATACAAATGTGCAAACGATATGTATGCACACTCAGTTTAGTGATATATTCACACACAAGTAGACAGTTGTAAGTAACGTGTATAAGTTGAGTCTTCTTTTGGGCAAATTTGTTTCAGCTATAAAAGTGTTGTAGAATAGCATTACACAGAATTTGTGCTTTTGTGCAGGTAAAATTTGATCAATACATGACAGGTTGTTACTTAAAACATCCCAACTCATTGCAATAGTTAAATGCTTTTTAGGGAGTACAGTAGAAGAACTTAATTTATCTCAATTCTTGCTCCCCACCCACACCTCTGTTCTTTCTAATGCTGGCAACACACCTTAAGATCTCTCTGTTAGATATCCTTTAGATCTACCAACAACTGTAGTTCCGGGTCCTCTGCGATTGAACACATGTGATTTGTTTAGAAAGTTCCTCATATTACATGGATTTGGTAAAACAAAAGGAGATCTAAAGGAAATCTGACAGAGCAATCTAAAGGTGTATCTAAAGGGGCCCTAAGAGTTCTAAGCTGGTGACTGGTCCTTGTCATCCTCCTTCACAGCCTCCTTCATCCTCCTCATACAGCCTATCACAGCCCATAGCAAACTGAACTTTGCTACATTTAACCATAGTCATAACTGGGAAGGCTGTATAACACAGCAAGTCTTAGGAGAGTACTGATCTAATATAACATGATGTATAGGTAATATCTTTTGCAAATTGTAAAATATAACAAAATGCTTCAAATGGTGTACTTCTCCTTCCTACTTCTTTTCCATCCTTTACATTTTCTATTTGAATACCTTTCCTTCCTCCTCTAGTCAACAGCTTTATCTCATAATCCATCCAATCAAATTAGTTTCTGTTCAGCTCTAGCTTTTCCAAAAACATGGAATTACTCTCTTTGTCAGTTTATTTATTATTGGTGCACTGCTATTGATTCATATTTTTGTGTTTTTGTACGCAATGAAGATCTGTTGGTGCAACTTCTGATATTAGATGAATGTTGCAAAGATACAACAAAGATACAACAAAGGGTCTATGCTTAATGTAGTAAATGTAGTAGCAGAACATTTTAAGCTGACTGTATTAGAATTTAAAATTTAAACTGGATATATAGTGATTTTTCCGTTATTCTTATAAAGTGAAAATATTGACATGATAGATAGATAGATAGATAGATAGATAGATAGATAGATAGATAGATAGATAGATAGATAGATAGATAGATAGATAGATAGATAGATAGATAGATAGATAGATAAAAATACACTTACAGGGGAACTGTGCATTTAGCTGAGGTACAGAAATGCAAAGTAGAGCTGTCAGGGACCACACCACTGGTATAGAGGACCGCATATTGCTGGAGATAAAGCAATGTTCCTAGCTCATGAAAAATAAAATCTTCTTCCTGTCCCCAGCTGATATAAACATTCTGACACAAATAAAAATATTTTCTGTTGCAAATTAAGGTCAATGGTTTGCCCTCTGGGAATTTTAGGATAATTAAAACCTTATAAAAAAACATTCTGGGCATGTGTGTACCAATTTTCCTGCCTTCCTTTGCGAGTGCCTAGTAATTATTCTTTTACTACAAGCTTCACTGGAGATGATCATCAATGCATCACTGGATTCCTTCAATATTCATATTATAACATCACATCATCTTTAGAAATGTTACACATGTACTATGGGTGGTAACATCCTCGGAGTGGTAGTAAACAGAAGAGTTTAGTATTTATCCTTACTGATCATAACTACTCAGTTCAGGTAAAATGATTAGCCCCCCTTATGACATGAGACAACACTCTTGATTTCTTCATGAAAACGACCAATAAAAACATGTAAAATACAGGAAAGGTATCCTGTACCAAGTAGAAATTATAATATATTCATAATTTGCGGTTTTTCTACTTGGTATAGGATACCGTGGTACCTTGAAAGCCTCACCTTTCCCCCCCATGAGGGACAACCTATTGGTTGCTTCCTTTCTTTTGCCATCCTTTCCTGTATTCTATGTGTAAATTAGAGGTGTGGTACTAATAGACTGTTTAAAGAAATAATAGATGATCTCTCCATGGTTCTCCATGTTCTTTTTTCTCAGTTACAATAAAAACATGTGTTTGCAAGTGTTTGTTATTTTGAACACAAATACACAATAAAAAACAATGTCCACTGAGTTTAATTGGGATATTTTAATGATAAACCGAGCTGAAATAAGAAAGGGCAAATAGCGTTAACTGTATCCAATACAATTCAAAGTAAAAACACAAAACACATCTCCAATTGTAATAAATATTTTATTATAAACAAAACATAAATAGGAATACATACTGTTTTGAAATCTTTCATACCATTTAAGTAGTTTAGAGATGTTATCATTCAGATGAGATTTTATCATCATGATATTATTCATTTTTTAAAAATTTTATTCTTTTTTTTTTTTACAGAATTGTGTGTGTCAAACATTATTATATTCAAGATGTCTACTAGACCCCTGTTTGGACATATTTGGGGAAGTTACAGGCCTACAACATAAAGAAAAATCCATTTAAGTCTATGTTGCGCTTTTAGTACAGAAATCTGAACCTTGCAAGAGCGCTAGGGAGGTTAATAGTAAATAGTGTACCCTCTCTGAGCCACAACTGGCAACAATCGTCTTAGGGCCCCCACACACCTTTACATTTCTCTGTCAGATTTCCTTTAGATCTCCTTTTGTTTTTTTACAAATTGGATGTTTTTTGAGCATGGATGTTCACTTTGAGCACCCGCCACAGATTCTAAATAGGATTAAGGCCTGGACTCTGTGCTGGCCACTCCAGAATTGTTGGTATCCTTGAGGAACTGTTGGACTAATTTTGATGTTTGCTTTGGGTCATTGTTTTGTTGTGTACTTTTGTTGACATTTTGAGGGAGAATATCCAGAAATCTGCTTGTCTAGGCTTCACTGAGGTCGTCGCTGAGTCTTCCAACAAGAAAATTAACCAAAGCATACATTAAAATCAGTTTCTGAAGAAAACCAAGATCCTGAAGTGAATGTCCATGCTGGAAAACCATGCAATTTAAACAGGCTAGAACAATTTACTATTTAAGAATGGCCCAAAATCCCTCAGAAGGCCTCTGCCAACATAGTAGAAAACTACTCCAAGAGATTGTTGTCAGTTGTGGCTTAAGCTGGGCATTTTGCTTTGGATGAGGGACCAGCATCCCCATGCAAAGTAACTGCCGACAGACAAAGGGTGCATGGCCGATTCTCTGCACGGCTGTGCGTGATGTTGTCAGTCGATCTGCATGAGAATCATAAGTAAAATTAAACGTCTATGCTCAGCTTTAGATAGGGTATACTAATGACTACAAATGGGCAGGGGGCTTACAATTTTGTATGTCAATAAAATATCAAACACTTGTTAATGGTCATTTTCATGAAGAAATCATGTTTTATTATATTAGTATACAGATAGTGTATAGCATATACACTTTATATATATATTTTATATATAGTGTATTATAATATAATTATCCTCATTTAAGCCAGTTAAAGCCACATCAATTTTTAAATTTTTTCCCAATAGCTAACTCCACTGGTGTATAGATTAGATGCAGGCAAACGCCATGCTACCTTTTATTCCAAACTTTCTACAGATGTTTTAGGCTTGTTGATCATTATCACCGCAGTGTATGGAAATAATGGAATCTATAAAGAGGAGGTTGGAAAAGTACGAGATAGGGACTATTCATTTGTTTCATAAGTTGAATTAGTATGTAAGATGAAAATGGTACATTATGTTATTAATTAATATTTGGACAGATGTTTGTCTCAACATACGCATATTATAATATAAAAAAACTGTATTACGTTTTACACTACCGATACCTGGGGTCCTGTTCACTATGGACACCAAGTTAGCACTTGCTGTGCACTCAGTCATCCAATGATTTAAGTGTCTTAAATCAGACGTCTGTAACTTAGAGACTCCATGAAATACTCTCATTCACACCTATATTAGTTCCACTCTTCTAATATGTTTGTAAATTGGACATTTAAAAACAAAAAAAAACATTAATCCAATTACAAAAACTAATTTAAAGACCATGGACAGCACAAACAACCCAGAGTTGCAATCTTTATAATGCACTGACTGCCAACATATAACCTGTGAGGATGAAAAAGACTGATGTGTGTTCATGAAGTTTAATCAGGGCTGCATTCGTTAGGGGTTCGTTAGGGGTGGTGAACCTGTACCTGTTGGTGGCTGATGTTTCCAAGACCAAAAATTTCTCAGATGCTCTGAATTAAAAAAAATATCCCTATTAGCCTATAATAATTATAGTTTGTGATATTTCTGCAGTGGATTTTTAATGAATAATTTGTACTATATTATATTATACTGTTATCATAATTCTATAGAATGTCTGTCTTGAGTACAACAATAGTAAGGATATATTTCTTTAAAGCCAACCTAAAGCATATTTTGCTCATTTTTGAAAATATGCTTTTTTTTCATTTCATTTTTTTGAAAAATGTATTTTTCAGTTAAATTATTTTAACCCGGCAATATTATTTGTACTGTTGGAAATAGTGTAATCCTGTAGCCCCCATACACCTTACAATCTCACCATACAATTTCTATTGGCAGTGTGTATTTTAGAGGGAAGGATTGCTGTAGTCTTGGTATGTACTGCATTGAGATGGGTCTGAGATTGGGAAAAAAACAACATATTTAAATTGTTCTGTATTCATGTGAATCCATACTAAAGTATTATGTTTGTGCTTTTTATTATTCAGGCGTTTCCTCATCGCACATGACTGCGATACATTTGCTGATACTCCCTAAAAAATGTTCCTCAATGGCAATTATACTTCAAATATTTATTGGTTTTGCTTCAGGCTGTCTCAAGATTGTAAAATATAACCATAATTAGTCTTAAATATAGTAATTTATTTTTACTGTAATGCATTTTGCATATTTATGAAGCAATCATATTTAGTCAGTGCTATAAAATATTGTGCTGAAACAAAAGGTGTACAGTATGTCAGATAATTCAATCACCCGAGACAAATGACATCACAGTTCATCTAACTGGATGCTTAAATTTTTATGGATCCTATTATATCATGCATACGTTCATGTTCCTAGGATTGGTTTGAATGCATGACAACAAATCACAGGTCTATTTAATTTGTAAATGCCTGTCAAGCTATTTAAGGAATTTTGTGTATCTTAAGCTAGGCATACACGTCTCGATTTTTTGAGCGTCTTGATAAATTTGAGTGTGATCGTTTAACAAAATCGATCGCGCGATCGGATTGAATGAAAATTGAAGCATGCCAAAAGTGTCCGAGCAATCGATTTAGTAAAAAATCAGACAGAAAAACGATCGTTCACGGATCCGTTCTGATTGATAATTTTAATAAACAGCACATGCATCGAGTGCTGTTAGTTGTCTCATGCGATCGTTGTAAGTGATCCATCTATGATTCTTGTGGAAATGACCTTTGTTTGTGTGCTGTTGGTCACTGGACAGTTCTTCAGCTAGCACCACTCCAAACCCATCAATGTGTGCATTTGAGACTTTCAGGATAGAATCGCCCAGAAATTGAATGCATGGTATGTTGCAGTTTGCGATAGTTTTCGCAAATTAAAATCGATTCGGGAATCGGATGGGCGATCGGATTTAAAAAAAACGCTGGATAATTGGGACATGTATGCCCAGCTTTACTAATCTTGATATCCATTACATATATAAATCAGTGTCCCCATACACCTTTAGATTTCTCTGTCAGATTTCCTTTAGATCTCCTTTTGTTTTACCAAAACCATGTAATATGAGGGGTTTTCTAAACCATCAAGTGTACCTGTGTTCAATCGCAGAGGACCCGGCACTACATAGTTGTTAGAGTAGAGCTAAAGGATATCTGACAGAGAGATCTAAAGGTGTATAGGGAGCTTTAGTGTTATTCAAAAGGGTATCCATCTACAACATTATTGTAATGCGTCAAAGCGTTTGGCAGCTGAAGCCTGACTTGTTTTAGATTTGAGGATGTTATGGTATGGAGCTTTGGTTACAAAGATGATGAATTTTCCCTTAGCCCTATTTTTAAACTTACCTCTAGATATTATAAGAATTACATTGACCTTATCTCTAAAATATGACAACTAAATGCCCTCTTAACACAGAAGCTTAAACCCCTAATATAATATACTCTGAACACAAACAACTGTGCAGACAAAGTATACTAGTAAAAAAATTAAGATATAGGGTGTCATATCCATGTATCTGATACAATAGTAATGCAAGTCTTGTGTTAAGGGTCAAGGCTATATTTATGAATAGCAGACAAGGGAAAAAGAAATACCCAGAGATATTTGATTATATGTTCAGATTTTGTGTTCCTTTGGATCTGAGATGGACAACTACATAGGGGTATAAGTTTCACGGTACTGCTCCAATTGTTCCATTGTTTGTCTGCTGTTTAACCTTCTGGGCATTGCGCACTACGTACATGCTGATGCTCCCGACTGCCGTAGGAATCTGGCGGTATCTAGAGTGTCTCTTCATGAGTTAACTCGGGGCAAACGCTAAGAAGGTTAAGGAGTATACATGCATTTAAAGGTTTTATTTTTCATCATACAAAATTGTTTGATAATCGGTTATGCTGGGCATAGACGGGACGATTTCCCGTCGTCTCCCAAAGCGATCCAGCGGGCGTGATGACATCATCACGCACAGCCACTAGTGCAGAGAATCGGCTGGCACCCTTTGGGTGCCGCCCATTAATTCGGCTGGGGACAGCTGTCCCCATCCGAACTAATGGGATTGGATCAAAATTATCCGTCATGTCGGATCACTGACGGCTGATTTTAATCCTTCTAGATGGCGCACCCAATTCCTTGCTGACCCGATCCCGATCAGATGCAGGAACGCGCACTGCATCGGATCGGCGGTTGGGTCGGGCAGCAATCGGCCCGTCCCAGCTTTAAGCTTTTCCCAGGCTCTTTTCTTTTAAATCAACTTTTCTTCTACCCAAACCATGTAATATAAGGACCTTTCTATTCCTTCCAATAACTATGTATTCAGGGAGGACCCTGATGTTGTTAGTGGATCTAAAGGAAATTGTATGGAGTGATCTAAGGTGTATGGGGGGCTTTACTCATCATTACTAATTTTTTATATAATCCAATGAAGGCTTTGCATGGGGACCCGCGGTCATCATCCAAAGCAATGGCCATTGACGTGATATACGTCATGTCAGATAACCCTGTTTTCGAGCGGTATTGATCCCTCTCGAAGACAGGGATGGCCGCATTAGATATGCACTAGATAGATGGCCGTGAACGTGCATGGCACTCGAAGCATATGGGCACCTTAAGGTGTATGGGAGCCTTAACTCGGGAAGTGTCTGAAATAAATGTTTATTTATATTACAGACTATATGCATGTACTAAAATAAAGACACAAAACACGAGTTGAGTTTACTCAATTTACTCAAATCATGAAGTCATTCATTTTGAAGAAGTATCAAGCTTAAAACTCAAAACAGCTTCATAAAAAGGTTATATAGGAATCTTTCCAGCAGAAGAAAAAATTATATATGTTTTACCTCTTCCTCTCTGCCAAGTAGCAGTTAAGATTACAGTATAGAAGAATAATAATATTTAGCATAGTTAGAACACAGTGTTTTATATATATTTTTATCTCCAATGGCTATAGGCTGCAAGGG
>CM070033.1:93008815-93019176 GCA_036250615.1 Ptychadena robeensis
CCTCCAGCGGGCCACAAATGTGCATGTGTCTGCTCAAATGGTCAGAAACAGACTCCATGAAGGTGGTATGAGGGCCCGACGTCCACAGGTGGGGGTTGTGCTTACAGCCCAACACCGCACAGGACGTTTGGCATTTGCCAGAGAACACCAAGATTGTCAAATTTCCCACTGGCATCCTGTGCTCTTCACAGATGAAAGCAGGTTCACACTGAGCATATGTGACAGACGTGAGTCTGGAGACGCTGTGGAGAACGTACTGCTGCCTGCAACATCCTCCAGCTTGAACGGTGCGGCAGTGAGTCAGTAATAGTGTGGATTGGCATTTCTTTGGGGGGCCGCACAGCCCTCCATTTGCTCACAGAGGTAGCCTGACTGCCATTAGATACCGACATGAGATCCTCAGACCCCTTGTGAGAACATATGCTGGTGCGGTTGGCCCTGGGTTGCTCCTAATGCAAGACAATGCTAGACCTCATGTGGCTGGAGTGAGTCAGCAGTTCCTGCAAGACGAAGGCTTAGATGCTATAGACTGGCTCTCCAATTCCCCAGAACTGATTCCAATTGAGCACATCTGGGACATCATGTCTCGCTCCATCCACCAACGCCACTATGAACTACAGACTGTCCAGGAGTTGGGGGATGTTTTAGTTCAGGTGTGTGAGGAGATCCCTCAGGAGGCCTTTCGCCACCTCATCAGGAGCATGCCCAGGCGTTGCAGGGAGGTCATACAGACACATGGAGGCCACACACACTACTGAGCCTCATTTTGTATTATTTTAAAGGGCATTACATCAAGTTGGATCAACCTGTAGACTCGAAATCCAGACCTCCATGGGTTTATTAATCTGATTTCCATTATAAATTTTTGTGCAATTTTGTTGTCAGCACATTCAACTAAGTAAAGAACAAAGTATTTAATAACTATTATACTCAGGGTGAAAAATTTGCGCTCAGTGTGCAGCATTTGCACTCAAGGTGAAGAATTTGCACTCAGTGTGCTCCTTACCACGCAGTGTTTCATGTGAGGATGCTTCAGCAGTGGTTATGACAATGAGTGTAAAGCCAACAGTTGAATGTGGATGATATAATGGGTAAGGCTGAGGCTCCACTACGTTTTGCCAAAAATGCGGCTAACCTTCCATAAAGAGACACGCACACATGGCGGATACAGCCCATTTAAAATTGATGTGTTGCTTGCCACGTTTTTTATCAGGACATAGTGTAGCTAGCCTCAGCCTATACACCAATCTGTGGATTGGCCATCATGGACGCATGATACAAACACATCCATGATGCCTAGTGACACAAGCATAGACATCTAGAAAAAAATCTACCAAAAAAACACAACTGAGCCCATATAGGTTGAAAACGCATAGCATACAAAAATAGGCCCCCAACAAGATCTTGCATAGGGCCCCCGAAAAGCTAGAAGCGTTCTTGCTACAATAAATACCTTTTCTCCTCTATTCCATTTTTTTCTATTAATGCTCTAAAAGCTATATTTCAGATGTTTTAGCTCTGAAAAATTTAGACAAGTTTGCATACAGTTGCAAGAAAAATTATGTGAACCCTTTGGGATTACGTGGCGTTTTGCATGAATTGGTCATAAAATGTGCCCTGATCTTCATCTTAGTCACACCAATAGAAGAACACTGCTTAAAATAATACTACACAACCAATATTAGTGATGAGCAGCATAGGCAATATTCGAATTTGTGATATTTTGCGAATAATCCTACTTATAATTAATTCTATATTCGTGAATATTCACAATTAGGGTGACCTCCTGTGGCTGCTTGAAGCTACCCCCCCCCCCCCGGACGTTTTCCAGTCTTTAAAGCTAGAGTACATTTTGTCCAAAGGTCTTTCCTTTAAAGCTTCTTTAAAGCCTTTCTGCCACTGGAGAGCATCTAGGAAGCTTGAAACGTGTTGTTCAAATAACGCACAGTGTAAAGAAGACTTTAGAAGACCTACATTTAAGAATTGTTGATTTGCATGAAGTTGGAAAGGGTTACAGAAGTATCTCTAAAAACCTGATGTTCATGTGTCCACGGTAAGACAGACTGCCTACAAATGGAGAAAGTTTAGCACTGTTGCTACTCTCCCTAGGTGTGGTCTTCCTGTAAATATGACTGCAAGAGCACAGTGCAGAATGCTTAATGAGGTAAAGACGAATCCTATAGTGTCAGCTAATGACTAACAGAAATCTCTGATCACAGTTCTGCCAATTTACCGAAATCATAGGTTCTCAAGGTGACGTTATATTGAAGAGAGGATGATAAATCCCCAGAAATCTCTGGCACATGCTAACCTTTTGTTGACACATCTACAATAAGGAAAACATTAATACAAGAATGAAGTACATAGGAGGACACCGCGGAGGAAGCCATTGCTTGAGTATCACAGTAGGCAAATGTATGGGTACAAGAGAGCAGCACTGTTGGAATCTTGGCAGTTGGAATATGACAATGAAAGGTTGGCATATGGACTGCTGGTAGTCTCAGTGGTTAGTTACTAACCCAAAAAATCTCGGAGTTGCAGTACTAGGGTAAGAGATCTAGGGGTTCAAATGCTGATGTACTGTGAGAGTTACATTTGACCCAAAGCCAGCTGGTGACCTGTGGATGGAGACAGCTATACGGAGGATGAATCAAGAACAGGGAGATCCATCTGCAGCAAAACCTACCATGTAGGAAGCAGAAGACAGTGAGGGAGACAGTGAGGAAGACCACCCTACATATGGGGTGAGTATCAAACACCATCTCTTGGTACTCATTTGAGGAGATCACTAAAAAAGTTATGTGCACCCCTGATGATGTGTATAAATGTAACCATTAAATACCCTAAAATAACTGGGATTATATTTCTTCACCCTTGTATTACATCTTTCTTTCCGTTTTCTAAGATAATATGTCTCTGTACTGGTTCAGGATCAGACCACGATCAGGATCAGACCACGAGGCGAACGTATTACTTTTAACTCTTTATTAGCACAACTACAGCCAAACAGAACTGGTAATGTCAACTCCTGGTAACCGGCTTAGAGCAACTTAACAGTCTCTTGTAACAGGGGGAGAGCTTCGAACTGTCCCTAGCATATGGGTACAGGTCCTGGCAGAACAGGGATGAGTTTCTACCAAATCCGGGGAATCCACAGCAATAACACCTGACCAGAGCTGGGTTCACGGAGCACGGGAACCACGCGTTTGGGTCTGCTGGATCGCATCAGCGCCACGCAGAGTGTCTGGCAACCGGGTCGGCCAAGATCGCGTGCTATTCTGTCCGCGGGCTGCATGCAAGCCTGCACAAACAGGGGAGCAAGAGGAGCCTGGAGCCAGCGAGTGTGGCCGGTCGCCTCATCAGGACTCCCTGCTCTGTACGGGACTTCCCCTTCCTGTCTGCTCTCTTTTAACCCCTCTGGTTGCATAGCTTTCTGGGGTATAACCTTAAAGGGGAACGCATCGCACTCAGCTGGTGTGACTACACTACATCTCTTTATGTTCTTACACCCTATAGCAGGTAGATACACGTGATCACAAAAATGTGGATGGTTGTATGCTGTACACAAGAGACAAGTAACATGCAAATAAAAAAACTGAAAAAGTACAGTTGATACAGTTACACCAAGTCTTTTCTTACCTTCCAAAAATGAAAGTTCCCACCAGACAAGCAAGGATCGAAGCAACCAGGATTGATAATATGGTAGTAATAACAATCATACCCCCACTACGTCTTCCTGGCCAAGTATCAATTCCTGCTGGATCCTTTCCTGTTGATATAAATAGTACATTATTTAACAAATAGCCCTAGTAAGTGCAAGGCCAAGTAAAAAATAATGTTTCACTATAGCTGTATTACCACCCAAAGGGTTCAGTGTTCTCATTATAGCATGTATGTATAGTAAATACACAATGACATGCCTAATATTGTATAAAGGCTCCTACACACATACCCAGTGGGGGCCAACAGATCAGCGATGGAGTGCAGCGTGATAACACTGCGTTGCTCACAGCATCGGCGGGCACTCTTTGTGTGTCGGGCGTTAATTTCAATGGGGACACCGGTCCCTATTGAAACTAACGGCATCGGTCAGAGATTATCGGACATGTCCGATCTCTGGCCAATGGAGGCTTAATTGGAGAGCCCTGACCCACAACACAGGTGTCCTGTCAAACCTGACAACAAAATGCTAGCACCACTTTCATGAATCAACTTCCAACACATGCTTAACATCATGGATTAGATTGAGATCTATGGAACTTGAAGGCCACATCAACACATGGCCACATGGACCTTTGGTATGTTGTTCAATAAATTTTCAATACATTTTGTAGCATTATGGTGCGTCAAGAGGCCAACAAAATTAGGGAATAATGTTGGCATCAAGGAGTATATATGGTCTGTAACAATATTTAGGTAGGTGGTAGGAGTCACAGTATTTCTCTACATGAAAACCAAGACCAAATGTCTTCCAACTCAACATCCCACAGAGGATTCCAATTAAAGATGGTAGAATAAATTTTCATAAATTCAACTGTTTTGACGATTTTGAGTCAATTGCAAAGCCCCTGAGCATGCTATCCTCACCAAACTTGCAGATGTAGAGAAGGGTGGCAAAGGAGTCATTTTATGATATTTCAGATATATAGTGGCTTGCAAAAGTATTCGGCCCCCTTGAACTTTCCACATTTTGTCACATTACAGCCACAAACATGAATAAATTTTATTGAAATTCCATGTGAAAGACCAATACAAAGTGGTGTACACGTGAGAAGTGGAAGGAAAATCATACATGATTCCAAACATTTTTTACAAATAAATAACTGCAAAGTGGGGTGTGCATAATTATTCAGCCCCCTTTGGTCTGAGTGCAGTCAGTTGGCCATAGAAATCGCCTGATGAGTGCTAATGACTAAATAGAGTACACCTGTGTGTAATCTAATGTCAGTACAAATACAACTGCTCTGTGACCGCCTCAGAGAATATTGGGAGCAACACCACCATGAAGTCCGAAGAACATACCAGACAGGTCAGGGATAAAGTTATTGAGAAATGTAAAGCAGGCTTAGGCTACAAAAAGATTTCCAAAGCCTTGAACATCCTTGAGCACTGTTCAAGCGATCATTTAGAAATGGAAGGAGTATGGCACAACTGTAAACCTACCAAGACAAGGCCGTCCACCTAAACTCACAGACCGAACAAGGAGAGCGCTGATCAGAAATGCAGTCAAGAGGCCCATGGTGACTCTGGACGAGCTGCAGAGATCTACAGATCAGGCAGGGGAATCTGTCCATAGGACAACTATTAGTCATTCACTGCACAAAGTTGGCCTTTATGGAAGAGTGGCAAGAAGAAAGCCATTGTTAACAGAAAAGCATCTGTGGCAAGATCTGAAAGCTGCTGTTCACAAACACTGTCCATCTAATCTGACTGAGCTGGAGCTGTTTTGCAAAGAAGAATGGGCAAGGATTTCAGTCTCTAGAGACATCCCCTAAAAGACTGGCAGCTGTAATTGCAGCAAAAGGTGCTTCTACAAATTATTGACTCAGGGGGCTGAATAATTACGCACACCTGACTTTTGTTTGTAAAAATTTGTAAAAAATGTTTGGAATCATGTATGATTTTCATTCCCCTGCTCACGTGTACACCACTTTGTATTGGTCTTTCATGCGGAATTCCAATATAATTGATTCATGTTTGTGGCTGTAATGTGACAAAATGTGGGAAAGTTCACTGTATTTTCTAATCTTTCATTATAATAAGTATTGGACATTTAGTACAATTGTACATTAAATGTAACTTATCAAAAGCATAGTATTACCTTCAGGAAGTGTAATCCAACCTGACCATTTTGTTTGATCAATCAAGGCATTTGTGCTATTAAAGACCACAAATTTCACCCTGTAAGTATAAAATGTAACATTTGAAAAGTAAAAGTAAAAGAAAGTATAGTAGAATAAAAAAAATGTAACATAAATCAATACCACACATACAATACAATGTACATCTTGGCTATACAGAAGGTTTGAGGACATTAACCGCCCCAGCGTTAGGGACAGTCGGGGCTCTGGGAGAGCGCATACTCACGCTGTCCCTGTGTCCCCATGCGACATTCCTGCTAATGAAGAGGAGGGTACTCCTCCAGGTGTGTGTGTTATAAATCCAGATACTCTCTGCTCCCTTCCCCTTGGTTGAAACAGAGTTCTTCTCGAAACGGTACCATGTTCCTATTGACCCCCCAGCCCAGATCGTAAGAGGAAGTGATCTCTTATCCCCCACCAGGAAGAGAGAGAGGTCCTCCTGGATTAGCACATGGCCGGAGAGGCCACCTTGTAACCTCTCTCAAGTGCGTATCTTGTCTGGTTGGTTTGTCTCATTTTGTTCCATGTTTCACCTATCCTTTTCCATTTTGAACCATCTGTTTTACTAGGTTTTTGTGCGCCCTCTGTTACTTGTTCTTATTGGTCTGCTATTGGGGCCACACTCCTCCATTTTGAGGCTGCCCACACCTAACACACAACGGCTAAACACCCATCCCTCATACTGACTCCATTTTGATCTGTGATCCTTGCTCAGGCCCCACACCAATGATGGGCCTTTCTGCCACTGATATTACTATAGCTGTGTAATCACTGCTAAAGTTGTGCGCAACACCCATCATCTTTTTCTTGAGTGGACAACAGGACATTGCTCTGTGGGCCTGGCCTGTGGTATATGGCACATAACAATGGAAGGAGAGAAGAGAAGAAGAGAGGAGTGCATGTTGCTGAACATTAGCTATTACGGCCGGGTCTCCTTCAAGTTCGCTTTTAAATCTATCTAGATATCTGTAGAATATTAGTGATTATGCTAGTTCTGATGCAAATACAATATACATAAAGTATCCTCTCTCTTCAGAGATAACTCTTATATTCCACAACTGACTAATAGGCCATTCCAGGGGAGAGTGACCACTGCTACTTGGCTTGGATAAACCCCAGGGTCTATTTGGGAATAATCCGGACAACATGTATGGTTAGTTGTGTGCAAGCGAACATGGTAAGGAAAAGATTTTGTATAATAAAATGACATTCTGGATACATTAAAAATAAAAAAAACACTTTTAAAAAATGTTTTTCTTTTGTTGTCCTTTGAGCTACTTGACCGACAGCGAATGTATGGGCAACTTTAACACCCTAACGTTTATTGTAAGACAGGCAAATACATCATACTTTCAAAAAAAGAGACTTCTGATGATCACCCAGTAGTATACTCAGATATCCGAGTTGGTAATGATTTACGGCACAGACACCTAATGCAATCTGCCTTACCAAAAGGGACGTAAATGTAAGTAAAACATTTATGTCAAAAGATCTAATAATGCATTTGCTAGTCAAACCGTAAATAATTTAATTGCTCCTACAGCATTACTTACAGTATTGAATGGCGAACTTATGGCACGGGTGCCAGAGGGTGGCACTCAGAGCCTTCTCTGTGGGGCACCCACTGCAGCCAACACAGATGAATGAAAGAAAGAACTGCAGCCCATGGCTCTCAATGCTGTCAGTTTTGCTCCCATATCTTTTCACACTGCACACAACACCTCATACCCTCCTCTAGCACGGCCAGGCGATCAGAAGCCTGGCCGAGGGGAGGGACAAGCAGTATGCAGAGAAAAGGAAAAGGTGTGTGTGATGTAATGTGTAAGCGAAGTCTTCAGTGGTGTAATGTATGTGAGTGAGAGAAGACAGAGTGATAAGAGAAGGCAGAAGATTCTCACAGGTAGAAGTTTTAGTTGTAGTTCTAAAACAGCTAGGAAAGGCAGGGCAGCGGCATGTTGGGTAGTTTAGTTTTTAGCAACTGGCAGAAGATTGTAATGCTTGCAAGGTAGTAGTAGTTCTTCGAACAGCAGTGGGTCTTTGCCTTTTTATGCTCTGTCATCAGAATGCCATGAGGACAATAACACAAGACTGCTGGGGTCTGAGTCCATCAGCAGCCTAGGATACAGGAAGCTTGTAACTGCCACTGATCCCCTGAAACTGCAACGGAACCGCAAATTAAACCCGAGGATTTGTGTGGTGTAATTCAGGTTATATTCCCAAGTTGGCACTTTGAGATAAATCAAGTGGGTTAAGTTTGGGCACTCGGGACTCTCTAAAAGGTTTGCATCCACCTGCAATCATGTGTGATCGATGAGTCATAGTGCTCCAGATGAGCTTGCCCCATAATGTGCCGAAGACTTCTGCAGTCCCCATTCAAGTAGATTCGAACAGGTTTTCCAACCAGGTTGGAACAGGTTTGCCAGCTCCTCAAGCAGGATTGTTTGAACACCTGCTTGAAGTAAGCCTGGATTGGCTCAAAATCGTTAACAGATTCGAGCCTAGTAGGTGCGGCTGGGAGCGCCACATGGCGCCAAATGTTGCTCTAATGCTACATGAGCACGTATGCCCAGTATAACTAAAGCTAGGAATATAAGGGTGATTTTTTAATAGATTCAACGTCGTTCCTCGCTCGATTCAAAAAAAAAACCTGGTAAATAGCTCACAAACCGGACAGGCTTTTATCGAAGAGTCAAAAGTGTTGTTTGACTCACACTCTGCCATATTTCTCATGGGTGTGATCAGGGACGATCGGAAGGGGTTGGGCAAGAGTCCTGTCCTACCCCCACTGATTATAATGCAGAGAGACCGCAGGAGTGGGGACAAGCCTACGCATCTGTAAGATTTAGTAATTTGTTATGACTTTGAAGTATGGATCACTTACAGTGAAGAAACATAAGTATTTGGACACCCTGTGATTTTGCAAGTTCTCCCACTTAGAAAATCATAGAGAGTCTGAAATTCACATTGTAGTGCATTCCACTGGAGAGACATTAAAAAAAATCAGGAAAATACACATTGTATATTGTAAAGAAGTATTGTATTGCATTGCTGACAGATAAAGTATTTAACACATAAGAAAATCAGTTTCATATGGTCCAGAAGCCTTAGTAGCAGAACAAGAATCAAACATTTCCTGTATTTCTTGCCAGGTTTGTACACACTGCAACAGGGATTTGGCCCAACTCCCCACACAGATTCCTCTAGATCTGACAGGTTTCTGGGCTGTCATGACCAAACACAGAGTTTCAGCTCCCTCCAAAGATTTCCTATTAGATAGGTTGGAGACTGTTAGACCAGTCCAAACCTTGATATGCATCTAACGAAGCCCTCTTTGGTAACGGCTGTGTGCTTAAGGTCATCTCAATGCTCTGATTGAGGGAAAGAGGTTTGTCAAAATCTCACAATACATGGCCCCATCATCCTCTCCTTTATACAGTGCAGCGTTCTGTCCCTTTGCAGAAAAGCACCCCCAAAGCATGAGTTACCACCCCATGCTTCACAAGTAGGGATGGTGAAATCTACCTTAGAATTAGGACATGTCCATAATGGATTAATATGATTGTGGCTGATCATGGCTGAATTAAAGTTTAAGGTTTTAATTTGCACCTAATTTCACAGCAGTTCGACCGCCGTAGAGCACTGGTGGTTAATCGGCTGAAAAATCTGGTGCAAACCAAAGCCTGTATGGGGGCTCAGTTTTTACCCATTTTATTACCCTATCCATTAAGGACTGGTAAATTTTTATTCTTATAAATGATGCAAGTCTACCAATATATGAGTTGTATATTGATTTGTCTAGGGAGTCTACTTAACATGAAAGTAAATCTACAGTAGAAAACAGGAAATTCAATCTGACATGTGTCCACTTTAGTTGCCGAACAATGTATAAACAAGACTCAACAGTCACAAATCACTGTAACTTCACATAGCCAGTCCACTAGTTCCAGTTTTAACCTCCCTAGCGCACTGCTGAGGTCCAGATTTCTGTACCAAAAGTGCACCATAACTTCAATGGTAAATTTTTCTTGTCGTAGGCCTGGTAACTTCCCAAAATCTGTCCGTACAAGGTCTAATAGACATCCTGACTATAATAATGTTGAAAACAATCAATTATGTAAAATAAATAACTTTTTTTTTAATAAAAATAATGACAAAAACACAAAAAATTAGGACACAAAAACTGTGTCTAGTACTAATATCCCAAATAAAGTCCCTGATGCCCCAGATGTTCCCATTTGCACTTAACCTCTTAACCTGGTGGTAAAATCACACCAGGGAAGAAAGGGTTACTGCAATGGGCACATCTGGGGCATCAGGGACTTATTCTGGCAATTGTTTAGTACATAGGGGGGTAGTTTGAAAGCAGTTTTCTACATAGAAAACTGCTTTCATGCTATTTCCTGTACAAATCTCCCGCCGCCTCCCCGAGTGACGTCATCACGTCACTCAGGGCGGGGGGGGGGGGGGGGGGGGGGGGTGTTGGAAGAAAAAGAGCAGCCG
>CM070033.1:93031239-93061980 GCA_036250615.1 Ptychadena robeensis
GTAGGTGGTAGAGGGATTTGGTCACTCCCGCATGGATGACAGATGGCGGTCCCTAGTCGCCATGGCAAGCGGACTATGGGGTGGGAGGTTGTGCTATTACGTGTCACCGGAAGTGACAGAATGGCAACACGCACTCGGGTACAGTTACCACGGGGGTGTGTGTGGGTGGCGGAATGCACCTCTATGGATGCCCAGGTGACGCTGTCGCCCCCGATGATGATTGGGGGTTATACACATGCATATGGTGAGTAGAACAGAGATGCAGGACACTACTGGATGACGGATGGGTGCACATGGTGGAATAACCTATGAGGTGAGGTAGAACTGTATATTTTAACAATTGACTTTAAGTGGACACCTTGGGTGTACAGTCCCGTTTTTAACTCCACCAGGGCTCTGGAGAGTCACTGGTGTAAGTGATCACTTGGACAGTGTTTTGGACGGTATATTGTATACTCATGCAGGCTACTTTTTCTCAGCATTGGTGTGATAGTTATGGACCAAGACATGGAAAGGACCGTGTGCGACCCTGCCCCCCCCCCCATCTTTAAGATCTTCCCCTTCCTCCACCAGCCCATTGGAAGAATTCCCATCAGTTGGTACAAGCGTGGTGGCACTCATGAGGGCCCTTCCGCTCGCTATCCTTACCATTGGGCAATATGGGAATTAGGGTATGTGGATTTCTTTTAAATCATAACGCGACATGAAAAAACATGTGATAACGTATATAAGGTATGGACACTTTCCCTGGTATCAAATCATGTGAACTGATCAATATGTTGTTTGACCTATTGATCCTGAAAATATTTGGAATATGTTTTGATTATATACCTCTATTGACTTATGGTGAAATCGTTATCGTATCAATGCGCATTTTTTTGGACCCACAAATTTTTTCAATATGACCACTACTCTCTGAGGACCCGACACATGGGCAGAAAACGCCCGTCGAAGAGACACGACATTGGACCTGTTTGCTGTGCCTCTTTCGCCTGCTGGGGACCCATCCAGAGTACCGCACCTTGCCGATCTACCGCTAATCCCCCACAATATATATATAGCTTAAGCTTTGCAAACCTTTGAACCTGATAATATATTGTTATAATGAATTTGTTTTTCAGCAGAAGACATAACAAGCCTTACACTGGCAATAAAAATCATGGAATGATGGGAAAATGTTACAACAAAGATGTCAAGCCTTATGGTTGAGCGCCCTCTTGTGGTGTATAAGGGGTATTACTTTGATCTATTTGGCTCTTACCTTCCAATTTCCGTAACAAAGACAATGATTGGCCTAAATGCTGCACATGTATGTATCAGTTTGAAACTTAAACCATTACTGTATCAAAGAAAAAACTAAACAAAAAAGAGATATTGTCTTTAAAATCAAGGAAGGCAATGCCCACTCCTAAACAGCTCTGTGAATATCATGCTAAATGTCGCAGTCTAATTTTCAGGCAGTTGAACAGCAATGTCTATTCACTCTAAATTTACTTTAAATTGTATAGGTGTTCAATGATAAGAGCTTCATCTAAGTTGAAAAGTAAGTCACTTTTTAAAAAAATATTGATTTTAGTTGAATAATACAAGGTTTATGGCATTTATCAAATACATAACAAATTTGAAAAAGCAGTGCGATAAATGGAAATCCTAAAGCTGCTGTAACCTTTAAACTTCATCTTCGTGTTTGAAAAAGAATAGTCGCCACTTGTAACAACTTTACACTAATAGGAAAGCTTTCCTCACGGACTTGTTTTTGTATTGTCTTCCTTGGCTTCAGCTAAAGGATTGACCTTAGATTGTTAATGACAATTGTAGGGACATTAGATTGTGAGCTCCTTTGAGAGATAGAAATGTGACTATGAACCCAACGTGACTATGTCAACCCAATATAAATAGTTTGTAAAAATGATTGTTAGTGAAACAAGCATAAACATGAGAGAATAAAAGAAACATACAGTACTCGTGTACAACAAGTAAAAACTCTATAGTGAATGTCAGTGTGCTTCTCTCTCACTGCTAGCAATGTCAGGGTAGTACAAGGAGGGTGGCCAGCACTCACATTGATGTTCCTGTTGCTTGCAGTGCAGTCAACTCTGGCAAACCTCTCCTTAGGGGGGATTTCCACAGCATTGTGTGATTCGTCGGGACCCCTACGTTAAACACAATGATTGGTTTAGCTGGCCAGCAGATGCTCTGTTTAGACATCTGTCGATGCAGAGGTTAACATACTCCACTACGTTAACCCCTGCATTGGTGGACCGTCTCAGTGCTGAGAACACAGCATCCACTGAGCAGGTGAAAAGTATGTGCTCCATCGGAACCCACGCCAAGCACTGCTCTTAGCATAGGGGGTCCCGATGGATGTGGAGACATAACCTTAACCTCCCAAGGGTTTCTCAGGGTAAATTTGCATACTCCACAAACTCACCCTGAGCTACACTTGGGGATATTTGTCTATCTCTGGTGAGCCCGTGGCGATGGATAGCATTAGCAGACCCGATACTTCATTGACGACGCCGAACAGGCAGTGGGGGTCTAAGATGTGAAGGAAGTGGAAGAGCAGGGAATACCATCGGATTACACTGTTATGTATGCCATGGGAGAAACACTCAGGTTAAACATTTCTCTACCCCTGCACTGGCGTTTTTCAGGTTCAATCTACTAGAGATTTTAAGCTTTGAAAGCCAATGCTAGGAGCTTACTAAAGGGGCATTCACACAGTAGTCCGGAAACACAGTTTCTGGGAGTGATGGCTTCTTAAATTTTGAATCTAGTCATTCATAAAAATGTCAAAAGCCAAGGCAGTTGAAAGCTCGTTTGAAACCTACAACATTGTCCTGGCAGGCCTCAGCAGAGCTTTCCATTCAAGTCAATTTAATGACAAAACAACCATCAATATGCAACATTACCTGAAAAATGACTGTGTGAATGGAGCTGTAGTTAGTATGTTGAGAAGTCTTCCAGGATTTCTTGGGTAACAAACCTTTGTATTAGTGGTGGGTTTTTCAGTGCCACATAATTGTTAGTAGTATACAGGGGTCGTGTATATTGTGAAGCTCCATCCTTTAGACATTGCGCCACATAATAATTTATTGCATAAGTGGGCTGTATTATAACGTAGTATTCTAGTGCATGTTGCAGTACAGAGCAAATTGTACCCCAAACTTATCTTGCTTCTTACATAAAATGTAAATATATACTGTATTTCATGGCCTATAAAGATGCACCGCATGAGATCAAATGCAGCTTCCTATTTGGGGCAAAAATATGTTGACTCTACAGAAGGAGGAGGAGGCGGGGAGCTGACAGCTCTGCCATACGGAGCAGAGCTCTACATAGACCAGAGCAGAGACTAAGCTTTGTATGTCAGCACATAGCTTGTCAGCCCTGTCCCAACTAAGGGGATTTCTGCAAACTTGGCGGCTGGGTGGATTCCTGCCCAGCTTTCCTGAGAAAAGGGAGAGAATCAGAAGGCCTGCTGGCGGATCTTCCTTCAGAGAGCTGCCTATGCAGCTAAGGGAGGCTAGAGAGGCAGAGGGGGCACATAGAATGCGTGATCACATGAGGCCAAATAGTCTTTTAGCCACAGGTGCTCACACATTCGCTATATAAGATGCACACACTCCTCCCAATTTTTGGGATGTGTCTTACAAGGTGGAAAACACGAAAATAAAAGAATATAAAGCTATTCTCAATCAAGGTTTCTAGGATGGCATCCGATTGTCCATCATGCCAATTGTGACTACAACATTTTAGGGCCAACAGCACGGCTTTTCACACAACATATATACTATAAACTATAAAGCTGTTAGCACAGGAGTGCCCAGAAACCTTTGCATACCAAGAATTCTGCTTTGAAAATGTTATTTTTCTAGTACTACTCTACTACTCATGCAGAGAAGTCAGAGGAAGGATCATAAGGGCTAACTGGTTACCAATCAGCAGTAAAACATATATTTATAAAATATATTTTTTTCAATCTAAACTATTTTTCAATTTTTTCAACACTGAAATATGAAATACATATTCAATCTATGAGAACAGAAGAAATTGAGCCAGAGATTATTTTATTTCTCTAGACGGGATCCCCTTTTGTTTCAGCGTCACACAAGATGACGTGTAAGAGGTTACACTTGCTATACGAGGTCACCTCTATGCTTTATGTGTGGAGTCTCACAGACGTGTAACTGGAGAAGAGACACACTGCAAAGCGCTTTACAAACATAAACATGTTCACAAGCAGGGGGTTTTAGGAATCATTTTTAATGAAGTGTAAATAAACTGTCTTACATAATAACTCTCATACAATAAAACTTTTTTTTAGTTAGTTTGAATAGAAACAGTTTCAAATGTATCAATAAGAAGCAATTAAAAAATAAGTATTGCATTCTCACCTTCCTCCAAAATAAACTACATCTCGAAGTACCATATTATAGAAGTGCATACACACTTGCATCAGAGTGCCCTTACCATGCAGTACATTTCCCAGGAGGCCATTGAAGTCATTGTTTATATTCCACATCTACTTACCTTTCTTTTATTTCTCATTTCACAGTAATCGGATACTCAGTGCACACAGCATATGTATATGTCCAGAAATACAGACCACTACCACAAAGATAAGTGCAGACAGGTCCAAGGTGCAGTGTGCATTTCTGGGCATATGAAGGTATACTGAGCAGGCACTCCCTACTGAAAGATAATTAGATGTACAGAGAAGATATATTATGGTGTGGCTACCGTGCTTTATAAAATGATTGAGGTCCTTTATTTTTATTACATCGCCATAGACTAAATTTTATGTCTAGAACTAAAACAAAAGAAAACTGAAGTGGAAGGAAAGTCAGTTCATAATGAATGTGCGTCTACTAAACAAGGAAGATATTTAACAGTGAACCTCATTCAAACAGAATTACTGTTATGTAGAAGAAACTTCTCTCGTAAAGGCAGCTAAAATATATTTATAGTACCAGGAATATTTTTTTTTTTGGTGGTGAAGAGCCAAATAAGAAGTGATGGAGGCCAAATAAAAAGGTAGTATATTGAAACTGTGTCTAAGGTCAATTGTAAACAGGAAGTGGAATGCATGTGGTTGATTCATATATTACAAATGATCACTTAATACATGGTATACACATTGATGCATAACGGCAAGACATGTGCATAGAGTGATACCCTGAGCTTGCAGCCTATGGTGTGTGGTAACACGTTGGATAAATGGAAATGGCCTGTTTCAACAGAGCAGGGAGGAAAGGAGTTATATAAGCCATGACCTAAAAAACAAAATTCTTTTCACAAGTGGGCTTTGTCCCCTACCAAAGCACATGCACCGCCTTTACAAATTACATCTCATTTCATTTAGAAATGATTGTTCTGCAGATTCCTGGTCCGACTGGCTGATCAGGCATCAAGGTTCCTGAAGATCAGCCTTCTCACAGGGCGGAGTAGTGTCCTGGAGCTAGGGAGTGTTCCAAGGTCACTGTCATTTATGCAGAGTAGCCCCCTCCCTTACAGCTGAAAAACCTCACGAACACATTAGGACATGTATATCAAATGTTTGTGACAATTTGTTCTCCGCTGCCCATGTAAGACAGTATAAATGTTGTTAAAGTTAGCCATCCCCAATTCAGGCTTCTTATCTGCCTGCAGTATTCGGATGAATATGGAGATGATGCATATGGTGCAATGGATATTTCCATGAGTCATATTATCAGTATTCAAGGCACAATTGAGAATAACAGAGTCAAATTATAACAAAATGCAGCAATGTACAAAGCTAAAATAAAATTAAAATAAAGATGACAAGACTATTTAAAATACATTTGAAAAGACCTCCTTAAGAATTTAGCTATCTGCATACACTATGTTTTATTATTTATAATTCACTTATTATGCTGCTGGTATAGCAACAAATCGAGTAAAATGTTTTCACAATCTTCTATATTTCCATTGTATAGGTTTGAACAATGACAGAATTAGGATGATGGAAAAGCAACAGGCAACCTTAACCTTTGCCACAGGGAAAGGACAGTAGCGAAGGAGACAAACAAACTGTTGAATTTACCAACTAGATGTCACAAACAATATTGTGCAGTATCCTATCACATTCAGCAAGACATTCAAACTCTGCAATAAAGCATGGGGGGTATTGGACTGCTAGGGTATAGTACTCTATTTCTGTTAGCATATGGTTTCATACTCTTGTCTTGAATTTGAGCTAACAAGGACAATGCTTGCCTATAGCTACCAATTATAGGTATGCCCAGCAGACATGGAAGCTGACTACTGCCAACAAGAAACTTTCTTATCAGAGTTCTATACATAAGCCCCTGAAAGACCTTCAATAAAGTCAAAGTGCTCGCTGACACTGGGTAACCGTTTCCCAAAGGCAATTTTCACACAAAATGTGATTATTTAATGTCAGTGAAGCACTCAGGGTCAGTCTATTATAAATTATCATTGGTCTTTTATGCTCCTCTCCATTGCATTAACAAATGTTTATTCATACAGTGCCGTTTAGGTCAGAATCTATGACTGCATACGGTACACTCGCTCCCGGTGTCAATGGTCAGCCTTTTCACACTAGCCCTGTGCATTGCAGTGCAGGATCATTTCAACCCCCTTCTTCCCTTTTCCATTATGATCTTTTTTTAAATGCTCATGTTACAGCTAATAGGGGCCTTACTTGAGAAGAGGATACTACACTTGCTGCTCTTTAATAGTCATAAGCTCTGTGAAGCTGCTGCCTTCTCCTGTGAATATCTTCCATATCTTAGTCTGGTTTGTAAATACTGCATTCAGAATGAATAAGTCTATACTGCCACCTAGTGTTGTGAATGACTCATTCTGCCTTAGAGCCACAATAAATTTAAAAGAGTCATGAACTACAAGATTTTTATTGTTTAGAATGTGTTTCTTTTGGAATAGTCTACCACCAGCTCTGAAAATGAATGATCTATCATCACCAAGCAGAATAGGCATTTCATTTCCTTGAGAAGTGGAGCCAGGTGTTTCTGCTATACAGGTCTTATAACATATCTAAACCCCAAAACGTGATGTAATAGTTTTCATTTAATCCTCCTTATATGTGGTGGCTGGATTAGATTTCTCTGTGCGTGATTTCTTAGCAAGCACAGACATTTCCTCTTGAACTTTGCAGAGTTGCATTTGCAGTTAAATTAAAGGGCTACGAGTCTAATTAATCCACAATGTAATGAGATAAACAAAGGCAGCCATATCTGATGCACAGCCAGAAGTGGAAGAATTTGGTTTTGTATTTAGGTTTAGATACCCTGCACAATAAACTATATAAAGCCTAGCAACTGTGTGACTGTATCTGAGATTCAGTTTTCTGAAAGAGGACGGGGTGGACTCCATTCCAATGTTCTCTATTCTAATAGACTTCCATGCAAAACTGACCGAGGGTTGCAACAGTACCTAAGCTGTATGCTACAAATCCTTTTATTGAAGCAAAGAATCAAGAGAAAGGGCAGTGGTCAGAAACCAGCAGAAGCAAAACGCTTTCTGGTGTTTAGCTTTTGTTCCTAAAACCCAAATATTTTAAAGCCTGTCCTACAAATGTGTTGTTTTGTCTAGAATTCCTTCCCATTCCAATAAAACCCATTGGCATTTTTTTAAACTCTACGTCTCTGGGTGACACATGACACATGACCCTCTGCAGCACCTCATTCAGATATACAGGCTGGTGATCTAGAGGAGTTCCCTCACCAATGGACAGCCAATAGAAGGTATTTACATCATCAGCACAGCAACATGGGAACCTAAAGAAGGGTGCCTGTAAGTAAGAGGAGAAAGACAAAGGACTGGTTAAGTGTAAATCTGCAGTATAGTATAGAATGAAAATCTTCCTGATGATCTACCCAAACTATTGACTGCATTTTACTGAAGTCAGATCACTAAAATTTTCATGCTGATCAATTTCTTGCAGCTATCGCACTTGGGGATTGACTTTTGTTTTAATTATATGTCTACCGCCAGTTATGGAAGTCAAGCAGTATTGTACATGGGAAAAGAGAGTGATGGGAAGGTCAAACATGCTTCACCCTAGCCACTTGCAAAGGGGATGCCAAATATTGGATGCATGCTGCCCCGTTAAGCTGCATAACCCACTATATCAAGTAGATCTTTTTGCATATGGATTATCTGTAGCTGGCATTTTACATCCAAAGACAAAAGGTTGTTAAAGGGAAAATGGGACACGTAGATGGAACACTTGATGACTGGCCCCTGTCCTGCAGGGTTAGGAGCATGCTAGACTTGTATAAACCAAATACGTCCCCAGCATTTGTGTAAACCCCTGATACATAAATATTGCTTTACCAAAAAAAGAAATATATATATTAAAAAAACTTAAAAACAGAACTTTAAGGCATCGTGTAAACTGAATGCCACCCCCAACAAATTCACAAGTAGGCAGCCAGCTAGTATATTAAATGTTTAAGCAGTCTTCAGACACTCCCTGAGCAGCGAGCTCAGCAAGAACATTGTCCAGGTAGTTTGCATCAGGAAAACCATGTCCAGATAAGTTTGTCATTTCAGTCTTGTGATGGATTTCATTCCACACCACAGTGTCACACTCTCCTGTTGTGCTTGAAACACCAATGGTGAAGACCAATCGTCTGCCCCAGGCAACCTTTAGAAGCTCTAGTACCTAAAAAAATGTTAAACATAATGTTTAATTTTTAGAAACCATATAGTTGTGTAATACTAATCAGGATAAATTAAAGTATCTGGACACCCCTCAGTATCTGTAAAAAAAAGCCAAAAGGCATGTAGACTTTCTCCAAATATCACTAAACATCACTAAAATTTGCAGTAGTGTAAAGCACAGTGGACTCTAGAGCAGTGGAGGAATTTTGCAGAATGACAATACAATGAAAGAATCTGGGTTTGCCAAATTCAAGGAAAAGAGTACTTTTCTGACTGTATTGAGCCACACTTGCACATTAGCATTGCATGTTATTTATTTTTATTGGCTCCCCATTGCACCCTACAAGATGACATCAAAACACATGCATTGGATTGCACCAAAATGCATCTTGCATGAATCTTGCATGAATAGGTTTTGCAAAAGGATGAATGGGTCCTGTTGCAGGGAATGATAATATTTGGCATGATGTACAACCAGATAAGAAACGGTTTTGTTTTCATAGCATTCTTGTAACAGCATCTTATAATAAACCATACAGCAAAATACAGCACAGTGACTTCCAGTGTCAAAGTTACAAAGGTTTCCGATGAAATTGTGTACCATTCACAATGCAGTGGTTATAGTGTGAAAGAGTCGTAAGTTCTAAAATATCAGTGCTACAATGGCAACTAACACATTTTTAAACCATGTCAAACTTTTGAAAAAAAATTCTTACAAATACATTTTTTATAGCTATGTGGAATCCAGGCACACCCTGATACCCCAAACAAATAATTAAGCTGCTTTTGGTTGTCATTTTGATTCGGTTAACTTTACTTACCAATCTTCCTTTTTCGTTGTCTGGAAGATAACAGTGACGAGGGAAGCCTCGTGCTGTATAAGGCCTTCCTGGGTTTGGGTGTTCTGGACCCTGTAGAAAGAAGAATGTGGTATGGTATAGGTAGTAGGAAAAAAATTATGTCCACACTATTGTGTTACATTAAAGAACAGTCTATTTAAAAGGATTGTTTAACAAACCATAATTCTATAAAATGCGTGCATGTTAAATTGTTTGTAGCGTACCACAATACACAAAGTGAAACGTTACCATTTAGAACAAATGATACTGCAACACATCAATACCAGCATCGCAATCATGTCAAATGATCCTAAACAACCCATTAGAGTAATATTGGGCAGAGTATTTAAATGGCTAATTAAGCAGCCCATACACATTCCAAATCAAACGACCGATTGAGTTTCTTCTCAAGTGGCCGACATCAATCGAGTACAATAGATCACCATGAATGCACACGTCAATCAAGGGTCGATTCAAAAATTGGATCCATGTTTGGCCACCTTTAAAGGGTAGCTCTCAAGCCACATTTTGCCTACAAGTTTAGAAGCACCAGCATCTGTTATTATTTGTGGCTTAACTCTCTGGCAATAACTAGAATTAAAACCTAAGGCTCAACCTCCTCTTTAGATGTAGTATTTCTATAACATATATTTGCATGTAAAGTACATTTTCACCACATTCCCTAAAGATAAGAAAAATATTAAATCCCAAAAAACAAGCTTAGCAACATCTTTTATCCTGTTGATATTGTAAAAAGAATCTGAAAAAAGTGTACCAAAGGGCCTGTAGCCAATGTAATTGGACTTTGGATGGCACTATTGTTAACCTCCCTGGCGGTTTGCTCAAGATACACTGAGGAATACTCACCTCTCCTTGGCGAGCCCATGGCAAATCTAAATCGTTGGATTATAGAATGCTCGTAGTCATGTATCTTATTATGGGCAACTGTGAGACGTTCTTTGTTTTTGTATTTTAACATTCTGTATACTTGAATAAACAATAAATTGTTGATTTTCTGTGCCTTGAAAACCCAAGTTGTTTAATGTGTTTGGGATGCTCTGCCCTTTTAAGGGCCTATTCATACATGTGCATAATGACACATTTGTGATTAATTACTCTGAAAACAACCCATATTAGGCATTTTTACAGCTCTGTTACAATAAAAGATGGCAAAAGGCTATGAAGCTAAATATATATAATCCAAAACTAGATTGCATCAACACAAAAAAGGGGCAAACATGTTGTACCTGTACTCCTGGATTAATAGTATATACAATGTGGATCGTCCTACAATCCAGATGACCTGGCAAAGACTGAGGGATTAAAAAGATTTCCATCTTTCCTTTGGGCTGTGTTCCAGTCTTTTCCCCATAAATGGTCTTACAGGAAGGACATTGAAGACTTCCATCCTGAAAATGACATATTTATGGAGAATAAATTCAACATAAATGTACATTATACTCAACAAGGTCTAAAAGGCATTAACTTAGGAGTTTTAGTTTAAGTAAAGTATATTCACAAACATATAAGAATTGTAAACTTTTGTTTTTCTACTTACCTTTTATTCAGACAATATTGAGTGTATTGTGAGTGCACCTAAAGTCCCCCATACATGCAAAGATCCACTGGTGATCAGTGGATCGAAGCTGCCCAAGTCCGAAAAATACGGTAAGCTTGTAGGTATCAGCTTTATCAGACAGTTAAACCGCAATGTGATGCCATTCAAAATGCACATTTTATAAAAGGACCTTATATTAAAGTAAAGCAGAAACTGCACCACCTTACTAACCTGTATTGCTGTGTACTGCAAGCAAAACATGCATATAGAGGCCCCCATACACCTTACAATCTTGCCATACAATTTCTGTACAATCAACTTTTGTTCTACCAAAACCATGTAATATCAGGAGCTTTTTAAACCTTCCAATCACTATGTATTCTATCAGGTAGGACCCAGCACTACATAGTTGTTGGAAGATCTAATGGAAATTGTATGGATTGATCTAAAGGTGTATGGGGGGCTTAATGCAGTACAACAATGTGACAGAACTGAAAAAAGAGCAATAAAATAAATCTGACATTGAGGGATTGTTTCACAGTTATCACATATAGATACTCAGATAGTCAGGTTCACACACTCACAAAAGCAAATAATTACTTGCACACACAGACTAAAAACACAGCATGTGTCTTCACACATACAATTATGCCACAATACATAATTTGTTGCAACATACCAGTTGGGAATCCCAGTGCTAGTTATTACCTAGGTAGTTTAATATAAATAAAACATAGTGACCAATCCACAACAATTCTTTTATGCAATACCTCAGACCTGTTCTACAGGAACCATTATTTACACAAGAGGTTAGATTACAGCAAACAGAGGCTGAAAACTAAGGACAAAAGGAAAGTACAGGCCTAACTGAATGTAAAGCTTATACCTTGTTCCCATTGCTATACATTTCATACATGCAGAGTTGGTGAAACATATGGCCACATTTCTTCAGCTTTCCAACAGCGGTAGGCTTTATGGATTTGCTTTCTGAAGTCTCACTGTATCCTGAAGGAATGGTCAGTGTCTCCATGCAAATGATACAGTCCTTTAAAACAAGAAAATAAATGTTTGCATGCAACATATATTAGCAGTCTATTCCATGCAGATCTTGATCATGATCTCATAAATGCATTATTATACCTCTTCTGGAGGTTTGTCAATGGTTTCCAGGTATTTCTTCACAACTTGTTCTGGGTCAGTAAGCCCTGACAATAAAGGATTTACAGCATTAAACACACTTTAAAGTGCACGTACCAGCCCTTTCTGTCACAATGCTCTTCTATGAAAGCTTCTTCCTATAAGGCCTGTAAATTGCAGTATAGAAATCACATAAATGCTTTATTATTGAGTAGGCAAAAAAAAGAAATAAACTGATTATTTCAGATGAAGGCACTCGTATTGCAATTATATACTAATAACATGTAGTCTTGGCCTGTATCCCTGGAACTTGTAGAATATGTGGACTGAATTTAAAACAAAACCCAGCATTAGCAACAATAATGTCTATATAGGACATATCTATTGCAGAAAAAAACAGAGAAGGGAGTTTTCCCAATTACACCCAGATGAGAATGTGAGAGAGACTGTTTTTATTTTTATTTACCAAACTCCCCTGTGTTTAGTAACTTGGAAATGTTCAGCTGTGATTTTATAGGCTTTAGGGCTCATTCACTCTGTACACTTGGAAGTGTGGTACCATTTGCAATCATACATCAGCTTGGAAAATGCATTCCATAGTTTGTTGAACAGAACTTCAGTACGGCTTTGTGTCTGTGCTGGCAAAAGATTCCTCTCCTCTCTCTCTTCCAAATGCACACAGCTTCATCACCACTGGCAGATGAGCAGAGGAGGGACAGACCAAATTTCCTTCAGGTGTAAGGAAGATGCAATGGTTAGTACAGTGCATTTGTGTATGTGTCTTTCTATGTGTGTATGTCTGTATATGTGTGTCTTTTTACATGTGTCTGATTGTATTTGTGTGTTCTCATTAGCTAAGTGATGATGGTTCCTAATACCATTGTTCTCTTTACATTGTTGAAATATTATCCTGTATATTTTAGTTAATGTTTTAGTATGCTATTTAGTTCAGAATATTTTTTTCCTTACTTTTCTTCCCAAAACTAGGTTCGCGTTATGGTCAGGTGCATCCTATAGTGTAAAAAATACTGTATGGTTATTACAGCAACAAAAATGAGACCCAGCAGTGCACTGTAATAATAACTTGTGTTGCATTATTAATGCTTTTGTACATGTACACACCTGACTATTGTGTAACATTGATAATACTCCTACTACATGTGCACATGGGGGGGGGGGGTTATTTTATTTGATTAATAAAACTTTCATAACAGGGCTTAGGAGGTGTCAGCAACTGATTGTGTTACCCCTGTGTGTATAAGCGCATTGTCTTTGCAAACATAACTCATAGAACTCAAAAAAGAAGCAGTTTTTGAATAAGAAAACTTAGCAACTTTTTTCCCCCAATAATAATTATAAACTACTTTATTTTAAATTTTAAATAAAGTATAAATATTTATAAACTACCATTATTTTTTCAGTTTACCTCTTCATTAATGATTAAAGTCCTTGCTTGTTTTGTTGTGACAACATAAAAAGAATGTTTCACTGAGTAGTTATTTGTTCGAACCACAAAAGTTCTAAGTGCAAAACATTCACTATACTTTCTTTCTAAAGACCTCATATGAAGTCCTTTACTCCCCCTGGCAGTCTGATTTAGTCAGGTTTGTGTGTCAAAATAAGAATCTGACCACCCTGGCGGTCCACTGGTTATTTATCCAGAGAAACAGAAAGGTGGTGGTTTAATGAGTCCAACCGTTCCAGAAAAGATTCTGGTGTGGAGTCATTTAAACCGGGACTTTTCAGGCACCAAAATTTGCAAGATTTGTTTTTGTTAAAAAAAAACATGATTTTATTAGGAAACATGATTAAAATATACATGATATTCAGAATAATTTAGTCGATTAAACCACCACCTTTCTGTTTCTCTATTTCTTCAAGGGACGTGGCACAACACCTTGAGTTACTGCTAATCATGCAAGGCCCTCCACATCCTCCTTTTTTCTATGGTTATTTATCCAGGTTAGGTTAGGTTTAGGTTATTTAACTTGCAAAGTCAGATAGTGACATTTTCAAAATTAACTTCCACCATCTCTAGTAAAACGTCTACAAGATGGCGCTTCTGCCTAAGCACGTTTTTTTTTTTTTTTAAACACCGAGCTGGACTTGGGAGATTTAAAATCCCTACTGGCTAATTCTCTGATGTTACTGGGTACACATTAAAGCAGGGTACAGACGTCTCAATATTCGAGCCATCCAATGTTCTCTGCAGCAGCGTGATGACGTCATCACGCTGCTGTCAGATATCGGCGGAGCTGGGGAGACAGCTCTGATCTCTCCCCAGCTGAGCCGTTGCTTTGCATGGAGACCCGCGGTTTCCATGTAAAGCAATGGACATCGGCCGTATTTAATGGTCATGTCCGATATGGCTGTTTTCGAGCAGGATTGATTGGTCCTGCTGGAAAACAGCCATAGCCGCATAGAATATGGGCCAGACAGATGGCTGTGAGCGCACGCGGCGATCGAAACGGCCATCGACCTGGCCCATATCTTCATTTGTGTACCCTGCTTAATAGTTTCAACAAAGCACTTGTTATGTCTTAGGGTCCCCATACACCTTGAGATTTTTCTGTCAGATTTTCTTTAGATCTTATTTTGTTTTACCGAAACCTTGTAATATGAGGGATTTTCTAAACAAGTCTACCTGTGTTCAAATCGCAGAGGACCCTATACTACGTAGTTGTTGGTAGATCTAAAGGATATCTGACAGAAAGATCTAAAGGTGTATGGCCAGCTTTATGTATAGATGTCAGATTTCACATGGTAAGAATTGGGACAATATTTGGCACAAAAGCATCTGCAGTAGTTGAGCCGATTTGGAAATTCTTGTAAGGATTCCTTACAAAATGGAGTGAAATATCTAAAGCTAGCCATACACGGCACGGATTCCCTGGCTGATCGATTCACCATCCGATCGATTCCGGCGATTCCGCCGGGATCCTCAGGTGTGATCGATCGGCCAATTAAGGAATCCGATCGCTGCATACCACCTTGTCCTGCCGGATCCGTGTCCGATTGATCACCTCCCGGAATGCAACTCCCGCTGATCTGGGCAGAATCGGACCCGAAAGACCAACATGTTGGTTCTCTGGCGGATCCGATTCTGAGCCCCCGATCGGTCGGACCCGATCGGACGGACAAGGTGGGCTGCACGGGATTCCGGCCCGATCGTTTCGCGTGCACGCGCCCGGAATCGATCGGGCCGGAATCCGGTGCAAATCCGACCCGTGTATGGCAGCCTTAAGAATGCTACATTTAATTCAGCTTGTCAGCATCAATGTAAACAACTGCTACCAATAGTTTTAAATGTCTTACTTTCTTTTTTATCCTCTTGCACAAATAAATGTATTCTTTTGAAAGTGATGTTCAGATTAAACTATAGTATCTACTTTATCTATACTTTACTTTCACATTCTGTAAAAGTTCTTTCTTGAAGGCTGGCTATACACTGGTCAATACCCACACAAATGAACCCAATTTGCTTTGTTAACCTCCCTAGCGCACTGCTGAGGTCCAGATTTCTGTACCAAAAGTGCACCATAGACTTCAATGGTAAATTTTTCTTAATGTTGTAGGCCTGTAACTTCCCAAAATATGTCTGTACAAGGGTCCAATAGACATCCTGAGTATAATAATGTTTGAAACAAAAAATTATGTAAAATAATTTTTTTTTTTTTATAAAAATAATGAAAAAACCCCCACAAAAATGAGGACACAAAACTATGCTGATATGTACTAAATATCGCCAAAATAAAAAGTCTCTGGTGCCCCAGATGTTCCCATTTGCACTTAACCCTCTCTAACCTGGTGTGATAAAATCACACCAGTAAAGAAAGGGTTACTGCAAATGGGCACATCTGGGGCATCAGGGACTTTATTCTGGCGATATTTAGTACATAGGGAAGTTTGAAAGCAGTTTTCTACATAGAAAACGGTTTTCATGCTATTTACTGTTCAAATCTCCCGCCGCCTCCCCAAGTGACGTCATCACGTCACTCGGAGCGGGGGGGGGGGGGGGGGGGGGGGGGGGGAAGACACGAGCAGCCGAGGAGGATGTCGCATGGGGACACAGGGACAGCTAGAGTATGCGCTCTCCCAGAGCCCCGACTTGTACTGGACGGCAGCACCTCGTCCAGTGCGATAGTAGCAGTTGGATCGCTGGACGAGGTGCTGCCGTCCATAACGCTAGGGCGGTTAATTGAAAAGACAATCAATGCACAGGACTTCTGAGCAGTCAATCCGGTTCAAAATTTTGGATGGGGATCCAAAGTTATTGCAATTATTGGCAGTCCAACAGGGATTTACCAACATGTTGGTTCCCTGTTCCCTCGAGTTTTCTTGGAGGAAGGCTGGATGCAATGGATCACTGTGAATTGTGCTTAAATCTATTTAAAAACCGACCTGTGTATGGCCAGCCTAAGAAAGTTCTTTCATTATGACACAAACAATAGGAAAAGAAGGAAACAAAAGTGTTTATACACTCAGTAAGGTATACCCCCGAGCTGCTGCCAGTCCGCAGGACAGGAAAGGAGTGCCTGCAAAGTGGAGCAGATGCTTGCGGGTCGTTTAGATAATGACAATGTGACCAATATATTGGGGCGGAATTGTGCTAAAGCCCTAAAAAAAACTTCTTGATTAAGACTTTAAGACAATAAGTAAATATGCTGTGCTTGCTGCATGCATACATTTTCATTGAGAATCTGAAAAAGACACTTTTGACTTTTCCATGATCAAAAGGTCATAGCGGTCAAGACTTCCTACACACAAATTTTAAAGCACTAGTTGACTAGAACTAAAAGGCCCATCTACATGAACATTTACATACACATGCATTTTAGCTACATATGAGGACAACTTCTGGTAAACTGAAGTTTTTTCATTTAATCCGTACACAAGTTATATATAATCCTAAATACACCATCTATTTCTGCACTGTAATATTAGACTGACATTTGATGCTAGACACATTTTTGGTGTGCTTGCATGATTGGGAACCTATCAAGTGTTGAAAAGATCAACATTGACAGTGATCACATGAATTGTTGGTTCAGTCTTGGCTTGCAATTTAAGGGTTCCTGGTTTCAATGTGTTTCTTCTCACATCCCAAAATTATACAGGTATCAGCCAAGTTTGACAGCCTGTAACTGAAAAACATTGTTATGGTATCAGGACAAATATGTATACTCCCAGAGTCAAAGAGATTAGTACTACCACGAAGGAGCTAAATTGACTGCAGTACTGAAACTTAAATACTTACAGTGAGATGTCTGAATTGGTGATGCATTCACAGTATTCACTTTGCTAGGCTGGGAATACGTATAAAGAGCTTCCTGGCCACATGGAACTTTTTTGGAGAAAGCTATATAGCATAGTTAGGCAAGGATACGGACAACCTATCTTAATTTTTTATTCCAGAAAATGTATATAATTGAATAATTACATACATTTTTTTTATAATGATCACAATATCAATATAGAATTTATTGATATAAAATTGTGATGTGATTTTAACTCAATTAAAAATACATGCCAAATTATTGCAGGAATAAGGTAATTAGAAAAATGTATAATATTATATAGTATGTCAAGAGTTTTAACAAAACTACCTTTTTTTGGCATTTTCCTCAATTTTCTAACTGAGCTCTTAGAGCGTTTACTGGTCACTTGTGAGTTGGAGGGTGAAGGTGCAGAGGTAAGGCGCACAGGGAGCCCAGCCGCAGACATCAGAATAGCCGCCATGCCTAAATGTAGATCAAATCCACATGCACAAAACACAAAAAAACAAAAAAAAAAGGAAACAAGGGGGTAGGGTAGGAAACCAAAATTATATATAAAAAAATCCAGATAAAATGAATGGATAAATCTCATACAAAGCAAAGGTATGTTTGAATACAAAAAATAATATAAAAAGAAAATTTGCTATGAAAATTTATTAAAAGAAAAAGTTGTTTAAAAAAAAGTGAAACTATGGTAAACTTTATACCAAATTATTTTGTGTTGTTGCTTTTCATGCAGCTGAGAACCAAGAAAAGAAGTGCATGCTGTGTATAGACCACACTGAGCAATTAGACAATGACCAAAGCAACATTGGACCTCATGTATACCACTGGAGGAGTATTATTTGCACAGACATTTTTCCTTTATTAGTAATATGCAAGAAGCACAAATTCATTCATTTTACCTGCTAGTGGGAGAGTGTTTTCATCTGTAGCAGTTTGTGCATTATGCCCAGTGTGAAATGTGATATGTACGGTATATGAGTACTGTGCTGTTTCTCTCCATCAGTATAATTGGTAGGTTTATTACTGTATTTGTTGGCACTGTGCTTCAAAACAACGAGTTTGATCAACCTGAGCCAAGCCATAACTGATTAATACATATTTATCGAATCAATAGAAATTCCTTTTTAAGGTTATTTCATGTTCAGGTAGGCCCAATGTAGTTTTTGTTCAGAGGTACACTTTGATACTTCAGTATACCATGTAAACAGATACCAAAACATAAGCATTATGTAAAACTTTTTTTGTTGTTTAATGGTCTGTGTTAACAAGTTTGCAGATTCGTTTACCAGGCAAACACAAGCAGACTAGGGCACATCTAAGAGGCCAAAGTGAAGGGAAAGCATGCTCCACAGAAGATAATAGACAAAGACAGGATAACTAGCAAACAAAGATCTTAAAAACGTGCAGAAAAACTGTGTGTACTGAACATACAAGGAGAACTGATGGATCTTGACAATATAACACATAATACTGGAATAAAGGTGCAAACGGGGAAAAACTGTTTCTAAAATCTGCCAGTAGTGTTCAAAATCATCAAATGATGTAGAAAGTTACGTTGTCCATACTCGGGTCAATGCAATGGGCCCACAATTGATCAGGGACGCCACCACGCTGCACTCGATTGCGGGTCAATCGAACAGGAGTCAATGTGCATCACTTTGCACATAGATTCCCATTGGATGGGGTTTGTGATCCGGCACTTTTCCTACCGAAAAATAACTCACAATACTGTCTGGGTGCTTCAGGAAGAGGAGACAGCGGAGGGGGGGCCTTGTCTGTGAAGTTTACACAGCCATGATGGGCTCCACCCCCTTTCCCCTGCCAGGAGCCAATAACAGGCTGTGTGCAAGGGTGTCTCTATGCTGCTTGTCAGATCAACCGGGATCTACAGGCATGTTCGTTCCCGGTTCGATCAACCTCGAAGAAAGGCATACACTACACGATTTTGTAATAAATTTGAGCGACATGAACACACATGTTGCTTGATTGTGCTCCAATCTATTACAGAATTAAGCCGTGTATGTACACCTTCAGGTGTTGTGTTACTGAGCCAAGGTCTATCAAAGATTTACAAAATACCATTGGTAATGACAAGTTGCACAGGAAGGTAAGAAATAGGATTTACCATGCCAGAATCTAAAGAGAAATTAAAACTTGAAATCAAGTCCATTGACTTAAGAGAAAAATATTAAAACTTCATGAAGAGGTCTTCAAAAGACCAAAAGGTACATGATCCCTACTATGAAGAATGGATGTTCTGGGGCAGCATAGGGATCATTGTGAAAATTGCAAGAAGGTTGCAGTGTGTTACTAGAAAATACTAGTGGACAGCTCAGATCCAGTTCAGAAGCCAAACATAAAACACACAAATCTTATGGCATGAGTAATACAAAGGATTAAAAACGAAGACCATGGTGGTTCCATGATTTTTCTTATTGCCGCATTTTGAATGGTTTTGTCATTGCGATACCTTTAGATTTGGTATCCGTTAAAATTAAATGAGTTTTTCCTGAACTCTTGTATTTAGTGTGTATATGTGTAAGCGAATTCATATAATCCTAATGCATAATAATGAGAATAATCATGTGTTAACAACGGTCTTCCTTGGTGTGTTGCATTAAGTACTGTGTTTCCATGAAAATAAGATATACCCATAAAATAATCCATAGCAGGATTAAAGTGATGGTCGTGACTATGCAGCGGAGCTGTAAATGGGCAGCCATTCTCATCTGCCCCATTGTGACAGCTGCTATCTCAGAGGTGAGGGAGAGGTGCATGCTGCAAGCTTAGGCATAAAGGGGGTCATAGAAAGTAAAAGTCTGCTCAGTGAAGTGAGGAGCAACTCTGCTTTAGTATTGTGTGTTCCCAGGAGGAAGAAGTAAAGGCCCTCATACACGTTTCGATTTTTCCGTCTGATCGACCTAAACTGATTGATTTTAAAGTGGATCAAAAATCCATGCCTGGCCACATGGTTCAATTAGCCTAGATCGATCGAAATTTACCAACAAAATAGATCGAAAAATAATCGGACATGTTGGAACATTTTGATTGATCGAGTGTACCAGAAATATTATTTTGTTGTGCCGACCAATTTTGGTTCAATTGAAATAATGAGCATACTATACATCCATTTGCAGACAATTTGGTGTGTTTAAGATCGACTTTCTTCTATTATGCTTTCAATGTGGGAGGTAGTTTGATTATAATTTGATCGATTGATCCAACATCAATTGAATCTGACATTGATCGTAGTGAAATTTGAACATGTATGGGGGCCCTAAAGCTGTGGCTGCAGTGCGGGCCTCTCTCCTCCAGCACCAACCAGCCACAGTGTGTGGGTCTCTCTCACCCCACACAAACACCAGAGGATAAGAGAAAAGTTTCAGCAAACAGTCTTTTACTGAGCCCAGAGAGATCATCCTAGCTCCACTGTTCAGATTGGACCCAGTTCGCACTGGATCCCTGATACATAAGGCAGCCCTTACACGTCAGTTTTGAATATTTAAATACATGTAGATTGTTGTACCATACTTAATAGAAATAAGACCTTCCCTGATAATAAGCCATAGTGTGTCTTATTTTTATTTTCAGGGAAACACGGTATGACAGAACGAGGGACAATCTAGTAGATTATAGTGTCGGAAGCCAAAAAGCAACTTTATGGTTAAGCTGGTTAAGGTTAAATTTAAAAGCTTTATTGCTTTGGTTTTTTTATTAAGAAGGCTCATGGTTGTCAGGGGAGGAAAGACTCACAAGGATAGAGGTACAAGATTCAAATACTAACCCCTGCAAAGTGTTGATAGTTATAGTACTATTATTTAAGAAAAGAAATGAAATAATTATCTATAACTTATATACTTACTTCTAAAATGTGTAAGTGAGCAGTTAGGTCTATAGTTCATGTTTAAATGTGTAGGACTTTTTTATATTAAGATGAGGGCTAGCTTCTCCCTCTCACACTCTACTGCTGAATATAGATGATACAGTCTCATGATTTTCAGATATAGTCGCTTAAATATTGGTGCACGCGGCTTTCCAGTGTACAAGAGTACTAAAGCAAAAAAGGTCAAACGTTATTTAGAGCTTGATTAACCACTAAGTTGTTCTCTTCCTATATTATTGACTTATGTGAGGTTTTTATTGTTGACAGCATTTAATATATTTATTGATTTTGAAAATAAACTTCATTTGCAAGCATACATTTACCACCCAAAGATCTAAACCTCAAGACCAGCCAAATGTGCTATTATACAGTTATTGAGGTGCTTACACCAATGTTAAATATAAAAACCGCCTACACCAAGCTGTGAAATCAAAATGAAAAGTTAAGATGTCTGAGGAATTGTACATCGCATACAGTTAAGCAGATAGCTAAAAGGCAAGAGAAATGGGTTAGTGACTATTGCTGTGTTAAAAGGTTAATACAAGCAGCAGATGCAAGAAAGCAACATGTGTGTCCCCATCAAATGTGTTCTTTTCCAATATTTTCATTATATGAACAAGAAATTATATATATATATATTCATTATATGAACAACAAAATCAAATCAAAATCTGTGTGGCTATCATTAAACTAGAACAGGGGTGGGCAAACTTTTTGACTCATGGGCCACATTGGCTTCTTAAATTTGATAAAAGGGGCTGGACCAAGAGTTAGTAATGACCGTCTTACCATATGTGTGCCAACTTCATGCATCGCCAGCATTCGTAATAATGGCAGTGATTTGTAATAGACATGCATCGAGTTGGCACACATATGGCAAGTCAGTCATTACAAACTCTTGGTCCGGCCCCTTTTATCAAATTTAAGAAGCCAATGTGGCCTGTTGTCAACCATAGTGTCATGATCACGCTGCTGAATGGTCCCGAAGGCAACGTTTGGTCACATCTAAGCATTATGTGCACTTATTGCAGAGAACAAACGGAGGGGAGCATCTTCTCAACATAGCGACACAGGGCCGGAAAAGAAAGCTAAATAAGCCGGATCCAGCCCCTGGGCCTTAGTTTGCCCAGCCCTGAACTAGATGCTATGTTTATCTATATTTATACAAATAGCATCACATACACAGAAGGTCACTTCATATTTATAAGCACTCATCTTAATCCCTCAAATGAAGGCAAGCCAAAAAGGATTATTCCAGCATACTGTTGCAGAGGCATAACAAAGCAGATGTATGGAAATTAACCTCCTTAGAACTAATGTGTAAACTAATATTATGGGCTTGCCAAATATTTTGAAAGAGGGCTCCAGGTCCAAAAAGTAGACATACCAAGATGTCTGATCATTGCCTCAATGTATTTTCTGCATGTCTGTGCATTTCCAAGCGGATAACTAGCTTCCTGCTGCTCCTTTTAATTGTATCTCAACCAACAGTAAGGTATGCAGGGCAAATGCATGCATGTTACCAGTTGTGCGATTGGGAATTACCCAATGACATGACAGGGTTTTAGAAATTCACTTGGCAACTTCTACATAAACTAATATGTTAAGCATGAGACCATGCCTGGTTTTTGGGCCTGGAGCAAACATGATAAGTAAGTTGAGTCTTTAATTTTAAACTTTTTACCAAGGCTCCACTACGTTCTGTTGCATACGCGACAAAACAAAGTGGCCGCATCATTTGTACAAAACTCATTCATTTTGAGTGGGCGTATACCCATGCGTTCCCTCTGTTTTATAAAAAGGGCCGCGCTGTGAGGAGACACACTCACTTAGCGGGTGCATGCCCATTCAAAATGAATGGGGTGTGCACAAAAGATGTGGACACTATGTTTTAGTGGCAGCTTTGGCTTTAATGTACAAGTTCATGTTTATATATACGCCTACACTTGTGGACACTTATAAAAAATGCTGCTTCAAAAACCCCTGAAACACAGCTTGCAGTAAATCCATACTATGCATCTAAGAAGTGTAAAAAAAGAGAACACTTCTAAATCTGAATCGCAAGCCCTAAAATGTCTCCAATTATAAAAAATATGTCAGCAGCAATTACTTCTAATGCAACTAGTGACACATGTACTTTTATAAATTTAATCTATTTTATATAGACTTTATGAATTTAGCCAAGTGAAATGGAATCCTAAAATATTTTAAAACCTTAAACTAAAAAAAAAAATCTACTTGGAAACAAAATGTTATCTAAAGTATAATTTAAACAATACAAATTTACCTGCAAGAGCCTGACTCATAGGACTGGATTTTTGAACTTGCACTGGGACTGATGGTATACTAGAAGAAGAAAATAGGGGAAAAAACAGTTCTAAGTGAATAAAAAAAAATCTAAATATACTAAATGTTCACATTAATTAAAAAAATGGACAGAAAACCATATTTCATGCTTAAAAAAGGAAACAAAAAAAGTAATGTCCCACTTGTTAGGTCTTTCTGCAGTATGGGCTTCAGCTCAGCTGATACTGCAGAGATCGCTGACTAAAATAAACAAAACAGATATTACGTCTCGCCTAGGCAGGATGTAATAAGCTGCAGGGGTTACTGAGAGTTCTCTCCCACAAGCCCCTGTGTCCGTGTCTTAGATGTGAGGTCAGTGAAGCCTCTCTTCACACGATCTAGCTGAGTGCCCCCCCTCCTCCCCCACACAGGAGCTGTGAAGAAGTCTCTGTCTGTGAAGGAGAAGGGGGGGGGGTTGTTGTTAGCTGCTGCCTGGAGAACATGGATCAGGAAGTGGCTTCTCTGCCCTCAATCAACATGTTCCCATCATCAGATAAAGCATTAAGAAGGTCATTTTATTTGTTTGTGTAGCAGTTTTCCAGGATCTGAACTGCTGACAGGTAAGTAATTTGCTTATATCATGTATGTGTGTTTTTTTTGGTTTAAGTTTAAAACAGCTTTAATTAGGAACGAAAGCACACTTAAACTCACCTTTACCCCATGTCCATTGCTGTGAAATGCCCCATTATATGGATGCCCTGTCAAAAAAAAATCTTTACCTGTAATGAATCACAATTGTCCCTCGTCGATTCTCTCAGCTGAGGAATGTCACTGCACTCACAGCTTGACACTGACTTTTTGGCTCACATACAGAGATCTTCAGACAAACGATCTGTCCACAAACAGATCATCTGTCTGCAAAGCCAGCGTACGTGAGCAGGCAGCTTTAGCCTGCTCACATACACTCCTACTTCCCTACTGTGGCTAAGCGGGAATGGGAAGAGGCAATATCCAACCACGGGTAGTTGCGCATGCACAATAGAACATGCACTAATCCCCCCTCACTTATTTTATTTAATATTTGTCTTTGTGTTTTTTAATTCAGGTCCCCTTTAACCTGTAACAAACATAGCTTTTAACAATAAATGATATAACAATAAATTATATGTTTGCATTTACATATTCATATATATATATATATATAATTTAAATAATACCCATGTGAGTGCTAAAAAGAGTAACTAAAGTGAACATGAAATTTAAAAAAAAAGTAAATATTTACTATTTTATAGGTAACAGTTAAACATTTTAGTTATGACTACTAAGCACACTTCCTGGTAAGTAATAATATCCAAGCACTTTTGTACAGTCCTACAGCTAAACTTTTAATGTTAGAGATTTAAGGATCTATGTAAAGCTGGCCAATAGGAAACAAGCCTTGCCTCTGTGTGTCTCCATACAGTGACATAGAAAACAGTTCATTGTAAACCTTGGTGCTTTGGTCTTCACATTTGCTCTCTGCCTACCGGCCAAGCACTGAGCAGATCCAGATCTATATCATATACACACAGACTAACATGCTACATAAGAAATGGAAATTACCGGATTCCGTTGGCAGATGATGGACCAGGAATTTGCAAGGGTAGAGGGGTGGATACCCATGTACTATTTAGCTTTGGTGCTGATTTTGCACTGGTCATGGTAGGTTTGGGATAAGGTAAATACCCAACATTGTTGGTAGATATTCTACCACTGCTTTGGTAATTTGAAGACGTAGGTAGATTGATCATGGAGTGTCGATACCGATGCATAGGCCCTGTATGACTGCTTGCTAGACACTGATTGCAAGCACATGCCGTTGACTTATGTGCAGGTCCAGCCTTTGGAGTTGCAGGATAAGGTGTACCAAGGTTCCGTTGAACACGTCGCTTATATCCAGTGACCTGATTTATCTGAACAAGTGACTGAAAGTCAACAAGGTAGTTGAGTCCAAATACTACAAGATCTACAGAGGGGTTTCTATTACTGAACTTCTCTTCCAGGTATATGCAGATTTGAGTTTCATAAGCTGTCCAAGAGCCATCGTCATTCATCCACTCCCAACAAACGCCTTTAGCTGGAGCAGAGTCTAATGGGTAGAGGGTTTTTTTGACATTTCGCATAGTTCCTAAAACAAAAACAAAAAATAGGAATCAACACAGACAGAAAGAAAAAACATGTCTGTTAGATGTTAAACCTAAAGCCTGAAAACCATACTTTATGCCTCACACCTCTTTGTAGACTAAAGCCAAACACAAGGTTCGGATTCTCCGCAGTCTATATGAAGTACAGTGATGATTGCAACTACTTTAACAAAACTGCAATGAAAGTAGATTCCGATCGTTTATAGCTATTGAGGAATATATTGCAATACAGTTAATGTATTTGTGCCTGGTGTTCAGCTTTAAACTAATCTATAACTTACTTATTGCATAACCATATTTAAAAGTCAACTCTTGTAAAAGAGTTACTGTATTTTTCAGCCTATAAGACGCACTGGACCATAAGACAGTTTTTAGAGCACGAAATCCAAAAATGCAATAGATTAAATTAATGCAATATTAAATTCAGCCAGTAGATGTCACTAGCAGCAGTACACTGCTGCAGTACAAAGTCATCTTCCTCGCAGATCTTTAGGAGGGGGGCCGTGGGGGGAATGGCTGCAGAGTCTCTCCTCTCCCTCTCTGGCTTTGCCCTTGTCTGTGGAAGCTACAAAGAGATTGCAGCTTCCACAGACACGGAGAGAGATAGATGGCAGTTCATCCATCTCTCGCTACATTGTTAATATCAGCAGGGTCTGCTGGAATAAGCAATAATACAGTTCAGATGGGATTTCCGGCCATGGCCGCATCTCTCATACGAGAGCTCCCCGGCTAATCTCCTTGCCGGGAAAGCTGGTGTGAAGCCAAGGTGGGTCGCGCATTTAGACAAAAAGATGCAGGCACTTTTTTCCCTGTGAAAAGTGCGTCTTATAGTCCAAAAAATAGGATAACTAAAAGAAAACAGCAGAAAATGGTAAAAACAAAAAAAACAGTACTATGCCATGGTACAAAAAAAACCATATAATAATAAGTTGAAAGCACTCCATTGCAACTATTGGTCAAATCAGAGTCCTTCTCGCATTTACCAAAATAACCGGAAGAGGCACACTTTCCTATCAGCTTGTGGTTGCAAAGAAGTGTTCCTAGCAATCTTGCAAAGAATTGGCATTTTTTTAAAATCAAATCTAATGTCAGATTGCAAAATTTATTAAGCAAAAAATGCTGCCATACTAATTTGTAATGTATGAACGGTCCTGAGACTTCCTTGGAAGCAGCCTTCTACTGGTTACAGGAAATGATAACATAAAAAATAAAAAATTATTTTTATTCCAATGAAAAATCTTTTAATACATTTTTTAGACCAACTCAAAATCTAACCCTGAATGAAGCTGCATGTAGTCCGTTTTGCTGGTGTCTGGATACTTGCAGATGTAAGGAAGGATTAACCGCCGTTGTTCAGGCAATCATGCATGCCGGTTAGCTTCTCAGCTGACTCAGCTTCTTCTACACAAACCGCTGAGACAATCTGTACTATTCCCTGGGATAATCCTCCCCATTTATACCTCCGATGAATAAAGCTCATGCTAGCAGTTCATTTATCCACCTGATCTTAAAGGAAACATCCAGGAATAGATTTGGTCTTTGTATTGCTTTTGAACCAACCTTTTTTTAAACGTTGTAATACTGCTCCTGTTGTATCACATATGCACTTTGTAGACTAAAGACAGCTCTTGTATGGGTATACATAGACAGCACACTGGCTACTCTTGTCTCTGTTCACCTATTTTATCCATTGATGAGCTATATTCCACTAGAGACCACATGATAATGGTACACCACAATGAGGAAGTAGAAAAAAAAAACAGATTCACCCAAATGTAAGGATTCCTAGCTAGGAATGACACAAAAGGGGTTAATTTGCATATATCTTACATTCTAGGCTTATAGCCTATGACCTGTATGTTTTATCTGAACTCTAATTTATTGTACAGTGCTGCGTAAGGTTGCCACTATATAAAAAGAGAAATAAAGAATTGAAAAGTATCGCCCAGTATCGATTCCCTGATAAAAGGTGTGTGTGCACAATCCCATACTAATTGATCAAAACAATTCAAACCTGTCACATACTTGTACAATTGACAGGAAAACCTCAATGAAACAATCCAATGAAACCATTGATTTTACTGCCTAAAACATCTCATGAACACCAACTATACTGCAGCAAATAAATATGAGGGATGAAGCTTCAGAGGTGCCTCCACAAGAATAATATACATAAAGTGCAAATATACCACAGACGTGAATTCATATTGCCTCAGTAAAGGTCATATTCACCATCTATCTAGTTTCTGTCCTCATTTTACAGGAAGTGGTAAAGCGAATATGCAAACTTCTGCTAAAGGTGACAACAACTTCATGACACATCCTCATCACTCAGTTTGCCGATGTATCACAATAATGTCTCTAGAACGATTTGCATTTACTGGATTATTCAGTAAGTGCACAAGATTATTTACAATAATCCACTGCAAACAGGAAAAGCATAATAAGGAGGCAAGGATGACACTGCTATAAAGACAGCTCTGAAGCTCATATTGTCAGTGTCAGGGTTAAAGTCACTTTAAACAAGCTTCCTCGCTCCCTCTTACAAGCACATCCACACTGGAAGGAAGAAACCAAGTATGAATGAAGAGAGAGCATACCAGCAGCCAGCTATGGCTAGCTGCAGCTCCTCCACCCCACCCCCACCACCACACCCCATGATGCCAATAAGCGAGCCAGCAACACTGAGGGTAGGATTGTGGGTCCCCTCTCACCCCCCCCCCCCTCCCTGAGCCCACCCACCAAATTCCCCACTTGCCTATAACACCAACTCTATTTCAAAAGATTAATAAAAAATGTGTGTGGTGTGTAAAAAATGTGTTACTGGTCTATGCACTGCGTTGCGCGAGCATGTGCAAGTGTGAATGTGTTTGAGGCTGCAGACTTTTTCTTTAGGGGCACAATGGCTGTCTAGCCACTATAGTAGAACAAAACTAAACCAGGTGCTTATGTCATACTATGCAAGCATACTTGGTAATAATGGTAATTTTCAGTCGCCCCAATTATTTGGGATGGGATGACATTACTTCTCTGCATTCACACAGCAACTTAAATATTACGGCACCCAGCACTTACTATGCTAGGATCACACACAGAGCTTTACATGCATGACTGTATGTGTATAAAGAACATATTTCAATAAATATCTATCTACCGACACTATTTTAAATCTTGGGTTTAGTTTATTATCGAATGTCCCCTCCTTTTGCATTGCATTTGACATACTTCAAGCAGGCGAGTAAAACAGAAAGATTGTTTTGCATGCACCAACATGTTCTCTTCTGGTCACCAGGGTATGAACACATTTTGACAACACTGCACAATGTAATAAAGTCTAAGTAACTGAATTGCAAGTTATGTTGAGCAGAATACAGTCACCATCTTGAGTGAAGGTGTTCATACAGTACACTTATTTTTATCTTATTGTATTTCAATCTTTATGTGTTTTGTAATGAAAATCTACTGGAAAAAAAAGAATGCTAATATTTACTTACCAACCAGTGTATGCCCACATCAACATCACGTTTTTACTATGCCCAGTATTCCAGGACCATGTGCTACAGGTCACCCCAACGGTGCTGGCCATAAAAGCAGTAAACATTTACCAACCTCAACCACAGGAAGTTTCCCTTCATTTCTTCTTGTAAGACAATACACAATGAGAAAAGACCTCACCCAGGTCATATATATGTGTCATGGTTTAAGTGATCCATTCTTACAAACAAAGCTAGTCAACTACCCGACAAGACAGGAAAAGCTCCACTAGAGTTTTTTTTTTTATATTTAAGTGTCTATATGAGGCAGACTGGACTGCACGACAGGAACAGGAAAGATGAAGAGTAGTGTGCCTTTCTACCTCAGATTATATATGTATTTATATACAACCAGGGTGAATTAAAATCAATGATTTAAAAAAAAATTCCACAAGATCCAGTGTACAGAACTTTGTGTCCACAATGCACATGATGCACACAAGAATGGTGGTATTTATACAATGGATACAATGATTACTTTGGATGAGCGGTTCAGGACAGATAACTGGTGAATTAAACAATGCCATTCCCCCTTCCAGCTGTCATCACCCTTCTTCTGCTTTACTACTTAGCCTGCTAGAAATATTGCATCCTGTTATTCTCATCGGTTTCCTGGGAAGAGCCGACTGTCTATCCGTTCTAAGTGATTAAGTACACACATTGCAAAGCTGTATATACAACTTAATGTGAATGTAAACAATGTTTTTAATAGCTAATGAAAAAGTAAATAAAAGCAAAGTGTACGCTGCAATGAGGTAAAGCAAACTTCCAAGTATGTTAAACTTTGCCCCTCTGCAGGGATCATGGTAGGTACAGCTGAAGACTGTAAGAGACAGACCTGAAAAAACAAGGGAGGAAACCTAACACACACACACAGATCAAAGGTGCAGATCATTTTGTTAACCACAGACTGCATTAACTTCCCCCACATCTACAGGTCTAAATTTGAAGGTTAGTAACAGCAAAAACTTATACGGTATCTGCAGGCAGTATGTAAAAACACAACATTATTTCAAGGAAAGAGATACTGTAGTAGGGAATGCTGTATTGTCATATGTTCTATAGATCAAATGTTTAGATTAAACCCCTACATACAGGTTCATGTTGTCTTTTTACCAATTAGTCTGCTTCAGACTTTATTCACCCAGAGAGATCTCATGGAAAAGCATAATGATGACATTGTTGGGACAGGCAGACTTCCCTGGTAACAAGCGGCAGTTGTCAAATCTTGTCACGGTTATGAAAAGTGATGAACACTTAGGGCCCTTTCACACTGTATGCATTGCATTGAGTATTAAAAACTTGTGAGGGGGGGCGTGGCTTGGACGGCAGCCGAACAGGACATGGCTGCCTAGGGCTCCCGCTTT
>CM070033.1:93062005-93079547 GCA_036250615.1 Ptychadena robeensis
GCTCCCGCTTCCGCCGAATCTCGCTCCATCTGCCTCAGACGCACAGCCATGGGGAAACAGAGGACCCGCAGAGACCTTAAGACCCCGCCCGTCCGGCGGGCTCGTCGGGCGCGCCACAGACGTCCACGCTCTTCCTGGGAGGACCCACGTGAGCGGCGGTGCCTGTGATGGTGGCGGCCCCCGGTCTCAGACCTACGCCGAAGGTAGCTGCTCAGGTAGGGGACCGTCTCCTCCGCTGTCCCCGATCGGTCGGCCTTCCACCCACTCCAGTGGACCCCCATGTGGGAGGACTTTCCCCCTCTCAATGCGGCCTCCACGTGTGCCGCGCCGGCGGCGGAGGTGCGGCCTACCACGCTGCACCCGGGCCTTCAGGCTTGCCACCCATGCGCGGACCCTTGCCACCACGGGTCCCCCGGTCCCCCGGCTGCTGACCTGACCCGTTCCGCTGATCCCTGGGCCCTTTCTCCAGACCCCCTTGGCCTCCCCAGCTCACAGGCCTCAGAATGGGCCTCCTGCCTGGCGGGTCCCCAGCGATGGTGGCCAGTTCTCCCCAGTCTCCCGGCCTCAGGCTGTGCCCTGTCCCACTGACTGGCGGATGCCCCGGAGGCCTCGGCTTACCTGCTTAAGGCCCCCATCCTGTGCCCCCATCCTTATGCCCCTCCCCAGGCCCCTCGTCCCCGGACTGTCCCCTTGGCGTCCCCCCCACCCCCCCTGCCCCCTGTGTGCAACATGGCCTGCTGATGGCCCTCTGGAGTGGGGTTTTACTCCTGAGGAGTTTGCTAGGCATATCCTACCCGACAGGACTTCGCTGTTATTCAAGAAGTAGAGAGCCTGTCCTCGAAATGGCTCCCTGCGTGACTTGCCACTTCTGATCGTGGGATGGTGGATCGGGTGCTCATGCCTAAAAGTGGGTCATTCCCTGCCAGTGCAGTATATTTAGGCCTCCGAGGTGCGGACTAAGCGTCATTGGAGGACTTGGAAAATAGGGGCGCCGCAACAACGTCCGGTGGGCCTGCGAGGCACGGTGTGGGACTGCCTATGTATTCAGGCCCTCTTTTAAAATCCTGGGTCGCCTCTACCACCGCTATCAAATGGACAGCACGGCTTCGCCCCAGGGGCCCCCTCCCACCCAGGATGTCGTTGCTGGTTAGATTCCCACTAGAGGATATCATGCGGAAGGCACGGGCATGCGGAATCTTGAGTTGATGGCTCTCTACAGCTGTCCTGACTCTCTAAGTACACGTGCAGCAGCGCGGGCCCTAGCCGTGCTCAATTTTTCGTGATGCTGGCCACCGTACGTTGGATTCCCCTCGCCTGTCTTGCGACGGGTGGGAGATGGTGATCTTTACTCGCCGGAGATCTGCCGGTTTGCCGAGTGGGGGTACCTGTCCTGCACTACCGATGGCCCCCTGCGGCCCTCCGCCACCCCCCGAGCAGTGGGTCGAGGTGCCCAGCGACGCGCTCTCATCCATCTCCCAGGGGCCTCATGTGATCGCGTGGGTTGCGGTTGTGCCTCGCCATGTGGGTGCTCCCAAGTGCGTCGATTGTGCCTTTGTGCATAGTCTCTGATTTGGACTCGGGCCCCGTTTTTCTTGGTCTTTTGATTTTTGTTGTATGCCTCAGTTTGCTTTTTGAATTACATTGTCTCAGGTCACGGACTGTATGGGTGCGGGGACGTGTTGTGGGGTATGTTATTTTTAGCGCCATACTGGCTCTGTTATGCGGTGTTATGTTCTCCCTGTGTTTGCGTTTATTTTTAGTTTGGAGTTTCGCTTGTTTAGTTCTATGGGGGTCACGGAACTTGGTACGCGGTTTGCTTGCGGTGTTGTGTGAGCACATATACTGAGGTTCGGGGTCCCCCCTGCTGATTGTCGTGCGCCTGCCGGGGTGATGTTGTGGGGCGCGCCGAACTCTCTTTCGCTCGTTCCGAATATTTTTTTCTATATATGTGTAGAGTTAGTTTTGTGTTTACGTTTGTTCTGTTTTTCTTTGTTTCTCTTTTCTTTTTTTTTTTTTTTCTATGCCGGCTGTCCCCTCACCCCGGGTATGCGGTGCCCCGGGTCCTGGATGTCTGTGTCGCGTTGCCGTCGTTGTGCGTGTGGCCTTGGGTTCGGGATGCCCTGCCCGTGCCTCAGGTATTAGCGTTTTCTTCTCCCCCATCTCCATGGTTAAGCTGATTCGCTGAATGTCAAGGGTGATTTAACACGAAGCGGCACTTGACTTGAGAGAGATAAGTTTGGGGGGGATGTGGCGTTCTTCAGGAGACGCACTTCGACCAGGGGGTTCCTTCCAATTTGCCCTTCGTCCTTCCCAGGCATACAGGCATCCTCCTCGTAGGGGGGGGGGCCATTTGTTTTAAAGCGCATGCCCCTTTCCAGTAGGGATTCCTATAGTGCCCGAGGGGGCTATTTTACTTCATGGCATTGGAGGGTCTCGACTCACATTTGTACATTACGCCCTAATTGGCTAGACCCTTCCTCGGTCAGTGTATCGGGTTGTTTGCCTCCCCATAGTACTGGTGGTGGTGGTACTTTAATGTGCGTTTTCCCCCCAGGGATAGGTTAGCAGTTCCTCCCCCTCGCCCGGATGTCGTCAAGGCTTTCGTCAGCGTCTGGAGACATGCGCTCTTTGACACTGGCGGGTCCACCCTGGCGATCGGACTTTACTTTTCCCATCCCCCAAAATGCATTTCGGTTGATTATTCTCGTGATACCGACCTGCGCTGGCTCCTTCCTCATTCCGATTCTGGTCCATCTGCCCGATGTGTGTCCCGGACCTTCGTCTCCCCTCCGTAAGTGCCATGCAGTTGAATGATTTCTCTAGCAGCCCCTCTGTGCACAGTGGAAGCTCTCTTGCCACTATTTCCTGGAAAGTGTCCCCTGAGGTTTTCGTCTACAGTGTGGAAGCCCATAAGGCGTGTTTAGGGGCAGTGATAGCCACCCGGCTTGAGCGGGATGCGAGGGAGGCGCTGGCCCTGGAGGCGGATCTTAACGCCTTGAGGCGCCGGTTGGCCATCCGGCGTTCTTGCCCCTGATGCGGCGCATAGTTGCCCTTCGCTCGCGTCTCCCCGGGCCTTGGGTTTGGGTCGGGTTGAGCGCTCCCTCCTTCGTGTCCGCCAATTGTACTATGCCAGGGCAACAAAGCCCACACGCTGCTGGCCAACAAGCTTGGGAGCAGACTTATTGCTCTTCTCCCCAGCGTGTGTTAGATGCGGGGGGGGGGGGTTGCTCAGTCCCACCCGACAGGGGATTGCGCAGCTTTTCATGATTAATATCCACCCTGTATTAACAAAACCCGGATATCCCTTACTGCCCCCCCCTTCCAGCTCGGGGGGAACGCATGCGGCAGTTCCTCTCCTCGGGTGGCATGCCCCCGCTGCTCCCCGAGGCTTGCCTGGAACTCAAATGCCCATATCTTGAACAGGAGGTCCTTGACACCATAAAGCGCTCCTCGGCGTAAGGCTCCGGGCCCTAGGGCTGCCCTACTCCTATTATAAGACTCTCCCGTCCTGGTCCCCTATGGTGAGTGTTCAACGGTTTCTGTCCGACCTGCCCATTCCCACGGAATGCAACAGTCCTTCATGACGTGATCCCCAAACCTGGTAAAGACCATCCCACTGCGCCAACACCGCCCGATAGCTCTCTTAATTCGGACTAAAAATTTATTTTTATAAATTGTGTCTCGCGCCTGACCCAGTTCCTCCCTGACATCATTCACAAGGATCAGGTGGGTTTTATGCCTTCGCCAGGGGGGGATAATACCCGGGCGGGTGGATCTTATAGCGTGGCTAATGGGGGGGGATAGAGGCCTCTCCTGAGCTAGATGCAGAGAAGGCTTTTGACGGCTTAGTTGGCCCTTTCTGTTCTGTCTCCAGTTGTGGGAGTATGGCCCTTTGCAGGCCCTGCTCCATCTCTACTCCAACCCGACGGTCTGGTCCGCATGCCGTTGACTCTTCATTCGACCGTTCCTATCTCTAATGGACCCGTCAGGGCTCCCTCGTAGCCCTTGCTGGTTGCCTGCATTGAACCCTGGCTGTATATAGGAAGTTCCAGATCGCATGGCATTCCGGTACGGGACCGGAGTTGGTGTGTTATTTGTATGTTGAAAATTTCTAAATAAACAGTTATACAAAAAAAAAAAACTTGTGAGGTTTTTTTTTTTAACCACACACGTTTTTACACAACCAATGTTTGGTCCAATCATTTAGCTAGATACACGGGTCGGCTTTTGCTCAATCAATTTCCGATTTGATCGATCGTACTACCACACAGTGTAATTGGTTTGTTTCTTACTACGTACTATGGAGCGCATGCGTATTACGATGGCTCATACAACTTATTTAAGTTTAAGCTATGTTTAAGTTTAAGTTATGCCCAATGAACCTTTAGCTAACTGGGCAATGCTCAATAACATGGGTGTTTGAAACAAATAGTATGCAAACAAAACAAAAAGAAGAGAAAGAAAGTTAGAACATAAAATCAGAAATGAATGAGATTGTCACAAGGTCTTTATAAGTTCCGTATGGTAAGATCTTTAATCACCTGTATGCAAGTTAATCACCTTGTACAAAATCCAAGGCCTATACCAGGCCAGCCGATGGCTTCTCAATCCTACAAGGATATAGGTTCACAATTCGGTGCTGTAACCAGTTGTCTACCAGCTCCCCGAGGACTGTACTTGGTGTAGAATTAACAAGAGGCAGAACAGGGGTTTAACTGGACCCACATTTTATATAAATAGTGTTCTCCAGAAGAAGATATTCAGCTTATTCAACAATTTACAAAAAATTAAATTGAAGTAAATCTTTGTATTCCCCTAGTCTTCAGCATGATTCAAATACTTATTTTTAGCCTCATAGAAGTCGTATTGGAATACTGGTAGAGAAGAATGAAATGGAAGCATAAATCCTCACTGTTCCCTGCTGTTTCAGATGCTTTTCGGAGATTAAAAAGTGCTCACATTGCTTAGATATTTCAATCAGATGCTACAAAGGGGATTAATGTCTGCTTTAAGTTTGTGCTTCCAGATGGTAACATTGTATTAAAATATCTTCCATGTTTATTAATTATTTTTAATGTGTGTGTTGATTTAAAAGCAATAGTAAAAACATCAGATCATCCATTACAAAAAGAATATGCATTATAAATCTTTGTACATACACGCTACGATCCACGTCTAATTTTGCGGCAGATCGACTGCCGCTCCAGTTCCCGCCAATCGTTTGGCTGCAAATGGGATGTGCCCACCTAGACAGATCGACCAGGATCAAACCGCAAGTTGGATCGCATGGTGATCAGACTTGTTGGTAAATTCATGGCCGATCGCAGCGCGATGACATCATCACCATAGAGAATTGGGCGGAGATCATAGCGTGTATGGCTACCTTTAGACTGTGAGACAATATTTAAATTGCAAATTAATCCAGGGCCATGGAGTCGGTAGATAAATTATCTGACTCCTCAGTTTCTAATACTTCCTACTCCTCAGTATTTAATATGCTAATGTATTTTATCCAATAATTTACTGTAATGGCCAATTAAGGCAAAAGAAAAACACAATGAAAACAACAAGGTTTTGTTTATGATTCCCCTTGAATCCCAGAGTCATGATTAAAGTTGAAGCTAACAATGTAAGTATTTGTCGCCTCAGCTGAATTACAGCGGTTTTTCCCTTTACTTCTACAAGTGTCTCTAGTCCGGCAACAAACATTTACTTATTATCAGTTAGGGTCAGTGCACAGTGGGCGTTGCGTTCCCTGTAACAGCGGAACACAACACAATGGATAGCGTCAATGTGCAGCATGCTTCATGGTCATGTGACGTGTTCGTGTTGCGGTAATGTTATGCACTGCGTGCATTTATTCTTATAGCAGAGAAGTAGTTAATTATGGCTGTTTGTGAATTGGGACATTTGAACTTTTTTTTTATTCCCATTTAAATTTAGTAGTAGTGGATAAATTGTTTGCAGACTCCAGTTACCCAAAATTGTCTCCGACTCCACAGCCCTGAATTAATCTAAAAGGAAGATTGATCGAGCAAAAGTAAATATGTATGTAGCCATCTTTATTGCTGCCCCTTTTGTCAGAATGCAAGACCAAAAAAAAAAAAAAAAAAGGAAAATGCACAGAACTTTAGTGGGGGACACAAACAGCCAATAGGAAGACCCCATGTTACTCATGTAAGATGTTACATGAGTACCGTGAAGAAGAATCTTAATCTACACAACTTAAACTGTGAACTAGAAAAAGAAACTGGTGTTTGGAAACATACTTTATAGAAATCACAGTTAATAAATTCCAGAAATAATTTACCAGAGGTTTCAAACTGCTATTGTTCAAGCTGCAGGCTCTGGTCACATGATTCCATGAGAACCAATAGGTCTCTTAGGCTGAACCTACACTTGTATCAGGGCGGGCACTATGGACATGTCCGTGCGTCCAGGGCTCCCGTCTATGATTTGGGTGCTGTTTTGGAGAAGTTAGGGCGTGGTATTCACCATGTCGCAAAACCATGCCTTATTTCATTTGAGCATACGGCACACAAATATACACATGCAGGGAATGATGCACCAGTATAGATTGCAAAGCAATTACCCGTAGGGGAAAGCCAGACATTACGTGGTTTTCCCTGTGTTAGCCGCACGTAGTGTACACTCGCCCTAAGGCTTCATGCAGTAATGCATAGTGCAGGATCCAACATTTGGGTTACATTTCACATGGCCATTTACAATAAGCAGCAGCTAGAAGAATTTCACAAAAGTTTCCAGCTACATCAAATAAATGGCACAATGAAACTTTGAGCCATTGAGAGACTTCCAATATGGTAGATGAAAAATATTCAAAGGTAGTGATGTGTAATAAATAAATGTAATACTGAATTGTAATTCAATGAGTCTTTTATGCCAATTTATAAGTCAGTCATAATGTGCATTGTTGTAATATTTATACATAGCTTGTACCAATAACTTCCAATTTATACTGCATATCAGTTCCTCCTGCTACAGAGACAGTATATAGGACAAGCTAGCTAAGCTCACAGTACCTTATCTGCCTTAGTTGAAAGCAACAAAACAAAATTGCCATAAAGAGCACCTGTCACTACATGTACATGGAAACACCCATGTGATATAAAAGAAAAACATATTGTCTGGACAACAACAAAATACAAGGAAGGGAGGGAGTACTTGTAAACACTACACAAGTGACAAGAGCTAATCTACACTAGAAAACTATCCTATAAATGGGTAAATAACTTAATGCAGTAGATCATAACTGACTGGATAATTAAAGGAATTTTCTATGGGCGGAGTTTCAGGACTTCCCCAGTAGATAGTAATGCTTCCCTCCAGACATATACATGTCATAATTCCTTTAAGAGAAGATGAAAATACCAGAAAGTCCCTTGGGAATGGTAGTGAACAACGCCTCACTAACTAAAGGATCACATTCCAAGTAATGATAGCCATGTCGATCTACAAGACAAACAGACATTGCACACCCAGGTATCCCTTCCTGTCATACTTCTAATCCCTGCTAGCACGCTCAAACAGGCTTTGGGTAGAAGAAAGATTCAAAAGATTTCAATAAACATCTGTAAAAGAAGTCTGAAAATAGTAACACTGCTTTTAGCAAGTAAAAAGCTCAGTTTGTTGAGAGAGAAAACAAATCTGAAATTTGTAAGGATTTACAAAAAACATTGAAAGGGATTTCATTTTAAATAGCAGAGAAGTTTAAACTGGGAACAAAAGTGTTCTTATTAACACCGATTAGATTTTTTTTTTTTAAACTCAAGTGGAAAATTAACAATCTGTTGGGGGACTATGGAAAATCCCAGCTTTTGTTTTTCAGCCACTGCAAAAGATCTGCAGCAATCAACCAATCAGGTCTGTATGGTAGAGTGGCCACGCAAAAGCCACTACTTAGTAAAAGGCACATAACAGCCAGCCTGAAGTTTGCCAAAAGACAGCTGAAGGGGCCAGCGGAGAGTGATCGCGCCTTCGCACTATAAAAGGGGAAGAGAAGGTAAGAATGTGAGAAAAATGTGGTAGGTAGTGGTCATCCAGTGGTTGAAGAAGAATTGAGAGGGACCAGCAAGTTATATTTATAAAAAAAAAAGTAAAGCAAACATCTTTACAGACACATTCTGCATATAAAGCCATTCCCTTTTTGTGTTTACTGCAAATTTACTGCTAATTTGTAGGGAAGGCTGAGATAAAATGTAATTGTATCCAAAGATGATTGCTTTTCTCTAAGGTTCAATTTAACATGACAGATTTTAGATGGTAAATCCCACACTTCTTAGCAATATAATTCAATAATCAATGTTTCCCCTTCAGACTCTTCAAAGATCAGATTGCATGTATTGTCATAAGAAATGTGTAAACTTTGTTTACATTTCCCCAAATTCCTACTCCCTAGCTTAAAATGTAACACGATTCATGCTGGATGCAGGTGAGGGGTGTAATATGCATAGGATTACACTATGTACACAGTTCAACTATTTAATATTTGCAGTCTAAAACTCCAGCCAATAGCTGCATTTTGGATTGTGCATGTAAAAACTACACATTACTAGAATGATTCTATGGACACTGCCATGGATAGGTCAACCTGCTCTTTGAAATGTGCTAGTTATGGGACGGTCATGCTGCATTAAACACTTCTAAAACCCATGTCCTAGAATAGGTACACAGACCAGAAGTTCCCTGAACTTTATTTTGAGTTAAAAATCTACAAAGCAATAAAAGCTTCAAAGACATTCATGCTTAATAATCCATCATTTCATGCATACTATAGGTTTAATTCCATGAGACGATTAAGCAATATTGTTTATTTAACAATTTTCTGCCAGCTACTGTTACTGTTGTTACATATTTTTCACAGTGCAGTATAAGAATTTACTCTAACAGAGGTGCTGTGTCCCTAGCTCAAATACTGCAATAGCTCCTAGCCTGGAGAACAGTAACATAAGCCAGGGTCAAGGGGAGGACATAAAGCAACCCATGCCTTAGTTGAAGGATATCCTTTTATTATTATTATTATTCAGAGAAAGAAAAGGAAAGGAAAGAAAGAAACAGAAAAAAAAAAGTTGCCCTCTTCAAAAGAGAAAGCATATACTGTGTACCATGTAAAGATAACTCCATTTAGTCAGCTCAATGCCTGTAGTACACTTAGTGTACAATGCTTTGGTCCCAACTACTGCGCCACATACCCCAAGTAATGAAGGACTGCTGTTAAGGTAGCCATACAGGGGCAGATTCTCCCTTCATAAATGAGGGACCGACTGCGGCAACATCCATGGTGGTCAATCGATTATTTCTTTAATTAAGGTTACAGTAGAGAACGTACATCAGGCTTCAGTGTAATCCTATGGAAATATTTAATCTCCCCCATTATGAAACAATACATGAAAAAAAAGATAAAATCAATGTCTAAGCCACCGGTATACACAGCGCGATGCCAGGCTGATTGCAGGGGCGATTGACCGGGGCTTGATGAAGTCATCATGCACGGACGGTCTTTCCAAGAATCGGTCGTGCACCATTTGTGTGTCGCCTGTCTGTCAGTCGAGCGCACGCAGCGGTTAATCTGCCACAAAATTGCCCAGCTAACATGATAGGAAGACAAAATTCAGCAAAACTAATAAAAATAATGAGTTTGTTGCCCTCTCTTTCCATATGGGAACAATTTACGATCACCTGAGAAAACCAACAGGTCAAACGTAATCCTCATTAAAATGACACAATACCCTTTCTGTTCTCCATCAGAACATTAATCATAATAAATGGGAATTTTAAGTTGTTCAGACAATGTTCCAGAGCGTGGATGGCTTTTCTCACCACTATGAAGCATATAGACAAATCATCAAGCACTAGCACTGTCACATGCAAGGAAAGAAAGGAGATCACATGCGGTTACATATATGTAAACACCAAGAGGTTTATTTTTTTGTCCCGGTGGCTGAAAACGTGCTATGGGGGAGAAAGAAAGAAGAGCATGTGCTGCTCAAGGGAATGGAGAGCATTTCAAGTAAACATGTTATCTTGCCCTGCATAGTGACAGACAATGTTATTTGAAGTTTGTTAATAACAAGCAACAATTTGGGATAATAACGAACAATTTAGAATTACAAACTACAAATATTTCTCAACAACCCCTTCACAACCTTAAATTAATATATTAACATAGTAAAACTAATATGCTGAAATCTCACCTGTGTCTTGTCGAAACTGTGTCAGTGTTGCAACGTCTATTATGTATGGAGCTAATTTGGGGTCAACTTGTCCAAGGGAGATACTCCTACTGTTTGCTAGAGCCCGTGTATTCTTTTGCTGCTGATAGGATTGCAAACATTGTTCTATATAAGTGCTCACGCTACTACTGTATGGTCTCCACTTGCCAAGTTCATCTTGCCATTCCCAAACAGCTACTGCAAAGGATGCTGGGTTCCACTGGCCAGCCATTGTAGGAGGTCCTAATGGTCCTGCAGCTCCTCCATTCTGGGGTGGACCAGCAGCCATTCTTAAAAAAAAACTATTCTTCTTTTAATAATATGATGATGTTGTCAGTTAAAATTTCCTCTCATGAGTACTGTGGATTCTTTTCAGTACCATTTTTCTAAAAAAAACAAAAAACGGACATTAAAATAACATAATTCCAACATTAAAAAGACACAAGCCATTTTTTTAGTACTACCTGGTTTCCACATTTACTTCAACTTTGCAGCCAAATCCATTTTAATTGAATTCCAATAATTTTCTTGGATAAGACAGCACTGTAAAAGTTATGAATGTCCTAAGGCAGGGATTAATAATGGACCACAAACGATCAATCATAGTAAGCCATTTGTTCTATTTGTGCAATTATCATCTCCTATTCTTTCCAAATACTTACTGTAAATTGTGGTAGACCTCCATGAAGAATAGGCCTTACAACATAGATGTATGCATGTACAACACAGCACTACGTTAGGGCACAAGACATTACTAGAAGCAGGGTTAACTTACTATAGGAGAACACTGTCCCTTAATTGAGTGAATAAGATAGAGAAGTGTTCACTTTAAATACTGAATCATTTGCCTGTGAACTTTGGATGGTTAAAGTGAACAGCACATGACTCAAATTATTATAGATGGCATATCTGTGTGCCAATAGACTAAAAGCTGTGTCACTATACAGTGGGTACATTTTTCACTCTTTGTTATATTGCATCTAAAATCTTCTTTTTGTTCCTCATTAATGTACACACAGCACCCCATATTGACAGAAAAACACTGAATTGTAGACATTTTTGCAGATTTATTAAAAAAGAAAAACTGAAATATCACATGGTCCCAAGTATTCAGACCCTTTGCTCAGTATTTAGTAGAAGCGCCTGTTTGATCTAATACAGTACAATGAGTCTTTTTCGGAAAGAAGCAACAAGTTTTTCACACCTGGATTTGGGGATCCTCTGTCATTCCTCCGTGCAGATCCTCTCCAGTTCTGTCAGGTTTGATGATGGTGAACAGCCATTTATAGGTCTCTCCAGAGATGCTCAATTGGGTTTAAGTCAGGGCTCTGGGTTTTTGTGAAGCTACTCCATTATTTTAGCTGTGTACCTAGGGTCATTGTCTTGTTGGAAAGTAAACCTTCTGCCCAGTCTGAGGTCCTGAGCACTCCCTGTATCCCTGTACTTGATTGCATTCATCTCTTCCTCCATTGCAACCAGTCGTCCTGTCCCTGCAGCTGAAAAACACCCCCAGAACATGATGCTGCCACCACCATGCTTCACTGTTGGGACTGTATTGGACAGGTGATGAGCATTGCCTGGTTTTCTTCACAAATACCGCTTAGAATTAAGGCCAAAATGTTCTATCTTGGTCTCACCAGACCTTCAGGTGTATGTTTGCAAACTCCATGCGGGCTTTCATGTTTTTTAAGCTGAGGAGAGGCTTCCTTCGGGCCACTCTCCCATAAAGCCCCGACTGGTGGAGGGCTGCAATGATGGTTGACTTTCTGCAACTTTCTCCCATCTCCCGACCCTATTTCTGGTGCTCAGCAACAGTGATCTTTGGGTTCTGCTTCACCTCTCTCACCAAGGCTCTTCTCCCTCGATAGCTTAGTTTGGCCGGACAGCCAGCTCTAGGAAGGGTTCTGGTCATCCCAAACATCTTCCATTTAAGGATTATGGAGGACACTGTGGTCTTAGGAACCTTAAGTGCCACAGAATTTTTTTTGTAACCTTTGCCAGATCTGTGCCTTGCCACAATTCTTTCTCCGAGCTCTTCAGTCAGTTCCTTTGACCTCATGATTCTCATTTGCTCTGACATGCACTGTGAGCTGTAAGGTCTTATATAGACAGGTGTGTGGCTTTCCTAAATCAAGTCCAAACAGTATAATCAGACACAGCTGGACTCAAATGAAGGTGTAGAACCATCTCAAGGATGATCTGAAGAAATGGACCGCACCTGAGTTAAATATATGAGTGTCACAGCAAAGGGTCTGAATACTTAGGACCATGTAATATTTAAGTTTTTCTTTTTTAATAAATTGGCTAAAATGTCTACAATTCTGTGTTTTTCTGGCAATATGGGGTGCTGTGTGTATGTAAATGAGGGGGAAAAAAAGAAGTTAAAAAAGATTTTAGTAAATGGCTGCAATATAACAAAGAGTGAAAAATTTACAGGGATCTGAATACTTTCTGTACCCACTGTAATTTAGAAGTATTTAACTCTAGTCAGGGTCAGGTAAAGATTTCACCTCAGGAGGAGCTGAACCAGCACAAAGAGAAGAGAATGATAGCATATGCAACAAGTTAGAGAGCGGACTTAGTGAATTAACTTTTAAAGCATTCTCTATCCCTCTTGTGAATTAAACCTAGACATTTTCCCGTTGATTTGAATGGGGAAAGAAAGGTGCGTCTTATACTCCGAAAAGAACAGAATATTTTTGTGTTTGTATACTCTGTCCTTCAAATCCTTTTTTATTCGATCTCTGTCACTTTTTGAACAAGTAGTTCATACTAGCTAATTAAAGGGAGTGGTAAGGTCTATTAGTTACTGTATAATTAAGTGATCACTGTGAGCCTGTGATTAGGGCTAATTCTCCAAGTCTTTTGTTATCTGGCGGGACCCCTATGTTAGGTGCAGTGCTTGGCGGGGGCCCCGACCGATCACTTTACCTGGCTGGCAGATGCTCTGTTCACATAGCGGTGAGCCAATCCACCAATGCAAGGGTTAACGTAACCAATCCCTAACAGCCAGGACAGCCAATCTACAAATGGTGGGGTTAGAAATGCAGGAAGGCCTAGAATTTGGGGGTAACAGGGAACATTATCAAGAGGACTCTACTGAATTGATGACAGTCTCCCTGGGTTTCAATTGTTCACCCAGGGGACCAATGACAGAATAAATTGACCATGAAGGATCCTTAACAATCTATTAAATTGTTAAGTTGAGGAAAATCTAAAACAGTTACACTGTAGTTCCTAGAAAACTGAACTGCACTATGTACAAGGCAGCTGAATGTTGCGCTAAGGGACATGTTTATAGGAAAGTTAGTGGAGTTTTAAAACAGATTGAGGAGGAGAGGGGTAATGGGGTACACAAGTCAGGGAGGAACCAGACAGAAAAAGTAGGGTGGAAAGGGCTTAGGTAGACAGCTCCTATGCAACACAAAATATATATGGAAAATGCCTGTGCAAAAGGCAGCAATAGAATAAATGGATTTTCCACCACTGCAAAATGTATGCCAAATGGAAGAGGAATAGATTTTGAATCATAGTGGATAAAGAGCAGGCGTTGAGAGGTTTTAATTATGCTTTTATTTTTTATAATTTAATTACACTTCAGAATGCCAGATATACTGGAATGTCCAAACGGCACTTAAACTGCAGCAGGGAAACCATAACACACCAGTTTTCATGGATGCAAAAATGATTCGTATACTATTGAATGATCTATAAAAGGTACCCATACACGTTGCGATTTTTCGTGCGATTTTAGCCCTTCCGACCGATCCGGTCGGTCGGGTAGGTCGATCGTTCGGGATTCCTAACATGCAAATGTAGTCCGATTTTTTTTTTGAAAAATCAGCCGAAAAGTCGGTCGGGTCCCGAATGAGGATGCCTGTAATTTTTGGACGGTCGGCCACTCTTAAAAGATTCCCAATCCAACCAGCCGATCGGTTGAATAATCGGCTGAATAATCGACTGAATAATCGGCCGAATAATCGGCCGAATAATCGGCCGAATAATCGGCCGAATAATCGGCCGAATAATCGACTGAATAATCGGCCGAATAATCGGGCGAAAAATCGGGCATCCGAACGACTTTTAAAAATAGCACTAAAGCAAAAATCGGGCATCGAAATCGAATATCGCATCGGTCCCCGAAAAATCGCAGCGTGTATGGGTACCTATAGACTGTAAATACTCATTTTAAAAAAGGATTTGGGCTGATATTCTTCATCTTAACAAGAAAGCAGAACTCGAACATATTGTCCATTTCAGGAAATACATTCCTAAATTAAAAGGAAGCAGCTTTCCAAAGTTGCCAACTCTGCAACCCTCATGAAACATCCTCGCTTCTGCTGCCAACAATCCTCAGGCCATTCATACGCTGCGCTTTCCGGTTATCTATAAAACAAACTATAAAACCCTTATCTTTTTATCACCCATGTACTGACCTGATCAAAACCTCTACAATGTGACCAGGTAAAGAATATTATAAGACCCAAGAAACATTTTATAAGCATGTCTCCATACTTTGCAAAGGTCTGTTGTGTCTGTGTTTTTAACTCCCTGCATCCCCTTGACACCCCAGGGAGCAGTTTTTCAGTTATGTTTAGGGGTGGGATAACTTCCTAAGTATAACTTTATATCAATAGATAGATATGTGACCTCAAAGGTGAGGCATGACATCACTGCAAATGCCTTTAACCTTTTGTTAACTCACTTTGTAAAACTCCTAATAAAATTGTGTAGGCTGTCAATGTGGGACTTCTGGCTAGTGCCTCTGCATACTTCTGGAGTCATAGACCCAAACCGAGAATGCTGTGAATTTAGAGAAAAGTCAAAAGTGCAGAGCATCACAAAGCAACAGAATGGTAAAGGCATTTCCATAAGGAGAGGTCGGCAATGACATGCGTGTAACAAATCCAGTCTGGAATTCAAATGATACAAAGTTGCTATGTGCATGTATAACATCTTAGCTGATAAAATCTATCAACACCCAGTTTATAAGAGTGAAGAAATCTTAGTTTATTATTGTCTATTTTTTTTATGTTTGACGGATCTCTAAATGACCTATCTAGACCACCCTAGATATTCAGCGTGTCCAACTCTGTTTTGGTCTACATAGTAGTTCACCCTTTACAAGTACAATGGTTCGAAATATACTGCCAACATATTCCCAATGTAGTTTAAACCCAAAAACCTGGGCGGGAAAAAAAATCACAGACTACAATTCGCCCGGTGGCTGCATAAAAAGTATAGGCACAAATCGCAGAATATAAAAATACGTACACGTACCGAGTGGGGGCCAACAAATCAGCGTTGGATTGCAGCGTGATGACGTGACACCCTTCGTAGGGACGCCGGTCTCCATTGAATCTAGCGGAATCGGCCAGAGATTATCAGATATGTCCATTCTCTGGCCGACCGAGCTATGTGGGCACCCCAGATTGGCGGGCGCTTTTGCCGCCGACCGACAGCCGCGAGAGTGCACATCGGTCGGTGGCAAAATCTGCCGCCGCATGTGTAGCAGTCTTTAAACTGGGCATAGATGTTTACATTTTCCTGCAATCTCTTAAACAGTTATGTCTGATTCCGATTACAATTATCAATCGCATACTGCACCATATCTTCGATTCCTGCCCATTCATTCCCGCGATTGACCGATAACGGACCGTGCGATCTCCAGCTCGCAGCTTTCCTGATCGGAAAAGGGAAGTGGGTTGTGGCGTGGCATGGATCGATCGCTGGAAACGATCACATGGCTCAAATAACACTTGATTCCCGACTGATCATCTAAAATTTTCAGACAAGTCCGATTCCTGATCGGTCGATTTTATGTACGATTTGGGGTCAAATCGATCAATAAATCAGTTTATGCATGCATCGATTTGTGACCGATCAATCGCAGTGGTCGATCTCACAGAAAATCGAGACGTCTAGGCACAGCTTTAGGCCTTGACTCCACGATGCGTTAAAACCCTGAGTTTGATGGATGTTGATGCATACATTGAAAATCAATGGATGTGTCTACATATCCATTGGTGTGATCCGCCAGCTTGCTCTGCGGTAAAATCAACACAGAGCACCGCGTTGACATTAACGCAATGTAAGCTGACGCACCCATAAAGAATGAATTGAGTCTGTTGTAATGCAAGAGTATGCATTGTTCGATGGGTTGATCAATCCGTTCATAGTAAAAAAACAAACAAAAATAGATATGTCACAGAGATATGGGATATGGGATGGGTTGCGTTTATTGGACCCGTTCACAGTGTTTTCCTAATGCATAGTGGAGTCAAGGCCTAAAGGTAGCAATACACACATCAACGTTTGCTCAACCAATCTTAGAATTAAATGCCTTGTGCAAAGGTAGCCATACACGGGTCAACTTTTGCGCGATATCAACTATCAATTGCACCCCCACAAATCGTGCTTGATTCATAACTGATCCATTCCAGAGTTCTGTGCATATGCGCCATTGTATCATTGCATACAAATCGATGGAAATACCTAGAAAACTCGTATTTGTTAGATAGATATTTACAGACAAATCCATTCACTTTTCAATAGATTTTCTGTTCGATGTCAATCACTTTGAGTCGATCATACCAGGTGGCCAGGAATCGATTCCCGTTTGATCAACGTCAACGGATTGATTTTTTGGTCTATCGAATGCAGTCTAGACACATTAATTCATGTGATTTTATCACATTTGGATCAGGAAAAAAGGAATAGATTATAGATAGATCAACTTAAAGCTGGGCATAGACGGGAAAATTTCCTGTCGATCCCCGTCCTGACCCGCTAATGCCGAGAATCGGCCGACGCCCTTTGTGTGCCGCCCATTACTTTGGCTGGGGACAGCTGTCCCCATCTGAACTAATGGGATCGGATCAAAATTAACTGTCATGTCGGATCTCCAAGAGGACGGCTGATTTTAGTCCAATCCTGCAAGTTAGCGCACCCGATTCCTTGCTGACCCGATCCTGATCGTATGCGGGAACGCATCTGATCGGCAGGTTGGGCAGGAATCGGCCCGTCTATGCCCAGCTTTAGGGCTCATATACACGGTAAACAAGCCATAAATGTAACCGAACGGGTGCTTAATGTTACCTCCGCTGGTCTGTCCAATAGGACCTCCATGGGATCCTAATCTAGATGCCCTGCGAACGCCTGCACTATTCTGGTGTCCCTCACAGGCAGTCGTCTCCCGTGCAGCTGCGGGAGCGCACTGTCGTTTCCCAAGCTGCTGTGGGCTGAAAGCAGCTCAGGAAACCACAGTGTAATCTCAGCCTAAATGAGATCGATTGAATAATAATAATATACCC
>CM070033.1:93086375-93106183 GCA_036250615.1 Ptychadena robeensis
TAGATAGATAGATAGATAGATAGATAGATAGATAGATAGATAGATAGATAGATATTTCATGTTAATCTTGTCTACAGGTTTACTGCCTGTTAATAAAAACCCATTTGTTATTTATGTACACATAATATTTTGCCACTTGTGCTCAAATACCATTGACATTGAATTTAGTATACAGTTAGGGAAATGTATTAAATTAATAAATTTAATTAATTAATTATAAATTAATAATATATAATTGTCTGGATCTATATACCCATTCCAGTATATATGGTAACTAAAAAAAAAATGTTCCCCTTTTATTTGGGACTTTAATTGGAATGTTGGAGGAGGAAATAACCAAAGGGTTGCTTGAGAATTCTTGGCTTATAAAATATCAAATTTTATTAGGATTATTAGGATTTATTTATAATGTCCACATATCTCAAAAAAGACATATACAAAAAATTACGGTCACGGTCCATGATCTGAACACGTGTAAATAGTAAGTATACGTGTGCCTGGTATTGCAACATGTTTTGCCACAATCGTGGCTTCCTCAGGCAGCACACGTTCACAGTGGGACCCCCACTGGGGACACACATTGTATGTACTACTATCCCCTGAAAGATTTGGCAATATGGGTCTCCCTATGGACACTCGACCATCCCTGCATCACAGAGAGCGAGGCAGTATGGTGTGGAGGATAATACAGGACTCTTAGCGAAGATAACCAGAGTGATGTCACATACACCTTATAGTAGAGGCCATAGAGAGTGTGTAGCAATTTAAAGTCCATGGGAAGATAAATAGGTTAAAGCGTGTATCTAGGTTCGCGTGGTGGCCGCAACCCTCTACCCCCTTGAACAGGGAGGGGGGGGGGGAGTTAGGAAAATAAGTATTTGTTCCCCTGTTGATTTTGTATGTTTGCCCTCTAACAAAAACATGACCAGCCTATAATTGTTATGAGACAAGCTATATTACCTCATATGAGGAAAGGTAAGCCACGCTACCATATTGTAAGCGTGACACCCTGGTGTACATATAGAAATAGAGAGCGTTTCCCTTAGGAAACTTGGGGCTTTTGAGGCCCATGCACAGTAACATGCAACATGTGAACATTTTAAATTTAAAACCAATCTTTATTTATACATTAGGAACCAAAACACTTTAAATGTATTCCAAAAACAAAATGCAGTGTTGGTTGTACTTAATCATAAATCAATTTCGTTACTTGACAATAACATAGTAGCTTGATGCGTTTTACCCTGTCTTAGGGCGTCATCAGGAGTGGGTGTAACAGATATGTGATTTGCAAAAAATGTATATCCTCAAAAGTCCTTACAGCCTTATCCTCAGCCGGGGTTACCGGTATATAACCTCCAGTGCCAGCGGGTTGTCCCGTCCAATCTGGGAGAGCATAGATCAAGTCCAAATCTAAATAATCACTAGGGATGGTCGAAAAATTCGCAGTGCGATTTTTTAAGTAGAATTTTGATGGGGTAATTTCGACTTTTCGACAAAAAATTAGAAAACCAGCCTGATATTTCGACTGAAATCGAAATTTCAACTTAAAAAATAACTTTGTTTTTGATTTGCCGTGCCGCTATTTCGCGTGCGAGTATCGCCATTTTATTTTAAAAAAAATCGCATTGGCGGAAATTCGCATTGGCGAAAATTCGCATGGTGCTAGCTAACTTTGTCAGCTTATTGCAAAGCCTCTGAAAATGGTATCCTCACAAAAATTGCCGGAGTTGTAGAGAAGGGTTGGGGGAACATTTGAAAACAATAAGCTTTGCTCTAACATGTCAAGTTTGTGTATAAATTGGGTTTAAATCTCAGCTCTTAATGTAAAGCTCTGCTACTATGTACACTGATTCTTCTATTATAGCTCAAGCTCCAGCAAATCCAAATTTTCCACCTTATGTGAATTTTTTACCTTATGCAAATTTTTGGCGTTATGCGAATTTTCGACTTCGACTAGAAAAAAAGTCGAAATTTCACAGTCGAATCGAAATTCGATTGGGAAACTCGAAATTTAAGTAGAATCGAATTTTATTCATTTCGACCATCTCTAATAATCACTTATCCATGTAATGTCTCCTATATAAGAACTGATCAATATTGGGAAAAAGTGACACATATACTATGAATCCCTGTTCACTGATTTTATATAGTTATATAGAAACATTGTTACTTCCTCTTCTAACATAGTGTGCCGACATCCATAAATCTCTCTACAAAAAACAAAAACCGAGAGGGGGATAGAGAGCTATGTATCAACTCTCATCCATCCTCTCCAGAATGGAGGCTCAAACTCCTGGACTTTTAAGGCACATTTTAGAAAGTGATGGTTGATAATATCGTATATATAAGATTTTTATTAAAAACAAGGTCCATACATAATTGTTAACAATTTATGTCATCACTGCATGATTATAGATGTCACATGATACAAAATACACTTGACAATTCACATAAAAATTGCTCTTACATACAGATAATCTTTTACTATAAGCAATTGCATCATACTATTGTTGGGCATTATCTCGACGCGTTTCGCAGTATCGGCTTCCTCAGGAGATCCAGCCCTTGATCAAGTCTCCAAATCTATTAGAAATATGTACAAATCACTATTCATCATACTTTGAAATATTCATATATATGTATACATGTACATATATATACTTACTCATGTAGGTAATTGAGTTTACACTCAGACATGGAAAAATCGATGCAGACCACCTTGGGGACGGTCCTCCCAGCCCCCCAAGGGGAGTGGAAAGAACAACGGGGAACAACTTCCGAGCAAATGGAATCCCATGATCCTCCCCATCAGCTCCAACATTATGGCCACTGGCAATCAAAATGGCAACTGGGGTTAAACCTAATCAAACAAACCCCCACCCAACCCACAAACGTCTGATTTTTTCCCCAAGGGTCTCCTGGAGTGCCTTTAGTCTTTGTTGGATGTTGGCAAACCAGGAGGCTTGGCAATTTCTATTTCTTTTGTTAGGCTGCTATTACCCCTTGTGAGGTTAATACTGTTTTGTAATATATGTTATATAAAATAAATATTGTCAGGAGCCCTAAATAGAAACTTTTGAGTGGACTATCATCGTTAAGAGCCCCCCTTTGAGGCTGAACCCCCACAATATGTTAAATGTGTTACAACTTCAACTGTGTTGTTGGTACTAATAGGTGTATGAGATTGTGCTGCCCTCTTGTGGTGAACTGTGAAACTCCAGGTGAACCTGTCCAGTTACTGTTACCTTAAAGATTTGTTTAGATGCAAATGGGGAAAAAATTTTTGGGGGAAAAGTTATTTCCTGGGAAGTATGAAAACTGATTTTTTTTGTATATATGAATACCGTAATCTTTAAAAAAAAAATTGATACCTGACACCTTACAATTAAGAGAGGCTGTACTTTATTTTTCCATGGCTATATATTTACTGTATGTTTCGTTCTTACGAACTTAATCACATATAATTTTTTTCACTATGTGCAGTTCTTGAATGTAAATCCCTTACTTTTAAAGATCCTGGCCCCTCTAGTTCCCAGTGTCCATGATCTTCAGCCGGATATTCTCCCTACAAATACTCCAATAGCAGTGACATCACAGATGCCCAAACAAATCCGATCCCTTAAGTTAAAGGTCACATACCTTGAATAAAACTGCTCTTTTTATTAGTTTGTTTAGTTTCGTTTGCTGATTCCCCTTTTCTCAGACTGCAGCACTATAACCTTGTAGAAAGTCACAAGGTGAGGGGATGCAGCACAGAACTGCAGTTACCAGCATTTAAAAGATTCAGTCATGTCTGAACCAGCATCTTAGTCCAGGAAAAAGTCCAGGTCTTTAGTTAGTTAGTTGTAAAAATAAACAAAGGCAGATAAATACATTGTCAGTAAGAGTACTGCAGTCCAAAGTAATAAGGTGCCCATACATGCAAAGATGGGCGCTAGATCGTTGGCCGCTTCGAGCACTGACGTCGCGCTGTGCATGCTCGTGGCCATAGATCTAGTGCCATCTAATGCGGCCACCTCTGTTTTTAACTGATCCCGCTTGAAGATAGGTCGATGAAGCAAGTATCGGACATGTCTGTAAATCCTGCTCGATCAAAATTCTTTGGACGTGGACCAGGGTCCCCAACAAAAGGATCGGACGGGAATCAAGCACTTAAAGTGGTGCTCCTTGATGCTTGTCCATTCAATGGGCGGCCAAGCACAGCATGATGATGTCATCGCAACGTCACCACGCTGCACTCGATCAGGTCATCAATCGAGCGCCTATAGTGATGTGTATGGGCAGCTTTTCACTGCTATTCAGCAACATTCACTTTGAACAATGTCCTACTGCAGATGATTGTGTTTGCCCCTAGCTGTCATCTTACGGACGTAACCATGTTGTGTGACCTTAGAGCCAAAGCTGTGACCTTAGCCAGAACAGTGGCAATTTTTAGCTACATTTCAGTTACCCTCTTCTGCTAGGATTGTGACCACGTGTTTCCCTCGCCCCATTAGACTTGTTCCTACTTTTGGAACTCTTAAAAAATCCCTGAAAACCCACCTCTTCAGTCTCTCCTACCCATCTTCTCACTCCTAACATCACAACCATGCCAGTCCCATCCCCCCACCTATTGTACACTCTGATCCCCAAAGTATTAGATGGTAAGCCCATCCAGGCAGGGTCCTCTATTCCTCCTGTGTCATAACCTGTTCCTGTGTGTACTATTTTGGGTTGTATCTCCACTCTAATGTATTGTACAGGGCTGCGTAATATGTTGGCGCTATATAAATAAATGATGATGATGATTGTCTGTCACCTTTCCTGAACTTTTCTTAGATTCAACTACATTTTTTGCCATCCACCTGGCCAAATGTTTCTCAGACCTGATTAGCTCTCTCATGACCATGTCCCTTAACTGTTTCTCCCACCAGCACTGCCCCAACCCTTCATGAGACCTGGCTGGTTAGGTTTGCTTTGCTTCGCAACCTGTTATCAGGCCTATATCACAACACTTAGAGCAGTGATGGGGAGCCTTTTAGAGATTGAGTGGCCAAACCTGAATCTGTTTATTTATCTAAAAATCATGTGTGATTAAATTTTACCTGAATCACACATAAATCATTTACACATACAAATCATATGGATAGTTCATCTCAATGTTATCTGGGAGATTCAAGTAATATGACAGCAAATACGACAGACTCGAGTCAGCACCAAAACTGGATAAATAGCTTCTCAAGAATGTCTGTAAAATGTAATTTTACTCAAATTTAATTTTAGGCGAGGAATAAATCTGTAAATAAAAAATGGCCCAGATAGCACAGCAGTGTACCACATTAGATGCACTTGATAAGAACATCATTACACATGAGAGGTTCACCCTATTTAAAAATGTAGGGTTTGTTTCTACTGCATCTTTGTTACCCACGTTGGACGTGCATGACGCTGACGTGTCCATGCTGCCCTTTGTAAACATAGCCTTAATTTGGTACACTATGAGGAAACCTTTCTTTAAAGGTAGCCATAGACGCCTCGATTTGTCTGCAATCAATTCTCGATTTGATCATTCCTGTCAATCTAGAAATCAGCGATCAATCAGTTTGCAATCAATGGCACATCACCTTGGGAATCCAAATTGAGGTTGATTTTGACAGGAGCCGATGGCTAAAAAGGCTTATTCCTCAAAATTCACCTATCAGAAAGGCTGCTGCGTAGGAAGCTTTGGGTCAATCGCACAGAAAATGGTCGATTTTCTTCACCAACGTACTTAGATTGACAAAGCATAGGTCTGCAGTACTCGATTGACCACTGTAAACGTGTGCGGTAAGCAGTCGGGCAATAATTTAGTGAAATAAACCCATGTATGGATACCTTTAGAGAAATGTCACAGCCAGACTGGAGTTCTGGAATATTATTCTTGGGCAGGTTGAATCTAAAATTAGATTTAGACACCAGAGGAAATATTTGGCTTAGACCAAATTTAGCATTACATCAAACAAACTCATATCAACTTGTAGCATTGAGGTGGAGGAGTCATGGTTTGGGGATGGCTTGCTGCAGCAAGACTTGGCCTGCTCACCATTGCAGAATCTGCTTTGAATTCTACCATGTATCAGAAAGTGCATCAGGAACATGTGAGACCATCTCTAAGTGGACCAAAACATACCAGTAAGGCTATGTTTCCACATGTTTGTTAAACGCATATGCCTTAACGCATCTGGTTTTTTTTAATGTAATTTTTGTGTCAAAAACGCATACCCATGTGTTTTTGACACATTCAATGCAATCTCTATGGGTGCGTGGGCTTTGTGTTGACATAAACGCAACGCACCACAACTCATGCAATAAACGCATGTGTGTACTAGTCCATTGATTTATGTTGGATGTGTCAACATCCCTGCGTTTGACAACAATTTGACGTCTTGGAAACATAGCCTGGCTGAAAACTACGAAAAGAGGGTCCTGGAGTGGCCCAGATTTTAATCCCATTGAGATGCTGTGGGACGATTTGAAATGGGCTGTGCTTGCAAGACACCCCTGAAATATAATTCTACTTTGAAGAGTGGGGAAAATGTTCTTCAAACCGATTTCTAAAACTGGTAGTTTGCTATAAGAAGCGTCTCAATGCATTTCTTTCAGCCAAAGAGGGTAGGTATTAGATTAGAGGGTAGGGTTTCTTAAAAATTTCCTCAGAATAACAATATTTCTTGTTTTATAAGTCAAGGTTATTTTACCTGCCATTAAATTCCTTATTTTTCAAAGATAAATAAAACTGGCAAACATTGAAATGTGCATATTTCTTAATAAAGAGCAAATTATTTAAAGGGGTGTCCTAATTTTTTAGCATGACTGTATGTCATTACTGCCAAATATTACTGGTGTATCAGTATTACCAATGTACTTTTCTGATGTACAGCCAGATGTCTCCTAATCCAGTTCCTTGACTTGTTGCCATATTACTTCTTTCTCTTACCTTACCTAGGTATGCACTGCTGTTGCGCACTTGAGATGGATAACAGAATTTTGGGACTCTTGCAGAGATCACTTGACACCTCAAAAGTTCCATCAGTCCATCCTTGTCATCAAAGTGTCCTTGAAATGCTCTTTCTCACCTTGTTCCCTTTAGCTGACCAGGGCAGCATCGACAGCACATTCCTGCCATGACCAGATTAGCAGGCTCACACAATGGGTGTTTTGTTCAGAAAAAGGAAAACTTCACTTAAGACACTTCAGTCTGTGGTTCACATTGAGCGGGCTGCTGTACTGTATGCAAAAAGAGTCCTTTTGTTTAATTCTAGACATAGTTCAAATATTTTCAAATACTTATCCTTAGCCGTTTTCTTATGTAACATAATATTTAAACTTATTTTTTATTTTTGGACCAAACAGCACTGTCCCATAAGTTTTATTTTGCTGTATCACAATCAATAAATATAGGTTGGTGTTTGTTTTTTTGGGGCACAATTCTGATGATTATTTATGGTGTTTACATTTTTTTCACAGTCTAGTTTAGCTCTGCAGGGCACAAATTGTCAAAAAGCCAATTAAAATTTCTTGCAATGACATCATACCGGAAGGCGTGTTTTCACTGGATGATAAAGGTAGTAAATGTTGGCCTTGAATTCCACATCTTCTTAGTTTTTCCACTTTGTACTAACTTTGTAGATTTAGCAACATGTCCCAACCTCCATGCTGTTACTAGGGCTACACTTGCACTTAAATCCCAGCGTTGACCATGATAGTGCCCTGGCATTGGACCATTGGATACGCCAAGCACATAGTGTATCCCTACCCTGAGACATATGATTTTAATAGAAGCAAACTTTCGTTTCACCCATGATATTCTAACTACCCTTACTATACAATAGATTTTTACATGAAAGTGCATAAAATGCAAAATACCCCTGTCAGTGGCCTCTGTAAAATTGTATCTTTAGCCTGATTGTGAACAATAACTAAAACCATATTAATCAATTTAATTAAATTGATTTTAGTATTTACTGCCATTAGTAATATACATTCTACTGTAATTCTATGGATAAAACATCTTGTGTAGAAGGGTTGGGAGCTAGATCAATATAAGTCCATATGCCTACGTCAAAGGTTGGTTTGTCAGGAGCAAAGGTATGATGCTTATCTTAGTTTTCTTTGTGTATTCCCCCCCACCCAGACCATTGAATTATACTTCCAAGGTATGAAATCTATACTTTCCTTGCCTTTTACCTCCAATTCCCAATTTACTAAAAGAAGCTTCTAGATCTTGGCTCTTGGTTTGCTTCAAAGGTAATAGATGAGCAGACAACTGAAGCCAATTAATAAATTATTAGCGCTTAATTATGATAGGTTGGGGAGGGGGGGAGGGGGGGCGGCGCTCAGCTGCTGGGGGGGGGCTGTCTTAGCAGAGGCTCGTGCTGTATGGGAAGCCGGTTGCAATGCCAACTGTGTGACACCAGTGGCAGACATGGCACCCGGCTTCCTGTACAGCATGAAGCTCTGCTGAGATGTGCAGCTGTTTCCATCCATCAACAAATCTTCCACCACCCCATCGACAACTTTTTCTGATAGCAGGCCCCCCGCTCAACAACTTGCTCAAATCTAGGGGACCCATATTTTCCAGTATGGGGCCCGTAGATTTCTGATGGCGGTCCTGCATTAGGGTATAGAACAGACATGGAGAAACTAAGGTGCGGGGGCCAGATCTGGCCCACTTAGCTCTTTATTCCGGCCTGTTGTCACCTTGATGAAAAGAGACTCAGGGTTCCCTCTGCTTGTTCCCGTGCATATTGCCAAGAAGTGTCCAAATGTCCACCTTATCTCTGCTCATTGCAGTGACAGTGTCCTCATATGAAATATGACAGTTAAGTTTATTTTGCAAAAAAATATTTTTATTTACCTTCCTGGCAGTATGATTTCTTTCTTTGAAGGGAAATGAAAAAATATTACAATGTCCCTGCTGCATCCCCCCAGCATTATTAAAGGGTGTGTTAAGGCATGGTCATATTACTGCCAAATTCTGGTGTTGTGCAACTGTATATAACATTTGATTGAAAATCTGCTTTTACTACAATATAAGAGGGATCAGAACTGGACTATACTATGAGAAAAAAAAAGAAATGCTCATTGACTTAGTATTAACTTAGTCTAATTTGGACCTTTATAACCAAAACCATATGCATAGGTAAAGTGAATGAAGAAAAATGTAGTGACAATATTTTTAAACCAAACTTATTTGTACTTGTATGTTAGTTTAATTTGTCCTATATTTAATGTACAATGATGCATAATATGTTGGCTCTCTATAACTAAAATATATCATAATAAAAGCAAGGGCATATTTTAACATTTACATTACTGATGCTCCCAAGCAACCTTTATATTGAGTTTCCAAATTTAAGTTTGTTTTAATTAAATTGCAAAATAATGGCATGAGATGTTTAAATTCGGTGTTTCTGTATATCTACAGTAATGTTCTGTGCACTAATTTATCATGTGTATATTTCTGAGACTCCTCCTGAATGCCCCATCAGTCTCCACTTTCTATCATCGACCAGAGATCCGTAATTTTAGGCACTATCTGCTGCTGCCTTCCTGAAACCTGAGCCACACTTTCCCTCAGCCCACCTCAAAGTCTTCCCAAGACTCAGTCTCCTGTGTTTTTCTTTATTTTTCCTCACCAGCAAAACTTTGGTAAAAGAGTCCTAGTCCTGTAAAGTGCAGAATTATTACAGAATAATTCATGACACTCCTCTATGACGAAGACCTACTGGGTTGTTTTTGCCACTTCCATGATTTTACCAAGAGCAACGAAGCTGGTTTTGGGAAGTGATGCTGAATTTCTGTTTGGAAATCACTGCAGAAAATGAGGTATTTATACAATAACTTTCACCTATGATAATAATACCATAATGCAGTTGTGCAGCCCAGGAAATTATTATGCAGCTTGAATTTCTACCTATAATACTATTTTGACACATTTATATCTATAGTTTAATGATATTTACTTGAAAAAAATTATATTTTTTTAGATTTATATAATCTGAGATAGCAACTGAAAAACACTCAACTATATACTATGATGGTGTGCTATCTCCATTTAATTATTACCTTTACCTTGTTACAGCTTATAATGTTTATTGAGTTATCTAGATCAGAAATATAATAGGCCTATAATGAATGGCTGGTCATGGCTCCTTTTTAGTTGGTACTAAGGGCAAAAAGTTAAAAAACTAAAGCACCAATCACACAATTGCAGAGATTTCTTATGCAACAATTCTTTATGCTGCAAGAGCCACTTCCTCTGAGTCAAGGTTCTCTTTGACCAGATTTGGCCTGTGACTATGCAGTGAAATGAGAAGCAGAAGAGTAATGACTGCATCCCTCTGGTAATTCTGCTTTCTTTTCCTATTGGCATGCCTCTTCTCAGCATATCAACTGATTGGCTTCTTGTACTGCTTTATTTCTCACACTCAAGCCCTGTTGTGTTCTATACCAGGTCATATTATGCTGCTTACAACTGGACAAATAATGAATTGTCACCTTAAATAGTTTTTTTTATATCTGCTTGAAGTCTAGATTTAAGGCACCTGTATTATTAGGAAAACATATAGGGGTTTTGTTCTCTAATTAATATCGTGATACATAATTGAATTGAAAGTACCACCTGGTAGCTGTTTTTTACACCTTTGTTCTTGTGTTCAGAGTAATTCTAGCAAATCTGTTTATTGTTCCACATAGAGCATTATATATAAAAAACAGCCACCAAAACCTTCACATGAGAAAATCATATAGACATATAAAGTGCTGTTAAGCGATATTAAAATGACATCCAAGTTGTATACATCAAGATACTCATGCTGTGTGTCAATAGGTAAAGTAGTCTATGCGTTTCGCGCAATAGATAGGGTTTCCTCAGGACTGTAATTCAACTCTTAGATTTCTAGATGTAAAGTTATTGGAAGTAGTATATAGATCCAACCGGTGCTGGTTGATGGCATCTAATTCTTATTCAAATGAAGATCTGGTTGTATACAGGTACTCTTGTAATCCATGTGAAGTTGTAACAATTGCTTGGTATAGCCTTGTTTGGACAGAGAGCTGAGTGTTTTAAAATCCACATGGGCTTAAATGACAGTTGTTGAGTCAGCTTAACCTCCACTATCAAGTAAAAATATGGCTGGGGAGCTACAAAGATGCAGCAACAATATGCAACCAAGATGTTGTGATGGAATGTGGAACTTGAGTCACATTACATAGTCACAACAGAATAGGCCATTACAACAATAAATTGATACTATTTAGATAGCATGAGTTGTGGCATTTTACATTTACATTCTTCATTGCAGTAAAAAAAAAATATGTGACTCAAACTGGACTATCTCCTCCTGAGTGTAAATAGCACATGGGTAAGTTGTTAGTGCCAGAATTCAAAATGTGACTCTCCATTTGTTGGCTGAACAAAGACCCGCCTCCTGGTACTGGCCTGTTGGCTTGGCTGGAGAGAGTGGAATAAAAGCCCAGCCTCCTGGGATGCTGTGCTATTGCTCAGGGAGTTTGGGATTTAACAAATAAAAAAAATCTATTGTGATTCAATCTATTCAATCACAAAGCACAGGTCCTGTTGGTACTCCCATAGGGACAGAATTATACAAGCCTGGCCTGTAAAACAGAGATCCATATTGCTCCCATATTATGCTCACAGTGTTTGACCAGCTCATGTAGTAGCAGTATTTCACCAGCTCCTGTAGTGTGTTGAAAATTTTATCTTTTTCCAAAGCTAATTTCCAATCCCTGACTGATTCCTGTTGCATGTCTGCAGTGTTATCTCATGTGGTATGTTTAGATAGAATGGGTAGCTCCTATAATAAGCCATGTGTTTGAGTAGCTGTATAGTGTTCTTAGTGTCTGACAACTATTGTTTGTTATTGGCAGTGTCTGTAAACTTCCTGTAGCTAGTTAACAAGTTCCTGTAGGATGACCAGCTCCTCTAACACGGTGATAGTGCCTCACTTATGCAGTGTGTCTGCAGTTCTTGCCAGCTGTTGTAGTGTGTGCACATTCCAAAAAATGTAGGCCATGGTGTTAAGAATAATTGTAAATGAAATATATGTATGAAACTATGGTCCCTGGGCACTTTATTAAATGTACCCTACTTTTACCTGGGTGAAAATCCTTTTCATTAACCTCCCTGGCGGTGCCCCGTACAAACTCACCCCAAGCTACACCGGGGGGTACTCACCTATCTCTGGCGAGCCTGCGGTGACTCTAAATCTCGCTTCCAGTGCTGCTTTTTTTTTTGTATCTGCATCATCAGTGTATGCGTTATTGGTAGAGGAGAGGAGGGAGGCCAGGGAAACACAGCAGAGTGCTATATGTACCACATTGTTGAAAATGGCTCAGTATGGGCATACCACCAGAGAGGTTCAGAACTTCCATAATTCTTGATAGCAGAGATTCAACCAGGTGCTGGGAGCATTCATATGCGGTTTTGGCCCATACTGTTGTGATGACATCATGCACATCCATTAAGGGAATCTCTATCACATACAAAACATGCTCTTTTGAAATTGGTGACTGTGGAGGCCATTTGAGGACAATGTCATCTTCTAGAAACCATTCTGAGATTTGATATGTTTGTCTGCTGAAACCCATCAAAAACATGGCTGCATTGCAGTCATAAATGCACGAACATTGTCAGCATGGCTTTGGCAGGAAAATAGTACCAATAGAATAGTTTTTTTGTATATCCAGTCAGGTCCATAAATATTGGGACATTGACACAATTCTAACATTTTGGGCTCTATACACTAAAACAATGGATTTGGAATGAAACAAAAACCATTTACAATAACTGCAGACTGTCAGCTTTAATTTGAGAGTATTTACATTCAAATCAGGTGAACAGTGTAGGAATTACAACCGTTCGCATATGTGCTTCCCACTTGTTAAGGGACTAAAAGTAATGGGACAATTGGCTTCTCAGCTGCTCCATGGCCAGGTGTGTGATATTCTCTCATTATCCCAATTACAATGTGCAGATATAAGGTACGGAGTTTATTTCAAGTGTGCTATTTGTATTCTCTCAAGATGAGATACAAAGATATAACTATCAGTGAAGCAAGCCATCATTAGGCTGAAAAAACAAAACAAACCCATCAGAGAAATAGCAAAAGCATTAGGTGTGACCAAAACAACTGTTGGGAACATTCTTTAAAAAAAAAGGTACGCACGGGTGAGCTCAGCAACACCAAAAGGCCCAGAAGACCACGGAAAACAACTGTGGTGGATATCCGAATAATTATTTTACTGGTGAAGAAAACACCCTTCACAAAGGTTGGCTAGATCAAGAACCATTATCCAGGAGGTAGGTGTATGTGTGTCCAAGTCAACAATCATGAGTAGACTTCACCAGAGTGAATACAGAGGGTTCACCACAAGATGTAAACCATTGGTGAGCCTCAAAAACAGGAAGGCCAGATTAGAGTTTGCTAATCTAAAAATCAGACATCTAAAGTGCTTCCCACTTGTTAAGGGACTAAAAGTAATGGGACAATTGGCTTCTCAGCTGCTCCATGGCCAGGTGTGTGATATTCTCTCATTATCCCAATTACAATGTGCAGATAAAAGGTACGGAGTTTATTTCAAGTGTGCTATTTGTATTCTCTCAAGATGAGATACAAAGATATATCTATCAGTGAAGCAAGCCATCATTAGGCTGAAAAAACAAAAAAAAACCATCAGAGAAATAGCAAAAGCATTAGGTGTGACCAAAACAACTGTTGGGAACATTCTTTAAAAAAAAAAGGTACGCACGGGTGAGCTCAGCAACACCAAAAGGCCCAGAAGACCACGGAAAACAACTGTGGTGGATATCCGAATAATTATTTTACTGGTGAAGAAAACACCCTTCACAAAGGTTGGCTAGATCAAGAACCATTATCCAGGAGGTAGGTGTATGTGTGTCCAAGTCAACAATCATGAGTAGACTTCACCAGAGTGAATACAGAGGGTTCACCACAAGATGTAAACCATTGGTGAGCCTCAAAAACAGGAAGGCCAGATTAGAGTTTGCTAATCTAAAAATCAGACATCTAAAAAAGCCTTCACAGTTCTGGAACAACATCCTATGGACAAGATCAATTTGTACCAGAGTGATGGAAAGAGAAGAGTATAGAGAAGGAAAGGAACTGCTCATGATCCTAAGCATACCCCCTCATCAGTGAAGCATGGTGGTGTCATGGTGTGAGCATGTATGGCTGCCAATGGAACTGGTTCTCTTGTAATTATTGAGGATGTGACTGCTGACAAAAGCAGCAGGATGAATTCTGAAGTGTTTCAGGCAATATTATATTCAGACAAATGCTTCAGAACTCATTGGACAGTGCAGATGGACAATGACCTAAAGCATACTGCAAAAGCAACCAAAGAGTTCTTTAAAGGAAAGAAGTGGAATGTTATGCACCTGGCCTGAATCTGATGAGGATGCATTCCACTTGCTGAAGACAAAACTAAAGCAAGAACAAGCTGGAATTGAAGACAGTTGCAGTAGAGGCCTGGAGGATCATCACCAGGGATGAAACCACGGTCTGGATATGTCTATGCGTTCCAGACTTCAGGCTGTAATTGACTGCAAAGAATTTGCAACCAAGTATTAAAAAGGGAAACTTTTGGATCTTTAACAAATGGAAGTCATATATGCAAACTGTTGTAATTCCTGCACCGCTCATCTGATTTGGATGTAAATACCCTCAAATTAAAGCTGACAGTCTGCAGTTAATGCATTCCAAATCCATTGTGCATAGAGCCAAAAATTTTATAATTGTGTATATGTCCCTATATTTATGGACCTGACTGTATTTATGGTATTTGAGATGTTGGCACTTTAAATATGAGTAGGGTAGGTTTAGACATCTGGAATTAAATTTGTACATGCTCACAAGTTCACTTTACTGACTTCAGTAGTATCAGCTTGAACCCTTTTCTCTGACATATGGCAAAAGCAAATACATTTTGCATAGAGAGCTTCTACTTAAGGGATGTTTTCCCTTTATTGGACCATTTTCTGTAAACTAAATAGATAGTTGTGGATTACAAATAATAGGTCCTTAGTGTACATAACACATAGATTAATTCGTCTTCCCTGTTCCAGTTTTATTTTTTATTAAAACTTTATTAAATACATGCATATACAAAACAAAGGACAATATGGCCATCAGTATACATTTAGAAAGAATAAACAACAATGTATAATTGTACAATAAAATGAAAAACAGAGGAAAAATTATACTAATACAAATTACACAGTGACACTTTCCAGAATACAGAGCATACAAAAATAGTAGACAATACATTGCCTCAGGGTCGGAAACAAATAACCAGAGCTTCCTCCCATTCACCCCAAGCCTTCAAATATTTAAAGAATGCATGTCTGCAAGTATAAATTATTTTTCTCCAATTTATTCATATTGGTCAAAGCATCCAGCCAATTATTCACAGTGGGGGTTAATGATCCCTTCTGATGGACAAGGATGAGTCCATCCATGAGCAGGCTTGAAAGAGCACCTTAGTAACAGCAGTGGCAAGATGCGTTTATTTGGTGGCCGATAAAACAATACCACACACCTATTATCAGGATCAAGGAGGATAGTAAGTTGGGAAACTAAGGCAATTAAAGCAAAAATCTCCGTCCAATAAGTATGAAGCTTCGGGTAGCCCCATGGGAGTGGTGTGTTTACTATGTGTATCTGCGGCCAAGGAGCTTCAAGAAGCATCTTGGTGCACATGGCAACAGCCAATCAAAGAGGTTGGTTTTAGTAACCACCCACTATATATAGGATACTATTTATAGGCAGCATACATTTTCATAAAAAAATTATAGAACATGGCTAAAGTAATTGCTTTTTGTTGTCAGTGGCAAATTATATCTGCATAGAAGACAAGAGTCTCCATTCCAAATATCTTAGGCTAGATTTAATTTGTACAATTAACAATAGTAATTGTGATTATGAACATACACACATACACACATGTCCCATATAGGTGTTTTTCCTTTCGCACTAACTGTACAATTAAAGGTAAATGGTAATTTAATGTACACTGACCAGTATAAATTAAGTCTCAAAAGTCCACCATTTTGACATCCCACTTTCTGTTGTAAGTCCTGATACCAACATCACTACCAATGTTTAGATCCAAGATAAAAAATGTTTCCTATACCATAATGGGACCATAATGGTTTCAGAGGGTAAAGGTCATTTAGAGGCATACACCAATAGTATAATTTAATTATGTGATTTATTTATCATAATTCATCACATCATTGTATGTCAGTCCTTCGACCCATAATATATGCAGATAGAAAAACAGTAACTGTAATAATCTATTTAATACAGATAGCAGGATATAATGATCTCAGCAAGTTAATTATGTTTTCTTGTCTCAAATCGTTTTGCGACCTAGTCACATCTTCACGAGTTCAGTTTGAAGACACAGCATAACTGAAGGAGAGAATGGTAGGAAATGCATCCATGAGAATATAGTAAATCATATATACTTTATATCCATCCCATCTATTTTATCTATATTAGTACACATTCTATAATATTACAGTCTTACATAAAAATGCAGCAATATTACGGTACTTTTTTTATTGATTAACCAGTGCTTCAATAAATTCAATAAAAGCTTAAGCTGCCTTTTCCCTTTTTTTAATTGTTACTTTGTCACTGCAAATCACAAATTTTTGTTACCATTTACATATTGGTTTTCTGTACAATCAACTTTTTTTCTACCATAACCATGTAATATGAGGACCCTTCTAATCCTTCCAACCAATGTATTCTATCAGGGAGGACCCGGCACTACATAGTTGTTGGTAGATCTAAAAGAAATTGGTTAATTGGAGATTGAAATGTGTATGGGGGGCTTTAGACTGCAGTCTTACCCAGAAACACAACTCCCACTACATTAGCAGACTGGGACTTAGGTCATTAATATGCTGTCTTCGTTTTCAAAAGTTAAGCTTCACAAAATGGCAAAAATACCCTTAACTGCATTTGTGTGCAATGTTCTCTTAAAGTGTACAGACAGATATACACATTGCTGCCCTGAACAGCAGTCATTCAATTAGCATGGATTGTTGTCACAATAGGCAGACCATGTCAGCATCATTTATGAGTTGTTATTATTTTTATTATTATTTATTTATATAGCACAAACATATTATGCAGCGCTGTACAATACATAAAAGTGGAGATACAACACAATATAGTACAGGAACAGGTAATGACACAGGAAGAGTACTGTAGAGCAGTGTTTCTCAACTTTTTTGACCCGAGTACCCCCTATCGGAATTCGATTCCAGCCAAGTACCCCCTGAATTCAGATTAATGTACTTTGACGAAATTTAAACATGCAACCATTATTTGAACTGACGACTTAGGAAACTGTCAACTTTAATTGCAATGATATCAAGTGTGATCATGTGCTATTTTTTTTTTATAATTGTACCATATCAAAATGCATGGTGGCAAATACAAGTATCAACTTCAGAACTTGAAAATTATGCAGTCAATAAAAGATAAACTAGTGAGGAATGCAACATCTAGAGGCCACCATTGCTGAATGCAACAATCATGAGGCCAACCATTGAGGAATGCAACAATCATGAGGCCACCATGACAAAATTGCAGCAATTATGCGGAAGGAGAGGGTCACCCTGGGTGCAAGGGAAGAGAAGGTCCCCTGGTGGGGAGAGGAGAGAGACAGGGTCCCCCTGGGTGGGGAGAGGAGAGACAGGGTCCCCCTGGTGGGGAGAGGAGAGAGACGGGTCCCCCTGGGTGGGGAGAGAGGGAGACAGGGTCCCCCTGGGTGGGGAGAGAAGGGAGACAGGGTCAAGATGTAGAGTGTCGTGATGGGTGTGTGGATTGTGAGTAAAGTGTGCAGGGTGAAAGGGATAGCTAATGAATGTGGGGGTATGGCGGTGTGTGGTGAAGATTGGGATGGTGTGGGTGATATGGGCCAGTGCGTGCGGGAGGAGATGAAGGGGGGGGGAGGTAGGGGAGAAGGACGAGGCTGAGGTAGGGAGAGTGGGTAAAAAGGGGATGGGATAGGTAGGTGTGTGAAAAAAGGGGGCTGCTGGGTGAGTGATATGATGGTGAAAGTGAATGTGGTGTAGTGAGGGTGTGGGGGTGTGTGAAGGAAACAAGGAAAAGAATCAAGTACCACAGTAAAGGACAGAACCAGACAAAGAGAACCCAACAAAATAGAACAGAAGTGTGGCCGTGAACGGAGGGTAGGCGGGGAGAAGGGAAAGCCAAAAAAAAACCCAAACACACCCCATCCCCCCCGATAGATGTGATGGAATGTGTATGTGAGAGGGTAGGTGTATTGAGGAAGTGTATGTGTGGGGAGTGAGGGATAGACAAAGTGGTGCAGGGGAGTGAAAAACTGCATGACACCCTTAAACACCCAAAACAACACCAAACTAAAACCCACCGACACCGTTGACCCCCCCCCCCACGTAAGGATAGTAATAACAAGATGTCACACTTACACACTGGTGACACACTTACACATAGTAGAAAAACTTGGTACTGCAAGGGTTCAATGCACGTAAGGTCGGGAGTATCTGGTAAGAAACCCGAACTAATCAGTGAAAAAGGTATATACACAACCGAGGTGTATATAGTACATAAGGTATCCAGTGGGCTCCTACCTTTACAGAGAACCATCTATGGCTAAGTAGGCTGTGTAAGAACAGCGTAGGTCGGCGTAGCCCCAGGGAGAGACACCATGGGCTGGAGGAGGCGCCCCCCTTAATAGCTCCCCCCCGGGGGGGCGGGGGCCCACGCGCCCGCCAGCAGGTGCGGGCGCATGCGCCTCCGCATCCCCGTACGGGCGCATAGTTCCCCCGCCACCAGAAGCAGCCTCTCCAGTCTAAGTCAATTGTCGGCATTAGTAAAAACATACATCGAAGAGAGACAGTAATATAACCAATGAATCCACAACTTAGTATTACAGTGATCATTCAGTAGTCCATTAGTCCTCCGACACGTTGTGGATTCATTGGTTATATTACTGTCTCTCCTCGATGTATGTTTTTACTAATGCCGACAATTGACTTGGACCGTGCAGGGTGCCAATAATTGTCGATATTTTTTATTGTGAAATGGATGGTCCTCAAATATTACACAAAGTATTAACCAATACTTAATTTTTGATGCCTGCAATTGTCAGCTTTAGTTGGTTCCGTTCTACAGGGACCGGGGTGAAACTCATCACCCACCAAACCAGGATTGTTCTTTTATAATTTTTGATATTCCTGGCTAGGGCATGTAAGAATTCCAAGTACTATACAGACACTTCCCACCCCTTAGCCAATAACTACTTACATTATATGTAAAACCCATCTTGATGGTCAGTTGAGGCCTTCTCAGAGCTCACTCCCCCTTATTTATTTGCAGCTACTCACGGTTGAATGTTTAAAGGTCCAGGGGCGGTCTTAGGGAGATCGGCGCCCGGGGAAGCATCTTAAATCACTGCCAGAGATATTTTCCGATCCTTACAACTGCACATGCGCAGAAAGCCCTAGTAATCAGAAGTTACAGATTAAATCCTATGGTTAGGGGTAGGTTAGGGTTAGAGGGCTCAAAGGTTAAGGTATGGAGAGATGAAAACTATAGTAGAGTGAAAACTATAAACCAAACCACGTAACCAAGAGATTAACCTTGTAACTCCTGAAAACTAAGGCTATCTGCGCATGTGCAGTTGTAAGGGCAGGAAAACATCTCCGCACTCTGAAGAGCACTCAGGGGGGGGGGGGGGGG
>CM070033.1:93106283-93124898 GCA_036250615.1 Ptychadena robeensis
TATTTTCCGATCCTTACAACTGCACATGCGCAGAAAGCCCTAGTAATCAGAAGTTACAGAGTAAATCCTATGGTTAGGGGTAGGTTAGGGTTAGAGGGCTCAAAGGTTAAGGTATGGGGAGATAAGTGAAAACTATAAACAAAACCACGTAACCAAGAGATTAACCTTGTAACTCCTGAAAACTAAGGCTATCTGCGTATCTGCGCATGTGCAGTTGTAAGGGCAGGAAAACATCTCCGCACTCTTAAGAGCACTCACGGGGGGGGGGGGGGGGGGGGGGGGGGGGGGGGGGGGGGGGGGGGGGGGGGGGGGGGTCTCCTTCAGACAATCTTCTCTCCCTGGGCAGCCACAATTGATAGACAGGTGTGCTAGGATGAGGCATCTGCTCTGATGCTGCCTCCCCGGCATGATCCCTCCCTGGGCAACTGTCCATGTTGCCCATGCCTGCATTGGACCTAGCTGTTGCACATGAAATTAAACCATCTGGCGTTCTCCAGTCTAAGTGGGAGGAGTAGTGTTCCCCTATCACCGCCAATGGCGTGACTGGTATCCGAGGGAGGGGCCCCGTCCCCAGCATGACAACCAGGCTGCGTGCCTGGAGACAGCCGGAGCTAGAAGCCAGCATCTCCCGCTCCAAACAGAGGTGGGAGAAGTCACCACTCCAGCGTGTTATTAAACTTTGCCTGGTGCCTGCGCGTACCCATGGCTGTGGTCTCGCGTACCCCCTGGGGTACGCGAACCATGTGTTGAGAAACACTGCTGTAGAGGACCCTGCCTGATCGGGCTTACAATCTAATAGGTTGGGGAATAAAGTATACAATAGGTGGGACTGGCATGGTTGTAATGTTAGGCGTGAGAAGATAGGTAGGAGAGACTGAAGAGGTTGGTTTTTAGGGCTTTTTTAAAAGAGCTGAAGGTAGGAGCAAGTCTAATGGGGCGAAGGATGGAGTTCCAAAGAGTAGATGTGGCCCTAGAGAAGTCCTGTAGACGGGCATGAGATGATTTTATGAGTGGGGATTTCATAAGTAGGTCACTGGAGGAGCGGAGAGGGCAATTAGGGGTGTATTTGTGTACCAGGTTGTTTGTAGGGAGATGTAGGGAGGACAGGAGGTGTGGAGTGATTTGAAGGCAAGAAGACACAGAATTTTAAATTAAATTCTCTGGAGAGAGGAGCAGACGAGGAGCGGTTAGAGGAGTAAAGAAGTCCCCAGGTGCCCAACCTGTGGCCTGGGAACCACATGTGGTCTTCGGTGGCCCTCCTTGGTCCTCCACTTGTGGCCCCCAAAACCTTACTGTTAATACATAGGGCAATGGAACTCACCTGTCCTGCGATCCCCCGCTGACAAATCTTTGCTCGGAATCTTCTTAGAGTGTGAAGAGTAAGAGAGGCGAGGGACTTGCTCAGGCGCCGTCTGGGTCACTGATTGGCTTTCACAAAATATGACACAAAAAGTGCATTATCATACTACAGTGTTTCCTAATGCTTGAAGTATAATTTAAAACAAGTTTTGGTCTTAAAAAATTAAAAATAATGTCTTCTAGCTATACCTGTAATTTTTTCATAGAAAATTTTATGTGCGGCCGCTTAGTGATTCTCCATATCAACTCAGTTGCCCACCACTGTATTAGACCCATATAGATAAAGTCTTTGCAATATATAAGGCAATGGGTTCCATTTGTATATTGTTTTTACAGAAGAGCTAACACATCCCAAGCTTATTAAATCAGATCTCTTGTATCTAATATCTAGCTTTCTCTCCATGATGTAAAATCATACTACTTTCATTTATGAAAGGAATTCTATTAAGTTCCTATGAATGCCAAAAAAGAATTGTTATTTGATATAGTCTACAAAAGATAATAAACCAACTTCTGAAATATACAGCACAAAGCTCTCAAAAGAAAACTCTCCGCAACATGAGTATGGAGAAAAACACAATGGTCAGCTTTGCAGATGGAGCACATCTTCATTCTATTCATTTAGTAAATGCTCCTGTTTTCGCTCTTATTTGTCCTACGATGGTTGCCTTGAACAGTTTCATCTGCCTTCATTCAGCTGTATTTCACAAATAAGGAGGGAGGGAAGATCCCCCTCAAACAAAAGACAACATTATTCCACATGAATCACTGTACATGGCAAATGAATGTAGCATTGAAAACACACAAAATTATGCTGTAAATTGGTTTCATTTCCATTTCTAATTTAGACACATTTTATGCACAGTACCAGTATGTGTATGCACATTGTGTTCCTTTGGGTGCACTTGTGTTATATGCCTTGGACTCCAAAATTTGTTTCTACCATCAACAATAACAAATAGTTTTTCATATATTAATGCTTTAGAAATTAATGGAATAGTTAAAAGGCTTATCTTAACACAAAAAACAATATAACAATATTTCCCTGCATTATTCTTGCTGGTATATAATTTCATATATTAATGTTTTAAAACATATCTCAGGATTATTATTGGAATGCCATATTGAGAGAATAAAGCATCCCACTGTTTCCTGTAAAGGTAGCCATACATGGGTTGATTTGTCACAGATCGATTTCCGATCCGATCATTCCGGGCGATCGTGGAATCGGTGATTGATCGGATTGGGAATTGATGCAACACCACCTTGGAAATCTGATTTGTGGTCGATTTGGACATGAGCCGATCTCCAAAATGCCCGATTCCACAAAATCCATGGATCGGAAAGGCTGCTGCATATTGAGCTATGGGTCCACCAACGTACTTCAATTGCCAAACGAGCGACCAAAAAAAACCAACATGTCGGTTCAATGTCCGATCCGATTTTTAGTCGATTCCGATCTCGATTTTGTATGGGAGCCTTAAGTGTTCAGGCCATAGAGTAGAGTTAAAATCTGATTGCTTAGCCTGTCCATCCATTTATAGGAACGTGACTTTCAGCTCTTCCCCATTGTGAAGTAAAGGGACAGGTTATATGTGACATCTGCTGTCCGTACTTAAAGATTTTCTTTCCTTAAACTCTGATGAATTACTCCAAGATTGATAAATCCACAGCACAAATCTGGATTGGATCTAACCCTGGCAAACCCCATTTACTGTGTTACATTTCTAACATGGCCCCACTTTGTCCTCTGACAATCCTCGTATCCTCAGTACCAGTTCCATTCTCCTTTCTGCTCCATTCACATCTACTCTGTGTCTGTAGTACATTCTTTAGCAGTTTCCTCACCTTGTAGTTCATACTATGTCAACTCAATGAGTGAAGCAGATTTTCTTACAGGCTTATTTATAATGTCTGTACCATAACCTGCTTATCAACACTTTTGTCTCTAGCATTCTAGAGACTCATTTACATACCCTGTTTCTCCGAATATAAGACCTCCCCCGAAAGTAAGACCTACCCCGAAAGACCTAGCTGCTATCCCCCCTGTGCTTCTAATATAAGCCCTTCCTCGAAAATAAGACCTACCATGTCCCAGAAAAAGCTTCCATATTTAGAAAAAACATGACAGGAGGTGTTTTGTCACCTCTTTTAAACCAATAAATAAGCCCAAGTGCATTTTCACACATAAAATTAATATAAGACAGTGTCTTATATTCGGGGAAACAGGTATATAGTAAACATACAGCATGTTCTCGCAAAGAGTGCAGGGATGAACCATGCAGGGAGTTTCAGCATTTGCTTATACAGTGGCTTGCAAAAGTATTCTTTTATTCTGAACTTTTTTACATTTTGAGTCAATACTTTGTGGAACCACCTTTTGCTGCAATTCCAGCTGCCAGTCTTTTAGGGAATGTCTCTACCAGCTTTGCACATCTTAAGACTGAAAGCCTTGCCCATTCTTCTTTGCAAAACAGCTCCAGCTCAGTTAGATTAGATGGACAGCGTTTGTGAACAGCAGTTTTCAGATCTTGCAACAGATTCTCGATTGGATTTAGATCTGGACTTTGACTGGATATGTTTTGTTTGAAACCATTCCATTGTTGCCCTGGCTTATTGTTTAGGGCCGTTGTCCTGCTGGAAGGTGAACCTCCGCCCAGTCTTTTGCAGACTCCAAGAGGTTTTCTTCCAAGATTGCCCTGTATTTGGCTCCATCCATCTTCCCATCAACTCTGACCAGCTTCCTTATCCCTGCTGAAGAGAAGCACCCCCAGAGCATGATGCTGCCACCACCATATTTCACAGTGGGGATGGTGTATTCAGAGTGATGTGCAGTGTTAGTTTTCCGCCACACATAGCTGTGTCCCCCACATGGCTTGTGGCAAACTGCAAACGGGACTTCTTATGCTTTTCTGTAAACAATGGGTTTCTTTTTGTCACTCTTCCATAAAGGCCTACTTTGTGCAGTGAATGACTAATAGTTGTCCTATGGACAGATTCCCCCACCTAAGCTGTAGATCTCTGCAGCTCATCCAGAGTCACCATGGGCCTCTTGACTGCATTTCTGATCAGCGCTCTCCTTGTTCGGCCTGTGAGTTTAGGTGGACGGCCTTGTCTGGGTAGGTTTACAGTTGTGCCATACTCCTTCCATTTCTGAATGATCGCTTGGACAGTGCTCCGTGGGATGTTCAAGGCTTTGGAAATCTTTTTGTAGCCTAAGCCTGCTTTACATTTCTCAATAACTTTATCCCTGACCTGTCTGGTGTGTTCTTTGGACTTCATGGTGTTGTTGCTACCAATATTCTCTTAGACAACCTCTGAGGCCATCACAGAGCAACTGGATTTGTACAGACATTAGATTACACACAGGTGCACTCTATTTAGTCATTAGTACTCATCAGGCAATGTCTATGGGCAACTGACCTCACTCAGACCAAAGGGGATGAATAATTACGCACACCCCACTTACCGCAGTTATTTATTTGTAAAAAATGTTTGAAATCATGATTTTCGTTCCACTTCTCACGTGTACACCACTTTGTATTGGTCTTTCATGTGCAATTCCAGTAAAATGTATTCATGTTTGTGGCTATAATGTGACAAAATGTGGAAAAGCCACTGTAAATAGAAATTTATTTTGCATGTTTGAACATAAGGATTGCCTTGAAACCCCATCCTGCAATGACAATAAACCTATCCAAACTTTATTGAGTGTGTGGCACTGATAGATGAATCCTGTTTTATTCATTCCTAAGGGAATTGGTGCTTTCTTTATATTTTTCTCACTTCAAACTCCACTATCTGACTTTAGATTTGCCACCACCGGCTTATACTCAAGTCAACGTTTTTACGTTTTTCCTGTTTTGTAGATAAAATTTGGTACCTTGGCTTATACTCGGGTCAGCTTGTACTTGATTAAATACGGTACTTATTCCTGCAGAGCTGTGGTAATAAACACCTTATGAAGTGGACAACGCATAGAACAAAAGCATAAAGCTGGAAATTTCAGGCACAAGAGGTGTAGGATGCTGAAAATTCTGAGCACTTAAACTGGTAGACATTACTGATCAACCAATACAGGTTGCATTTGTCTGACAAAAACATTACTGTTACTGGAAATAAGCAATTTATAGTTTCACTCATTATTTGACAGGAGATAAATGGTGTTGAGCGAGAATATTTAAATATTTCGCGAATATGCGCTCGGGTATATTCGTCATATTATGCTTCAACATTGTTTACCAGCATACATCCCACATATTTGTGCGCATTGCGAATGTATATGCGCAGTACGCACAGTGCTCGCACTGGCTAAGATCACAGAAGAAGAGAAGCTGTTTCGCGAATCTTTGCGAATAATTGTGCACAGCGATGTAAGGCGATAGAATACAGTAGAATCGACTTGAATTTTGAAAGTTCCTTAATATATTTGTAAAGTTACACAAACTTGAATATACCATATGCCTCTCAACACTAGAGATAAATTGTTCTTGGGCTTAAGTTTGCTAGCCTGGACTTTTGTGTTTATACTGTGTGTGTTTGTAATACAGGTTTTTAAGAGTTGCTGCCAACATAAATGTTTGTAAAACTTCAAAATCATTTCTTGTTTTGCAGATTTTCTTTTAAGTCAAGCTTACAATTTTTGGGACTTATATAGATGAACCTATTGTGGAAGAGGGGCAGAATAAATGTATTGCAAAAAACAGAAAACGCTTTGAAGGTAACTCTAAAGAAAACATATGAAATCTATGACAATGATGACTTGATGATCAAAAAATAAAATGTATTTATATAGAATTATAAGAGATGATTTGTTTTCTATCCATTGGTCATTGTTTCACCTCCTCGGCGGTTAAAAAAAAGTTCACCATGAGCTAACCCTAGGCATAATCACATGTGTTTCGAACATATCATTGAAGCCGCGGATGTGTAAATAAGCAAAATAAGCGACCCATCTATGGCTACCTTTAATCATCTTCAGTTATATGAACTCTCTATCATTTATTTCTGCAGGTGTGGGGTATTCTCCCAGAGTGAGGGAGATGTATGTTTTCTGGTGTTATAGGCTAACAGCAGATATGAAAGGAAGTCAATTTCACTTGTGTGAACATCGACTATTGAAGCCAATACTTTGGATGCTTACAGTCTACCTTGTTCCAGCTACATCTGTTCTTCTAATAGCCAACCCATCAGGTAAGAGCTTTTTGTATGTCATACGTCCATTCTGTCTATTTTGAAAACACACTAGAACAAAACACACTAGAACAAAATTAAAAGTTATATCCACGTAAGTTTTTTTTTCTATTAAGGATTTAAAAACACTTCAAAATAATAAATTGAATGCCTTGTGAACAACATTTTCTTTAATTTACCAACTAACAGTTGGGTAATATAAGTATAAAGTGAGTACTGTATTTTTCGGACTATAAGACGCACTTTTTCACCCCCAAAATTGGGGGGAAAAGGTGCCTGCGTCTTGTGGTCCGAATGCATTACCACTGTGGCCAAATGGTAGTCGCGCCTTGGCTTCCCACCAGCTCTCCCGGTAAGGAGATTAGCCGGGGAGCTGTCAAGAAGAAAGCCCTGCTAGCATAAGCAATGAAGAGAGAGATAGATGAACGGCCACTTTTCCTCTTTCCGTATCTGTGGAAACTGCAATCACTCTGCAGCATCCACAGACACAGGAACAGCAAGATTGGGAGAGCAGAACAGAGAAGACTGGGCCCCCTCCTCCCAGTCAGTGAAGAAGATGACATTGTGCTGTGATAGTACAGCTGCTAGTGACATCTACTGGCTGATTTGAATATTGCATTCATTTAATCCATTGCATTAACCCAATTGATATGAAAACTTATTAAATATTTTTTTTCTGGTTTTCTGCTCTAAAACTGGGTGTGTCTTATGGTCTCTTGCGTCTTATAATCCGAAAAATACGGTAATTTGTTTAGGATTTTTTCAATTGTGAGGAATTATTAATGAAAGTGGAGCACCATGCATATGCATTGAGTAGGGGAGGTTTGGGACTTTTTAAGGAATTTATAGCTATCTGTTGGCCATACAGAAACATATTCCTGTTAATGCGTTGAATTTTCCTAGTGAGTGCAATATATTATTGTGATACTAAATAACATATTTTTTGTGGGGTTATCTACTGGCTTAGCAAGGTGAAGGATTATAAATAAGGGGAGTCCATTTTGTGAATTGATGAATGAATTGATGAGTAGCACTTTTGGTACCCAAAACTAGATCTCAGTGGACCACCAGTGGGGGTTAATTCTGATGGTCCAGAACAGAAAAGATTTAGGGTGTGAAGTCCAGGAGGTGTTTAGTGTAGGGAGGTCTAGGAGAAAGGGGTAGATTTGAGTGGCAAGTCTGGGAGGGGTGGCCCCATAAAACAATTGCTATGGGGCCAAGTTATTTCTAGCTATGCCCCAGTCTAAGGGAGTGATTTAACAGGTGTCTGGAAATGCCTTGTTTCCAGCGTCCTGGTGCCTGAAAAGCAGCACAACTGAGAAGACACGACATTAGGTGTGCCCTGGGTGCTTTCCCAGCGTTCACTGATAGCAGTAATAATATGGGGGAGTTTCAGAATGCCCCCTGAGCGCCTGCATTCTGTCACCAGCCTAGAAAGCGCACAGCGAATGCTGCCTGACAATGTTCCATTTCTTTACTTTCAGTAAGACCACCTTTGTCATCTTTTAAGAAGCATATTCACAGCATTTCAATATTATTAAGACCTGGTTCAAACCTATTCATTGTTACTTAACACATGTTAAGCTTATCCAAAAAGGTGCACATTAAAAAGCATAAAACGCATAACACAGATATGTGTCATCCAGGTCTAAAGATGTGGTCCAATAGTGACAGGATTAACCTGTACTGACATTTTACATGAACCTACAAAAGTTGGTGCGTCACCAATTTCAACAGCATGCTAGAATATCAGAATGTGACTGTGTAATTACGATAGTTTTCTATAAATATGATGACAAAATAGTACAACATCTCTATAGTGCCAGATAACATGCCATTAGTAGTGTCAGTTACAGCTGCATAGCAATGACTGAACAACGTGCCAATAATGGAAGCTGATGACAAGCTGAAGATGGAAAGACAAATTTCATAAATGGATCAGCACAGGAACATAGGCTGCTTAATGTAATAGCCAAAAAACGTTTCATGATCTATTGTAAAAGCAATGCTTATTTTTTTACATAGATTTTAACATTTCTAGAAGTGAGATAATGATCTGTAGTTCATAGGTGCTACCTTTCCAAGGTTACAGATCCCCATTATTAATTGTACAAAATGTCCCCATTATTAGACTAATATGTGAGAAAATAATATTTTCACAAGGTATCTAACAATATCTGCAATCATTGTTTGCTGACATTATTAAGGTACGAGCTCTTGCAGTGTTTACTGAAATAATGAGTAATATTCACATAAAGAATTATAAGAAGATTCCATTCAATTACTTCATTATTTACAGTGGATGTAAAAATCTGATCTGAAGAGGGCTGTGCACAGGAGATGCCCTCACAATTTGGTGTGTTTCTGCAAAGAAAATGTACCATGCTGATAGACTCATACCCAAAAAGACTTAGTGCTGTAAAAAGGTGCTTCAACAAAGTATTAGTTTAAGGGTGTGTACTCTTATGCAACCACATTATTTTATTTACTTTTATATTTTTTCTTCCCTCCACCTAAGAGATTTTAGTTAGTTTATTCATTTGAGTGGTATAGTATATAGGTCATGTTAAAGGTGGAAAAGATTCTCAAATGATTTATCTCAATTAAATTTAATTATTAAAACGTAATTTTTGTGCAGCACAGGAACCTCACCTTTTTATATCCACTGTATATAATTCAGAACCAGTAGTCATGCATTGTAAGTGAGGTTGTCCAAAAACAAGCTGGAAGATTGGCAAATAGAACCTCACCAGTTCCTTTGTGAGTGAGTGATGAATAATGAAAAAAATGCTAACATTACTAATTTAATTATCAAAATCAGGGACGGTACTAAGGAGATCCTGCCCTGGGCGAGCACCCCCTCTGGCACCCCCCTGATAAGCATCTCTTGTCACTGCCAGTGAGTCTCTGTTACTATTATCTAAAACTACCACTGATCAAAATAACCATACAATTTTATTTTTTAAAAATCACATAAAGTTGCTAAAATTATATATCTTTAAACAATATTCTATCATATATCCTAGAAAGCTGATCATAGCGCATACACTGTATATACATATGTCATATATAATAGTTACAGAAATATATCACATCGTTAGCCAGCTTTGTTTGGGTTGAATGTAGCCCTCCTGGGCTACCTCAGGAGAGTGTGAAATCTTTAAAGAATTTTTGTGTCATTGATTTAGCCATGAAACAGTTAATGTGTGCTTCCTGAACAGTACATGATTCAGCTCAGTTCAAGGGAGGTGCCTTGCTCCAAAAGAGATATCATACATGGGAGGCTAATCCATTCCTGCTCTGGCTTTGACCCAGCCTGCCCGGATCTCACATTGGGACTGGCCTTGCTGGTCCTCGGGATCTTCCATCAAAACACAACAACATAAACATACATCAGAACCGTCAGGGAGGTTAAAGCGAAAAGGGGAATATTTGTAGGCAAAATCTTGATTTCCCTAATTCATTAGCCAATTAAAATCAAGATGTCCTTGTTATTAGGTTAGGTTGTAGTTAGGTTAGACAGAGGTGTCAAGTGGGTGGTACTAGTAATGTGGACATTTTCTTGCCGGTAAGAAGGAAGGCTAACTTAGCCTTCAACCAGTGCTGAGCTACCTTTGGTGCTTCTTGGTTGTGTATTGCTTGGTTGTGTGTCATTCTAAAGCCATCAATGGACAGCAGGGTAGAGTAGGAGAGGATTGTTGTGGCAGGACTGGGGGGGGGGTGTTGTTGAGGATTGTGATGGCAGGTCCAGGGGGGGGGTTCTAACTGAAAACCTTTCTTTTCACCTGCTGACATGGTCAATATTTACCAATGTTTTGCTGTACAACTGTTTAGAGTATGTCATTTTCAGATCTATGTCGCTACTTTGGATGGGGACCAATGCCCCTATCCAAAGTAAATGCCGGCACACAAACGATGCATTGCCACAACCGGCCCTGCGTGATGAGGTCATCATGCACAGCTGGTCTGTGTACCAGTAGTTTGAAGAAGAAATGAACCGTCTATGGCCAGCTTTATATATACCGTACTTTGTTGAATGTTTGGGACCCAAATCAAGTTCCCAAATTTATTTTAAAATCAGTGCATGAGCATGACAGCCAAGCATCTTCATAAGATCAACTGATCCAGTACCTCAAGGCAGATTAATAATATAAAAAGATGACATAGCAAATCGGGTTTAGTAGACTCAAAAAGACATGGAATATATTTTTGTAATTTATTCGTTTTTATTATTATTTTAACTAGGTAGAGAATGTGGGGGTTACAGTTAAAGAAAATAAATTATACACCTACCATGTACACATGGAATATATCCTTGTTCCAAAGTATTCCAATGTTTGATCGTTCCAACTGAATCTCTAGTGCACCTATCCAAATGTGACAAGCTTCAAAAAAGTATAGGGAGATAAAAAAGTGGATAAAATGTTCATTTTCTTTCTGACAATTGAGAGCAACAAGATTACAAGAACAGTTTATGATAAAGATCAAGAGTGATAGATGATTTATCATGGAAGAAGAACGGTACCGCAATGTCAAGCATCATTTATTGAAGTATACAATCTGTAAATTCGATTCCTCCTGCAGTGTAAAGATGTCTACATTACACTTATTCTCACTTCCATGTAAAAGAGAGTTCTCATTTAATACATATACATAATAGAAATATAATAGTAATAATAATAATAGAAAATAATAAATAAGTAATAAAAATTAATAAAAGTCTTTTCTAGTTCTGGGTAAAAGATTAAAAGTCTTGTTAGATTAATTTATACCTTTTATGTCAAAACTGAACAAATTTTGAGGAATAAATTGCAATAGGGCAGTGGTTCCCAAACTTTCCTTGCAGGGCCCCCCTTTTCAATTAAGGAACATTATTGACCCCTCCCTATTCAAACACAGGTTAAGAATGAGGGCCAGAGCCCTCCTGGAATACCTTTGCCCCCCCCCCCCCAGTTTGGGAACAACTGCAATAGGGTAACAGGTGTAAATAGAAATGTGCTTGACTAAATTAGCATTATTGCTGTTGAGGAAAATATATGCATCTATGAAGTTTGGAAAAATATGGTTTTAAATGATTTTCTAGAAACAAAACATTATATCCAACTGTATTATTTAATAAAATCAAGTAAGTTATATTTAACATGTCTTCATTTTGTTTTAGAAACCATATCTGTGATGAAAAGGGAAGAGGCAGGTAAGATTACTTAATGAGATATATGACCAGTAGAATCTTAGATGTATTTGGGTATTTTGTATTTGAAAGAAGTTATGATCTTCAGTAGGGAAACAGAACCATGGAGACACCTCAAAGCTCATTTTACCAAACTCATTTAAGCATGCATGTTCAAAGATTTACACTACATTAAATTGGAGGCGAACTTTGACCCCTCACTCCACAGATGCTCCAGTACATCAAATATGTATTTTCCTACCTAGACATCCCCTCCATCCAATAGATAAAAAAGTGGGATTTAATATTAAAAAAGTAAAACATTGACATTTAAAAAAAAGCATACAGTCTGTTGTGCTCTGGAAAAGGGGGACAACGAGCAGCATGAGTTACACCCTCAGAACATACCAGCCCCCCTGCTGGCATAGGGTCTGTTATGCTCTGTAAAAAGCATGCCCCCCTCAAGCATACCAGACACCCTGCTGGCATAGAGTCTGGTAAACTCTGGAAAAGAGAAACCCCAAACAGCGTGGGGTCCCCCCAGAGTAAGCTGCTTTTGTCAAGCCTGAATGGACAGGAAGGGGGCCTTCCAATTCCACCAGACTCCATGGCCTCCTTCAACGAAGGGGAGATCCTTTGTTAAGGTAAGAGATCCTTACAGCGGTTCCCAAGGTCACTGTGCATGCGCAATATCCTCATTCAAGTTCTGTCTTCAAACATTGGGAACATTGCACATGCGCAGTGAGAGAAGGGAAATCAATCTGACTGGTTTTAAAGCTTCATTCAGTTGGGACATAGGACACAGATCATCACTGGAGCTTCAGGGAAGACTTAACCCTTTGAGGAAAGGGAGTTACAACGTTGGAGTAGGCACTTTTCAGGTACCTATGTGAAAGGGTAATATTTTTAATAGATTTTTCTTGTTTCTTATTTCTAGGAAACCCTTTAGTGCCCTTTCACACTGTATGCATTTTTTATAGACATGTGTTTCTGCAGATATACAAAAAATGCCTGCGTTTTTTAACATTACATCTGCATTTGCGTTTTGCATTTCTGTTTGCATTTTTGAACAAATCAATAAAAAATACACAAAAAAAGAAAAAAAATGCATACAACAGGTCATTTTTTAAAATGCATGTGGAAACACTGCGTATTTTTTAAAAAACATTGGTTGTCTATGTACAAAAAACGTGCAGAAAAAAACTTGTGCAGAAAAAAAAATGCATATAGTGTCAAAGGGCCCAAACACCCTTCTGAATGGGTAAGAGGAACCTCTATATTCAATCAATAGGGTGTGGGGATTCAACCTCTAACAGGAGCTCTCAATCACCCGTATTTATTGAATAAATCTAAACAGAAATGAACCTTGCAGGGTTCACAAATGTCTTTGGAAATGACAAGCCTCCTGGCTTGCAAAAGGTCCAACACAAGCTCTTCCCTTTAGCTTAGGGAAAAGCTATTACAGCCTGACTCCTAGATGTCCCTGGCCTGGGCTACACACTCCCTGTGTGCCCCCTGGTATCTGCTGCTCCAGCAGCACAGTCTCTCCCAACCTCATCAGGAAGCCCTGAGTGACTGGTCTCAGCTCCTTTTGTGGAGACACACCTTGCAATCTCAATAGGGTCCAGCAGGTGTATCTTGGTGGAGAGGGAAGGCCAACCTAGTTCCTCCCATTCCCACTCCAGAATCCAGATCCAAAACCAAAAACGTAACAAAACTGTGCAGCAACCTACATACACCATCAGACCCTTTCACTGCCGGATATGGACAACTTACACACAACACACAAGGGTTTGGTGTTGGATTTGTGGGTCCTCTTGTTAAAGGGGAACTCCAGATACTCAATGAGACACCGCCCATGCCCCCACAACCTCTGGCCCACATTTTTTTTATTTAACCATTTAATTTCTGGAAAACACATTTGGAAGAAAAATTTAATAAAAAGTTTCATTTTTTCAAGTTTAACCATTAATCACTTACTGAAATGACACTGTCCAGGTGTATGCACACTTTTTTCCTGAGTTGCATTGCTAGCAATGGCCCACTACATCCTTGCATTAAAATGTACCTATATAACCTTGGACCCATGCATACTGAGCCTCAGAAATGTAAATTAGGCCTGGTTCCCTCCCTGGTTCCCTATCTTGTTTTAGGCACGTTTTGCAATGTATGTTCAAAATATCCAGGATGGGCACATTTTATCTAATCGTCACATAAAAATGCATGGATACTCTTTTCTAGTTGCCTGCAATATATTTAGCTTTTTCTATTCTTAAGAAGCTACCCATAGTTTAAGCTTAACAGGTTAATAAACCCTAAACCCCCACAAAAATATATTAAGTAAAACATAAACCAGAATAACACAAATTCCCCCAAAGAAACCAATCTCCCCTCTATGGCTTGCCTTGTAGAAATTGTAGTCAAAGTGTGCGCCAAGTCCTCTTTTGGTTTTGTGGTGGCTGTCTGGTGCAGCATTTATGAAACTCCTCAGGTAGTTACTGCAGCATGCACAGTCCTTTGACAAGCATTCCTCCGTCATGTTCGTCCTGACACACATACACTCATTTAATGACAGGACGCATAGAGCACAGGGATGTTTGAGGGACTGAGCATGCTGCCTTGACTACCCGAAAATCTTTATAGATGCTGCACCAGGCAACCACCACAGCCTGGAACAAGACTGCATCTTTCATGGTCTGTACAGAGGAAACCATGGAGCTGAGTTTCTTCTTATTATTTTACATAATATAATTTTTTTTTCACTTAATATAAAACATTTTTTTATTAGGGTTTATTTGGCACCATGTTTCTTGTGTTGATTCAAAACTGATGATCATTGTATACATTTATACAAGTTTACATGATTACTATAGTACAAAACCTCTTTCAAGGACCTTGGTGTCAATATTCGCCCCAATTAGCTTATGCCATGAACAACAGAATGCATTACTGCCCTTTGTCGTTCATGGAGGGGTTTTATTGCTACTGATACAGACACATGAACAAAGATGACATGAAATGTACTCTGGTGAAAAGTTGATACCATGTAATGTGTTATTTACTTATAACATGATACTGGTTTGTATTATTATTTGCACTATTAATAAAATGTAAAGGATTAAAAAAATACCTCTTCCAGAAAGCAAACTGAAACAACAATTTGATTTAGTGATTCAGTGTAAAACTAGACAATTTAATTACTTATTTTATTACTTCTTTTTTTCTGCAGAAATACGATTAGTAAATGGAGAGACCCGCTGCCAGGGAAGAGTTGAAGTCCTGTACAATGGGACCTGGGGAACAGTGTGTGATGATGACTGGGACATTGTAGATGCAAACGTTGTTTGCCGACAGCTGGGTTGTGGCCATGCTATATCTGTACCAAACCGCCTCTTCTTTGGTCAAGGTACAGGACCAATTTATCTAGATAATGTGGACTGCAAAGGAAGAGAAACAGCACTGAGCCAGTGCAGAAGCCTTGGATGGGGAGTTCATAACTGTTATCACTACGAGGATGTTGCTGTCACCTGTAATGGTAAAAAGGTTTGGTTCCAGTCTGTCATAGAAAAGGTTAACTAAAAAGTTATATTACATGTTGAATTGTTTAGTGTATGCACAGTGGGGGAAAAAGTATTTAAAAGCTGCCAATTGTGCAAGACAAGAATGGCCTGTAATTTTCATCATAGGTACACCTTGTTATATGTTACATGTTATACATGTTATATACCCTTTGTTGGCAATGACAGAGGTCAAACGTTTTCTGTAGGTTTACACACACTGTTGCTGGTATTTTGGCCCATTCCCTTATGCAGATCTCCTCTAGAGCAGTGATGTTTTGGGGCTGTCGCTGGGCAACACAGACTTTCAACTCCCTCCAAAGGTTTTCTATGGACTTGAGATCTGGAGACTGGCTAGGCCACTCCAGGACCTTGAAAAGCTTCTTACGAAGCCACTCCTTCGTTACCCGAATAGTGTGTTTAGGATCATTGTCAAGCTGAAAGGCCCAACCACATTTCATCTTCAATGCCCTTGCTAATGGAAGGAGGTTTTCACTCAAAATCTAAAGATACATGGCCCCATTTATTCTTTCCTATCTTACCTATTTATTAATTAGAAATCCTACAATGTGATTTCCTGGATTATTTCCCCCCATTCTGTCTCTCATAGTTAAAGTATATATATACCTATGATTAAAATTACAAAAAATTGGGAAAATGGGGTTTGATAGGGAAGAGAAGGGAGGCAGGAAGGGGGGGGGGGAGCTCCGAGAGCGGGGGTGCATTTTTGTGCCGCTTGACCAAATGAATAAGGAGGTGAATGTTTTGTATTTGTGGCAGTGTGGAAGTGCAGAATGGTGCAAGAAAAAGAATGATGGGGAGTTGGGAACAGGCAGTTTTGACAGGTAGCATGCTCCCACAGCTTAAAGTCTTGATGTCTGTTTCAGTCTAACGACGGGCGAGGTGAGTGGCCCAGTAATAAAACTTAATGTCTAGGAGGCCATCACCCCATGCTATACATCCTTCTGAGAATATGTTTGAGATACGAAGAGTTTGCCACCCAAACAAAAGTTCTAATCAGGTGCGAATTGAGCGAAAGAAGGCTCTGGAATGCCAACTATAGATGGTCGAATTTTTGTTTCAAACATTCGACCATTTTTGTACGGTTTCGGTCGGCTTAATTGCAAAGCCCCTAAACATGGTATCAATCACCAAACTAGCTGGAGATGTATAGTAGAAGGATTGGGGGTACACTCCAAAAAAGAAGAGTCCTCTAACTAAATAGTTTTGTTTTTTCACAAATTAAGTTCAAAGTCAAGTACAAATTCGCGAAAATCGGAATGTTCGACTTATAACTTTGACTTAATTTTCAAAAACTACGTGTGCTAGAAGCAAAACTTTTTTTTTTTTCTAAATGTTTCCTCCACCCCTTCTCTACATCTCCAGCATTTTGGTAATGATACCACTTTTCAGGGGCTTTGCAATCAGCTCACAAAGTTAGCAAATCGAAAAAATTCGACCATCTCTAATGGCAACTAGGATAGTTTGGGGCAGAGGTATAAAACACAAGGGAGGAGGTTCTGTTTAATAACCATATGTTGCATCTACCTTTCAAGAAAAATGTATTCTGCTATAAGTTTGGGGAGGAAGTTTCGGGGAGAGCTCGAGGAAAAGAGGTCATCCGTGGTATGCAGAGATTTTGTGGACATGAGCACCATTTGTATCCTTATTGTTTTGACAGGGTTTGGAGAAAGGTTTTCCAGGTGTGGGCGTAGGGGGAAGATAAGGGGAAATCCCTGCATGTAACAATTTGAAATTTGGAAGGGATTAAAAAGGTGCCATATAAATACAACACCCTAGCAAATGTTGTGGAAGGATAGGGATGTTATCTAGGAGCGCATGTTAGACCCTAAGCCTATCTGGATTAATGAGTGACTCTGTTGAAGGCCTTTTTTGCATCTATAGACAGCAGAAAGGCGGGGTATTAGATATTATGGTATTTGATGTATGATGCTAAGGACTCTCTCTGTCCTATCTCAAGTGTGGCATAATGATGAGTGTGCATCAGTCGGTCGCTAAGAATAGGGCAACTAGCGCATTGCAAGGGTTATATTCCCCTCTTTGGGAATTACTGCTATGGTTGTGGCTAATGCCTCGGAAGGGGGCTAAGGGATTCATAAAGAGCGTTGAATGCCTAAAAAAATTGCATGTTTAAGCTTGTCCTCTTGGAAAGTGGCCTCAAGTGTGTTGATGATGTCTGGGTCAAAGCTGGAAGACCCAATCCGTCCAAGAGATGTTGTAGAGAGAATAGATTTCTTGAAAGGCTTGTGCTATAGCATATAGGGAGGTGTTGTTCACTACTGATGAGTCAAGGATATTAGGTGTGAATGGCTTTGCTGCAAACAATTTGCTTACTCATAGAAATTACATTGGCATCTAAGAGAAGTGTTTAGCTTTGGCAAGCAGGAGGAGCAGCAGGAGCGAAGTGAGAGGATGTAGCTGGTGCAATTTGTCAGTCTGTTCTTTTGAGTGGGAACTTTGGACAAATGTTCCATATCAGCTATTTTTATGTAAGGTAGCTGTTACATGCTTGTAAGCAGTGCTCAAGATTGATGAAGGTGCCCCTTATGATGGCTTTATGTGCCTCCATACTACAGGGAATGCAGAATTATTAGGCAAATGAGTATTTTTTGACCACATCATCCTCTTTATGCATGTTGTTCTACTCCAAGCTGTATAGGCTCGAAAGCCTACTACCAATTAAGCATATTATTTGGTAAAATAGGAGTGATCTCACTGACTAGAAATACGTGCCATCATCCCAACTAGACATAATCTAGTAACGTGTAACATTAGGTGTACCCTAAGTGAAGATGTGTGACCCCTTCTTCTCTATCCCACCAGACGTCAACTTGTGGGGACTCAGCCCCTGGTGACACTCTAGGACATCATTCCCCTCCTGAGAGGAGGCCAAGCCGGCCGAAACGCGTAGGGGCGTACCCACAACTGACTTAACACTAAGCTAAAATAATTACCATGGTTCCATGGGACTATTTTACTGTGATGCAACAAGGACTGGTTTTTACCATTTGATGGCAGTGTTTGATGTTTTTAAAATTGTGTGTTCACCCGCTAACTGTCTCCCCTCTGTGTGGAGATGTGTGCTGATGTTCTGGCTTTGCAGCTATCGACCCGTATTTTCTGTCTGTCTTAGGATGTTTATGTATAATAAAAAGTGTATACTTCCTTTGAAACGGTCGTTGTCTTTCCTACGGTGTCAAGTCTCTGCTGGTCACGTGAAATCCCCGATATTTGGGGTTCAAGGCAGCCCCAGCACTCCCACACGCTTAGGAGTACCCATCACTTTTGTTATACTAGGGCATTGCAGGAATCCTG
>CM070033.1:93134833-93147563 GCA_036250615.1 Ptychadena robeensis
TGGGATGAGGCACTAACGTTACACACAATGGGAGGGAATTAGAATTTTTTCTATAAAAAAGTTAAGTTCTGATGCTGAGTGGTTTCATTTGAGTTTGATCGTGGGGTGAAAGCCATTGTAGTTCCTGTGGAATTGAAGAAGATTTTCCTCACTTTCAGTCCAAATGTATTTATCGATGGCTAACACGGTACAACACTCTACTATTTTTTTCTAATAGAAATTGTCAAGTTAACCAGTAGATATGGTAAATTTGTCCTGGGCATGTAGAGAACAATGATAATAAAGATATTGCACTTATGTAGTAATAATGATTGTAACGTTTTTTTTTTGGTTTTTTTTGCCAGGATCTATCCGTTTAGTAAATGGAAGTCACCGATGTGAAGGCCGTGTGGAAATATTTTTTCTGACGCAATGGGGAACTGTTTGTGATGATGCATGGGACATGAAGGCTGCAAAAGTGGTGTGCCGATCCTTGGGCTGTAGGGCACCTTTTAAAGCTTGGGGAGAAGCGTGGTATGGACAGGGAACTGGAATCATCTTCCTTGACAATGTTAAATGTCATGGCAATGAAAGTTCCTTACTACAGTGCTCTTACATACGATGGAATGTCCACAACTGTGATCACTCGGAGGATGCTGGAGTAAAATGTGGACAAGACTGAACAATTAAGCATTATTATATGAATGCAAACAAATGTAAAATTCTGTAAATAATGGATCTTTGCACTTTACTATTTCATTTAAATCATAAAGACATAGGCATACAACATGTTGAACGGTAGCCTTTTACAATGACGGTTTAGAAGGTGTTGAAGTATGACTCACCAAAATATAAGTGTTCCACTCATTTATGCCAAAATAGGCCTTAAGTGTCGTGGTTAATGCTTGGCTTGGTTTTTCCACATCATGATTATTATCAGAGGATGGGAGCAGGTGCATGATGTAGTGATAAGGGGTTACTGCTTGGGGACAAAGTTTACAGATTTACATTAGGTTTTGGATAACTATTGGCAATAGGCAACTATATTTTGGTGACAAGTATTACCCTCCCTTTAAAAACCCAAGATGCTGACTCTTTTTAGTCATTGGGAATGATTTTGGTGATTACTCCCAATTACTAGAGAAGAAATGCACTATATAATCAGCACTTTTTCTGTTCTGTGGAGAGGGGGCAAAAAGGAGTGCATGGCACCCGCTGCATCCTCCCCATAGGACACAGCCGGCAGATGCTTAGGCAGGTTGGCCGTTCTCTCATTCGTTCTGCCAGATGATTGAGCAATCTCAACTGCCAGCTCAGACGCCAGATATTTGCTTGAGATAGACATCAAAGAACTTTTTGACTCGTGGGCCACAATGGCTTTTTAAATTCGATAAAAGGACAAGACCAAGAATCTGTTTTTGGGCTCCTGGTGTAGATGTGCTAACGCCACGCATGGACGGGATCATTAATGATGGCAGGGATGTGTGACAGTGACATTGGTATCTTTTTACATTTCCTGTTCTTCTTTCAACATAAACAATGCTTATTCATTGCAATGAGCATAGATAATTCCCAGAGGCTGCCTGCTGTCATGTTGATGCGCCCACAGCATCATCACATGATCATGCCACTTTACGGTTCCCATGTGGAAGGTTGGGCTCCTCTCGCATTATATACACTTATTGCAGGGATTGAGCGGAGGGGAGCCAGAGCATCTTGTTATCAAGGTGATAAAGGGCCGGAAAAAAAAGCTAAATGGAACAAGTTTACCCATGTCTGTCATAGATCATAGTTATACACCCCAGATATCTGTTTACTTTGCAATCATCCAATGCCTGGCTACAGTCTTTGCTCACTTTACAATCATCTGAAGTAAGCACCCCCAAATATTTTTCTCTTGTTCTGATCAATGCTGTACCCCGATACTACACTTAAGAGGTTTATTTTTTCCTTAATGCATTATTTTGAATTTAGAAAATTGAACTGCAGCTTTCAATGTTTTGACAATTTTTCTAGAAACCACAGATCATGTTCCATGTAGCATATCCCCCCCCCCCCCCAAATATCCATCCCCAAATCTATTGCATTCCTTTGTGTCATGCTTTTGTTATGTTACAAATATAATAAAAAGAACAGGACCTAGTACTGAGCCATTGTTGCCACCCTCTGTACATTATACAATTGACTAACAACCCCTAACTAACCCTATTTCAATATATTGTAATATTTTTTTCCCTTTTTGAGATAAAGGTTTTAAATACATGAATAAAAAATGATAATTGTCATCTTTGCTCAACAACTTGATACATTTAAAGGACTGTCAGAATAAAGAGGTAATATTACTGTAATAATGCCAGAATGCATCATATATGTCATTTTATATTCGTCTATAGTTTAAAATGTTAAAAATTTTCAATCAAGGTAAAATAAACTATTCATCTCTTAAAATTGATTTTGTTTTGCAAAATAAATGTATCTGGTATGGCTCTTTTGGTAACAATGGATCAGATATATGATATATGTATCACCATACTTTTTCACTATTAAAATCATGGAAATCTTACGGTTTGTTTGTTCTTAGTTCCATTTATTCTGAGAGCAATAGCTCTGCATCCCAGGTGGCTGAAATTTGTTCCATTTCCTCCAACCAAGCCAAAAAGTCACTGCTAAGAAGGAGATCTTGCATTAGCACTGTAGCGCAGTAACCATTCTCTGCACACACTGACCAATTTATGGAGAGACACAATTTACAATTAGATAAATAACAACCTTCTGCATTGCAAGAAATACATTTTGTGACACAGACTCATATCTCCTCCCATCTGTAAATAGCTGCTTATGGGTTAGTTGTTCGGTGCCAGATTGCAAAATGTGTCTCTTCATAAGTTGGTTAGTGTGTTCAGAGAATGGGTACTGCTAATGTATAGACTCATGATAAAGTTTAAGCCCTGCACACTCTGCTGCAGTGAAGACCTCCCTCCTGGCACTGGCCTTTTGGCTGGAGGAATACAGAGTGAATACTGCATGTTCCAGTTCTGCCTATTTGCTGGAACATTCTGTATATTCACTTGATATCTGATAAAATATGGTATATCTTATTTTACAGGTCACCTTTTCATGCTATGTATAATTCTATGGAATATTGGCACTTGGAAGTTGATGTGTTGTAAAAATGTTAATCTTATTCACCCATGTATTGAATATTTTTATATTACTTGTTTATTGCTAAGGAGATCATTTTTAAATAAACATTTTATAATATCTTTGTGATTTATCAGCTGGTGCCTTAAATAATGCTATTGAGATATACTGTACATTTAAAATTATTTTTTATTTCTGTGCTTTCGTAGGTCATCATCTGATTCAAACTGTTTTAATCATAAATATAAAATACAAATATAGACATCTTAAATCAGGCCATTTGAGGGACTATGTCTTTTATTTATACCAAATGTTTAAGGGGGAAAAAAAATGTTGAAAGACCATTTCCCTTTTACTTTGTGCTAGGCATTTTCTGGTACTCTTATATGCAATGCATAGAGCACCGTAAGTGGTATCAAGTGGTTTCAAGGCTGGCTCTTTAGAGTAAAACTGTCATTAACACTGTTTTTCTATATTGTTGACAATGTTGGGTGACTATTTGGCAGTGGTACAGAGGTTTAGGTTTAATTTAAGGTTCATCTTCCATATTCTAAATCCATTGCAGTGAGGTTAAATCCATATGTTAATTCTTATTTGTAAACATTGAGCATTTTTGTATTTTTCTATTAAGTTACCAATAAATTTTCAAATATACATTTCTATGAACTTGCTTCTTCTACACCTTTCTGCTAACAGGGGAAAACAATACATTCAATAAACATAATAAAGGAATGTATTTAAGGGGTCAGGCCACCCAAAACCAAACAATGTAATGATTCTGCTCATTGACCTGACCATTGACTTGTCCACAATTTGGTTCGTCAACTGTCCTGTTCTTTGGCTTGTGCCATGTCCTTGGCTGATGTTTTCCCATGGTGGTTTCAGCTGTTTTCCAGTTGTTTGTAGGTTTGACCTGGGGAGCTGTGACCTGATAGTTGACCTGATAGTTGTCCATACCCTAGGACAGTGGTAGGCAAACTTATTCGACCAAAGAGCCAAATCGCAACAGTGTAGCGCTTGAAATACATGTTGAGAGCCGGAGGGGGTTTGTGCTGTCAAAATTTTTTCCCTAAAAACATTCTCTAAAATTAACTTAATAAGTCTTAGTTAAGCTTTAAAATTTCTATCATACTTAATAACAATATTATTTTTTTTATGTATTACAATATACTGGGGCAACAATGACCGACGACCCCTGTGAATAATGGTTTTGCATCTCCTTGGAAAGTTTGGGCAAGTCAGGTCTGCATGTTGTTATGTTAGTCACAAAGCCGCCCCCAAAAGGTAACCATAGAGCCCCTACCTTGATGGTAGACAGAGGGCCCCCGCTTATTGTAGCCTCCATATAGATGGACAGAGCACCCCTTTGTAGGTAGCCAGAGCTCCCCCCCTTAAAGGTAGCCAAAAATCCCCCTGTAGGCAGCCATAGAGCTCCATCCTTGATGGTAGACAGCTTATTTGTAGCTTCAAAGCCCCCTCCATATAGGTAGACAGAGCGCCCCGTTGTAGGGAGCCAGACCCTCCCTTAAAGATAGCTCAACAAGTCTAGATACCTTGTATTGAACATTACCAACTTAACCAATAAATTTTTTTACAACTATCTTTATTCATTGTGTTATGTATAACTATGAATATCTCATTTGAAAAAGACGAGGAGGAAAAGGCAAAAATAAATAAAAAGCATAGAAGAGAGGCATGTTTTTGTTAGGTAAAATATACTCTTAATAATGTTAATGTTCACCAATAGTGATGGCTGCGAACATGAAAACCCAGTCGGCAAACCGAACCCGTTGTAGGTGAAAAAAAATTGGCTTAAAACCGGAAGTGACACCAGTGATGTCATGTCCGGTAGTCGGAATAAGGAACTGTGTGTTCCAGATGCCGATCGTTTTTTCCGATTCAAATTCCCCACGAACAGGCAGGGAAATTGGATCTCCCCATGAACAGGTTTCTACTAAAAACCCGATCTGCCTGTTTGCAAGCGGACCTGGCCGATGTTCAGCCATCACTATTCACCAATTCTTTATTTTCTTTTTGAAAGATTTTTAGCTAATGTCAATGATACCTCATCTTCAGTAGATAATCAATTAGTATAAAAGACAAAAGAGTAAAGCTCCTCCTCTAAATTCAGCAAAACCCATCTGCCAGTGCATATGGATGAGACCTTGGTCACCGCCATTTTTTTCAGAGCCTGTTATTCATGTGTATTTGGTCAGTACAATTACAAAAGAGTTATTTTTTAATTTATTGGTTCTATAAACATCCATTTTGCTGCACTTAGAGGTGGTGCTTTACCATTTTGTCTTTGCCAAGTCAGCAGCCTTGCTAGATAGCCCAGACTCATGGGACAAGTGACTGACTGCACTAATGATATATTTATCCTTTGAAAGAATCAATTGGTGCTGGTTTGTTGCAACCTCCCAACAATTTTTTTTAAAGACATTTTCACAATAGCATTTTCATTGTGACAATGTTCTTTCTTTCCTTCTTTTCTTTCATTTTAATTTAGTAGTCCCCATAACACACTGTGTTCTAGTGTATTGACTCACTATATCACTAATTCACTATCAGAGATGGTCGAATATTTATACTAGCTTATTTTGTAAGCTGATTGCAAAACCTATGAAAATGATATCATTATCACAATTGCTTGAGAAAATGTAGAAAAGGGTTGTAGCAAATGTAGTTTTTGCATAAATTAAGTTCAAAGTCAAAATTTAGATTTTTTTCGAAATTTTGACTTGACTTTGAACTTCATTTATGCTAAACCAATTTGTGTTTTTTTTGTAGTATACCCCCAATCCTTGAAACCCCATGAAGATATGGGCCAGAATACTTGTAATCGTGGAAACTGACATATCTATTCACTACACAGTTTTATGAAGAATACGGTAACCTAATAAAGGAGATGAGGTCAGAAATTGAGTCTGAATTTGTAAGGCCTACAAATAACCTTATGTATTTCATATGAAAGCGGTAGAATGCAGGACAGATCTAAATATTCTGACATGATAAACAGGTATATTACTTAATGAAGTGACCAAAACAAGTTTAAATAGTAGATTCTTACACCTTAAAGCAGGGTACAGATGTAGGGATATGAGTCAAATCGATGGCCATTTCAAGCGCCGTGCGCGCTCACGACCATCTATCTGACCTATATAATATGCCCCCATTGCTGTTTTCGAGTGGGACAAATCAATCCCGCATCAAAACAGCCTTATCGGATATGACCGTTAATACGGCGATGTCCGATGCTTTGCCTGGGTCTCCAGGCAAAGCTCAGCTGAGGAGGAAGAGTTCTGCTCTCCCCGGCTGCTCTGATATCTGACAGCAGCGTGATGACGTCATCACGCTGCTGCAGGGTACATCGAACGGCTCAAATATCGAGCCGTCTGTACCCTGCTTAAGATCACTCCATACAATGTCCTTTAGATCTTCCAAAAGCTTTGTAGTATAGTGACCTTCCTGATAAAATACATAGTGATTGGAAGGATTAGAAAGTTCCTCATATTACATGGTTTTGGTAGAATAAAAATTAATTGAACAGAAATTGTATGGTAGGATTGTACGGTGTATGGGGCCTTTAACAGCCCCAAATACAGCAACTAAAAAAGCTTATTGTTAGAGTTTACATAATCCTCAACTTAAATGTAATTAAAGCTGGGTACACACATGAAGATATGGGCCAGATCAATGGCCGTTTTCGAGTGCCGTGCACGCTCACCGCCATCTATCTGGCCCATATCATATGCGGCCATCCCAGTTTTCGAGCGGGACCAATCAATCCTGCTCGAAAACTGGGATATCGGACATGACCATAAATCACGGCCGATGTCCATTGCTTTGCATGGAAATCGCAGGTCTCCATGGAAAGCATCGGCTGAGCTGGGGAGAGAGCAGAGCTGTCTCTCCAGCTTCGCCGATATCTGACAGCAGTGTGATGACATCATCACGCTGCTGCAGGGAACATCGGACGGCTCAAATATCAAGCCGTCTGCTGTTAACACACTACCATGATTACTATATGGCATCTGTTGGTAACATTAACAATTAAAGTCTTTGAAACATCTATATAATTGAGCACAATTATTTATTATTTATTTCATTTTTAGACAGAGAGAAAAATACACAATTTGAAGCAAATTGAAGTAAAAGGCGATATGTAATATTACTCTGTAGCAGTATACTTAACCTCCTACAGCCACTCATTCATGTGTCTGTTCTTGTTACTTTTGTGACACCTCCTCAGATTCATTATATACATTTCAGAACAAATGTGCCATTTACATCTAATACAAGTACTTAATGGGACAAAACATAAAACCGTTATGAACACTCACACTATTTTATATGAATATGCCGAGGAAAATGACAAACAGTACATATTAAGCACTGTACAATATTAGTATTCATTGTAAACTTATTGTACATGGATTCTTAAAATACAAATTCAATACAAAAGTTCAAAAATCATTTTTTTTCTCTCAGTGTGACTAACCATAGAACACATGCATTCATGTTAAAAGACCCTATTGAAAATATATATACCAATGCAGAGTTCATATGCAAGGGAGGGAATACATCCCCAATCAAAAGTTGTATTAGCACGGTTCAATAATAAAAAAAAAAGTTTAACAGTTATTGCTTTTTTATTATACAGCACAGTCAGTCTCAAACAGAATCCCCTTGGATCTATTCAGTGTTCCAAGATGACAAAACTTTTATCACAGCAAATTCTCTATAAATGGCTCCCACTTTCATTTTCATGTGCAATATCAGGAGGAGACATGACACGATCGTAAAGGGGGATACCACATTGTAGCATTTTACACTCCTGGAAGACATCGAGCAAGGTTGACCTCACTCCTCCCACACAATCGTTAGTTCTTTAAAAGGCTGAAGCTCAGCAAAGATGAGCAGATTCCTGTTCTTCAGTCTAATGGCCACCGTGTGCGTTCCCGCCAAGCGACCGGCGGTTGATCAGCTGAAAATCGGGTGCGCTCACCTGGTCAAATTGACCAGGAATCTGCTGCATGTTTAATTGCACAGTGATTCGACATGCCGGTAAATTCCCAGCCAACCCCATTAGTTTGGATGGGGACTGCAGTATCGATCTATAGCCAGCTTGTAGCAGACTCCTTCCAGCATGGTGACATCCCCACCCTGTGAGGGGTCGGCTACAAAACTGACAGGAATCCTGTGTGCTCCACTAACACAGGGATTCCCATCAGATTGTAGGCAATTAACTTGGAGGGGGAGGAGACCCCCCTCCAAGCTAATTGCCTACAACAGAATCGCACACAAAAAGAACCAGCAGAACGGTTCGCCATGTGATCCAACCTGCCAGCCTTTTGGGTCAAAACCTCAAGGTGGGAACCCCTGTAATTGCAGGCGACCTACCATTTTGTGTTCGGCGGGAGCACGCACACCGGACAATCGCCCACAACTATGGCCGGGAAACGGCATGTCTATGGCCAGCTTTACACATCTACCTGCTTCCCAGACGCTCAAGATCACAGTTAGTGAAAAAGGTTTTAGGCAGAACAAGATGTGGCCTGGTGATTGCCAAGCTACAGGTTCATAAATAAGCCAAGACAAAGTGTTTAACTAATAATAACAGATTAGGCATATTGTTATCAAACCTGCACTAAAAATATTTACTTGGCTGCCCTATGTTTTTATGCAGGGCCATTTCTAGCATATAGGGGACCATATGCATAGCGGGAGTAACTGCCATGCTTTTATGTTCAGGAGACTTCACTTCACATCAGCAGTTGACATCTTTTTTGTGAATTATTTCTTTTACCACAAGATTAATTGCAATAAGGTGGATACATTATTTAGTAAACCATGAATTTAGATCCCCTGAAACTCAAAAAGTGTATTACATTATATATCAGGTTTGTTCAGGATCAAAAGAAAAAAAGACTGCAAACCATTAGAATGAAGACTCTGAATCAGGGGCAATTCTTGGCATTCTAGATGTGAGGTTCTGAATCTGAACTTCAAGTACTGTAATGTACTGTTCTAGTCATTCAATAAATATCCCTGTTAAGGACAATGCTTTTCAGCAATCAGTTCAATAGAAAACCCCCTTGTAGTTGTATACTATACATGTTCTCACATTTTCTGCCTTTAATTATTTAAAGGCTGGGGTATGTACCAAAATAATTGCATATTGATCTTGTGGAATGGCTGTTGTGGAACAGCTGTAACCCAGTCTTTACTCCACCATTATTCATGCTTTTAGGGAATGTATTTTTCCAGTGAATTCTATTCTAGAAAGAACCAACAGACTAGCAACCCAAAAGGACTGATAGATAAAACATAGCAAGAAAGGCTAAAGAAATCCTAAAATGTACAGTGTTGAGGGAATAAGTAACATGATTGAAACCTCTAAATAACTTGTATTGTAATGTAAAAAGTTATTACCTGCACCACACCCATATTATGTTCTCATAGGAAAGGTGGCATGCAATCTCTAAGGATGACTTGATCAAGGCATTTACTCTTACCCACACCTTAAGCACAGCCAGTAAAGCCAGCCATACCTGTGATCATTGTGTGATCAATCGCAAGGTGCTTACATAATAATCGCTGAACAATCACACCCCTAAACCCCTTAAACACTAATCCAAACACCTTAACATCAAAAAATTCCGGTACAATCTACTAAAATTTTACAATCTGACAGATCACGGATCTTTCTATTTATGATCGATGCTGATTAATGCAATTAGAAAAGAATCAGGTTTCAAATAATCTACAAACAAAAGAACCAACCTGTGTATGGACAGTTTTTCTCTCTTTTGGTTAATAATTAGGCTTTCATATAAAATGTAGTAAACCAACCTGTTATAACATTATAACTCATATTTACATTAACCTCCTGGGTGGTTAGCCTGAGTTATGTGTCTGAGCCAGCGGCACCACCAGGGATGTGAAGGGGGAGGAGGAAGGGTGTAGAATTATAATGTAATGCTTTGATTGCCATGTGGTAACTTATCTAAATCGTGTCCGTGCATCATCGTTTAAATAGAAAAAAAACATATGGAGACATAGCCTAAGGGCTTGTTTCCACTAGAGTGACCAGCCGCAGATGGACGTGTTTGTTATCACGCCCGCCGTGCCCGCGATTTTGCAAGTGATCCAACCTTCTTTTCTGATTGCACTTGATCTGGTGTGATCGCCCCATAGCAAATGAATGGACGCGGTCAAAAATCACGGCCAATTCAATGGGGACGCGTCCATTCATGTCAATGTATGCAATCTAACGCTAGGGGACATGATTGGGCGCGGCACGTGATCGCTCAAATGAAAAAAATCTGCCATGCTATCTAAATATATATTTCTTTTTTTGTCTTCAGTAAGAAGAAGTTTTGCCTTCAGTTAGATAAAACATTGGTTCCCAAACTGGGGGGCACGAATGTATTTAGGGGAAGGGGCACGGGTCATCATTCTGAACCTGTGTTTGAATAGGGAGGGGCCTCTGTTCCTAAATAGTAAAGGGGGGCCCTGCAAGAAAAGTTTGGGAACCACTGAGATAGAAGAATATTACAGGTCACTTCCAAAATCAAAATATTTACTGCTATCCCAGTCAGCAATATCACTATACACTGCAATGTCATCAACAGCCACCAACAATAATGACAAATGTGATGTCATCAGAAGCTTTCCCTTTATTACACTGTATAGAATAAAGCCGTCTGTATATTTTTACTGCAGTCATTTAGCAGAGAATTGTTCTGTCAGATGTGAAGTAAGTGGCTCAGATGTGCTGGAATAAAATGTGGTGTGATGTGAGTCTAGAGGCTTGCTGCTTATTACAGTTGCACTAGCACATCACATGGCTTGCCTCTCCTCTGCAGTCTCTGCAGAGCACTCCTAAGGGATACATTGAAGTGTTTCTAGAATTTTTAGAATTTTAGCAAGCTCAAGCCTGGCTAATGCACAAATCAATTTTTTTAGAATGCTCCTGCAGTTCTTTAATCCTAATACACAATTAGTGAGGCAAAGACGAACATAATTGTAAAGAATACCCATGGATTATCATGACCAGAATTGATGCTGCAATGATCCATGGTGCCTTATATTTTGCAAAAAAAGAGGATAATCTATGGAAATACAATTATTAATTGTATTTGTATGTATATACAAATGCTAACTGCAAACATAGCAGGCTTTCATTGGGAGAAGCTGCACATATTGTTAATATATTGTTAATATTGTTAAATTATTAATCCTTAAATTTGGTAGTCAATGGCAGCTGCAGGTAAACAGATTTACTTACCTGTTGCCTTGTTCTGTCCTTTCTTCTGGCGCTCCAATCTCCAGGGCAGCTATTTAACAATAAAAACTGAAAGAAATTTGGCAATCTGAAAAATTTTACTTTTACAGTAGTGTATAAAAGTGAGGTTGTTTGTACAGCTATTTAATGTGTTCGAGCTTTAATTACAGCTTAATCTGCAATATCAACTTTAGCTACCAGATGTCACTAGTGAGCACTTGCCATCAAAGCACAACACAAGCACAGCTTCATTCTCACACATTAATAAGATCTAGGGCATATTTTGGCATTTCAAAAAAATGTAATACAGTGCCTTATCACCAGGAGAACAGGGTATATGTTGCTTGCTTAGTTCAGCTTTATTCATGTAAATTTGTAAAATAGAAGTATCAGTGTGCTTGTATCAAAGTATTATCTTCACAAGCAAACAAGCCCCTTTAAACTCACATACACATGCAAACATTTTGTTTTGTTAAAATTAGTTTTAGGCTTTGTTTCCACTTCCACGATTCTAATCGCGGTGCAGAGCTGTGGGAGATCACTAGCACCCAGTGATCTCCCACTGGCTCCTGCGATTAGAATCGTGGCTGTGAGATTGCAGCCAGGAAGTGGGGGGTGGGGCAGGATATCTTGCCCACCCCACCTGATCGCGCACAGTGAATGGGCATGGTTGAAATGACATGCGATTTCAGGTCTATGGCCGTGATCAGCGATGATCAGCCGCCCGGAGCCAGCGTTCGGAAAGGGGGTAACCTTCGTTTCAGATCGCTGGCCACGGCCAATCACAGCCATTTATTAAAGTGGAACTAAGCCTATTTATCTAAATGGAGGCGGTCAGCCACGATCGTCGCAAGCGATTAAAATCACGTCAGTCCTGTGGCTGATCGCCTATGTGGAAGCATTAGGTGGAGTAAAGACAGATTCAAATGAATATTAAGATTTCTTGCACCCTGTGTTTTAGCACATTAGTACTCTATTTTTCCTAAATTAATTTGTAAACTTATTACTATGTGAGACCTAATGCCAACAGTACTTTCAATATTTTTAAATCTACGATTTTTATTTGAATAAATCCCCCTCAGTATATCCACTCCACAAATGCTACGAAACTACATGCGTGTTGAGGAGTAGTGACTGTATACTGGTCATAGGAGATTGGCACATCATGTAACAATGGATAAAAAGGGAACATACAAACATTGATTTTTTTTACACTCTGGTTAAGTGAACGCAATGTTGGTAGAGGTCATATCTACATGGTTGGCCATATATGAGATATATTAAAGATTGGCCATATATGGGATATATTAAAGATTGGCC
>CM070033.1:93184271-93221656 GCA_036250615.1 Ptychadena robeensis
TTTTTTTCTCTGTGTAGCAGTTTTCACAGATGTATACTGCTGACAGGTGTGTAACATGTCCATGTAAAGTATGTGGGGGATTTTTTTTTGAGTTTACAACCGCTTTAACTTTGTTCATGTTATGAGGCATGTGATCTCTGCTGAGTCAAATTCAGTTTTTAAAACTGCAAAAAGAAAAACCAATAATCTGATAATATCTTGTAGGCAGAGAAACTGCCCAATAGTCTTAATAAAACCTCTGGAAGAGCATGATATTGTGAATGGATTCATGGAATGTATTTACCTAAAAAGTTTAACATATACAGCCTTCTTCTACATAATTAAAAACTAATCTTTATTTCATAATGGAATAGCCTTTGGATGGTAATAGATTTTCCTCAAAAATCATTGATTTTTATCCACCCTGCTTTTCTGATATCAAGTGTTTCTAACTCCTGCTCTGCACTAAAGTGAAGACCTTTTTTCCTGGAGTGATTAACTTTTCTGTGTTTGCCAGCAGCAGGGCTGAGGAGTTGGAGTTGAGGAGTCGGAGACATTTTTGGGTACCTGGAGTCGGAGTCGGCAAAAAAATGAACCGACTCCTACTAAATTTAAATGGGAATTAAAAAAAATAAAATTACTTCAAATGCTGCAATTAACAAACCATCATAATGAGTGACGTCTCTGCTATAAGAATAAATGCGTGCCGTGCATAACATTACAGCGCTCACTGTGACCCTAGCCTAAAGGCACCCCCACACACGTACGGAGTGGGGGCCGACAGCTCAGCTCAGATGCGCTCTAGAGTGCAGCGCGATGATGTCATCACGCTGCTCTCCAGAGCTGACAGCATCTGTGGGCACCCTTTGTGTGCCGTCCGTTAGCTTCAATGAAGACACCGGTCTTTATTGAAACTAACCGCATCGGCCAGATATTATCGGACATGTCCATTCTCTGGCCGGCCGAGCTGTGGGGCAAAAGCGATCTGTCACCCCATGTGGGCACACACATTGGTCAGCAGCAAAATCGGTCGCCACTCGGTGCGTGTATGGCAGCCTTAACTCTCACTGATAATGAAGTACATTTTTTTTTGTTGGACTAGAGACGCTTGTGTAAATGAAGAGAATGGATCGCCAATATTCAAGACTGAAGCCGTAAAGCATTTGGAAAACCACTGTCATTCAGCTGAGGCGACAAATACTTAGATTGTTAGCTTCAACTTTACACATGACTATGGGATTCAAGGGACATTATGAATCATGTTTGATGTGCCCCTTCGCCCCGCCTCTTCTTGGAGTCTTCCACTGCCCTATCTTCAGCAGAAGATCAGAAGCTTGGCACACACAGGTAGATCTGTAAAAAGAATTGAGTACAATCAATCAACTTGCGCACTCGCGGTGATTGATTGTACTCTTATCTGTTTACATACCTACCTGTGTGTGCTTTCCCTCGGGCGGGATCAATAGAGCTGGTTTGAAGGAACTTGATTGAACAGGGTTCCAACATGTTGGAAAGACACCGTTCAATCTCCAATACTTTGCATGGAGACATGAGTCTTTGTGGAAAGTATTGAAACAGCTACGGCTCCAGCCTCCTCCACAGCCATCGGCTGTCTGTGTGAAGGGGCGGAGCCAGCACTCCTCACTCGGAAGCTGTGTGAGTAAGGCAGCTGTATGAGACAGGCTGCTTCTCTCCAGCTTGTGGCGTGTTGTGATTCACACTGCAAGCTGGGGAGAAGGGGTCCCCATTGAACGGGAATGGATGTGCCCATGTGATGCACATTGATTTCCGTTCAATTGATCCCCGATCGATCACAGTGTGGTGCCTAGCTTAAGGAAAAAGCAGCAGCATCTTCTGCCTAACTTCCTTTCTCTGCTTTATCGGCCATTACAGTCCAGTGCTGGTTCCCTAGCCAGTAGTTATGTGGTTAATGTATGTTGCCTTCCATTTCTTCAATGGATGGATACAATACATTAGCATATTAGATACAGAGGAGTCGGAAAATTCTGAAACTGAGGAGACTGAGTCGGGGAATTTATCGACCGACTCCACAGCCCTGGCCAGCAGAGCACCTCAAGTTTTTATCGTTTTAAGTTTAGTAAAGGGACTATTATGGTGCGGTAATAGCAAGGGAAAGCCCCTGTCCCCACATGACTTCAAACCAGTGTGCAAAACATAGATGTGAGAATTTGGTGTGTAGGAACATAACTGGCCTGCACAGAGCTCTGACCTTAACAGATAGAACACCTTTGGGATAAATTGTCCCTCCTGAGGTAGGCTTTCTCGTACCTGACCTCACAAATATTTTTCTGGAAGAATGTTTAATATTTCCCATAAACACACTGTTAAAGCCTTGCCGGAAGATTTTGTACATTTTAAGTGTATAGGCTGGGTTGATGTCTTATTAAAGTTTATAAGTAAAGAATGGGATGTCATTAACGTGTGTAAAGGCAGCTGTCCCAGTACATTTGCCACTGGAGAAAATCTATAATTTTGGTTTAGGGTGGGAAAAAATCAATTCTACTTCCTGACAGTTGAAAAGCGATAAATAAATCATTAAAGTGGATGTGTGTTTTTTTTTTCTCTTAACAATTAAATATCATGCAGGAGGTGATGTTCCTTGACAGGTGATGCATATTAAGTGGAGAAAGACAAAACCCTACATGGTAAGGCAGAAAGATGCACGTGCAGCAGTAAATGTGTTTATGAAATGTCAGGTAAAGGTATAGATGTCTACATTAGCTATTGCAGTTCATGGATTTCTAGCTCTACAGACAAGCTACTGCCATGGCATAGGGAGAGGAAAAATCAGTTTTCCTCTGCTTTAATGTATTGGGAAAACTCAATGTGACTGCCCTTGCGTGTTTTGATGCACCCAATGTCACCTCAAAGTTGCGTCTCTGACATGTTTGTGTGTACATATCTACTGACTACAAATTAACCTGTTGAGGATGGGTTAAAATGTCTGCATTTGATGCATGTCAAAACATAGCCTTTAACATTTTAAAGCCTGGAAAGACTATGATCTTTTCACACAAGTAAATGTGATTTCTTTACAGTCTTATGTTTTCTTTTTCATTGTTGTACAGTGCATCCCAAAAGTATTCATGTACAGAGACATCCTGGATGAAAACATGCTCCAGAACACTCTTGAACTTGGGGAAGAGGGTTCATCTTTGAGCAAGGCAATGATCATAAGCACACAGCCAGGATATAAAAGGAGTGGCTTCAGACTTGAATCTCATTGAGCATCACTGCATGCTCGGCAGTGCAGGCAGTCTGTGATGTACAGGTACACCGCTTTAGTATGCAGAACCATTCACCTTAATGCCATGAACAACACTGAAAATATGGCACTTCGATGTAATGTAAAATAGACAATTGTCTCTCAAAATGCAGCCATTAATGTCTAATGGTAACACAAGGCAAAAACACCATTTTGTTTTGGCAAAACCATAGTGGTCACGTCTTTGGCACGCTCTCCATTATTTTCAGTATGTTTATACCCATGTAGTGCAATGTGCCAAAGATGCAACCACTACGGTTTGAAGTTTTAGCCAAACTGAGAAAAATCAAAATCTTACCCAGTTAGCCATTTTTGATGGCCTAGGTTATAAGAAAATTGCCAACACCCATGAAATTGAGCTGCAGCACAGTGGCTAAAACCATACAATGGTATAACAGTGCAGGTTCCACTCGGAACAGGCCTTGCCATTACATTCAGAAGTTGTTTCTAAAAAGTAGATGGGGTTGATACCGCACACTTCATCAAATTGGTCTGCATGGCTGTCATTCTAGAAGGAAATCTTTTCTAAAGATAAGGCACAAGGAAGCCCACAAATGGCTTGCTGAAGACAAGCAATGACCACTTGTGTTGCCAGATTTATGTTATGTGGTCTGGTCACACCAAGACAAACCTATTTGATTCAGATGGTGTAACGTGTGTAGCGGCAACCAGGTGGAAGACAAGTGTGTGTCTTGATTACAGTAAAGCATGGTGGTGGGATTGTCCTGGTTTGGGGATGCTGTCACTGGGAAGCAACAATTAATTGAGGGGAACCATGGATGCAAATGTGCTCTCATATACTAGAGCTGAATGATCCTCTCCTTTACACGAGGCATTATTCCAACATAAAAAAACAAACAAGCTTCGAAGACCACCACTGCCTTTCTAAAGTAACTGAGGTTAAAGGTGCTGGATTGGCCAAGCATGTCTCTAGATCTAAACCCTAAGCATCTGCATGAAATTAAAGATGGAGTAGCACAAAGCCTCTAAAGGTGGCACTACATGGTTCGATATTCCTGTGTCGATTGTTTTCCACACACCTGGTATAATAAACCAAAAGTCATCGAAACCTAACATAAAATCCTGTGAAAAGTGATAGAAAATCGTACATTTTTGTTTGTGATCACACTATTGAGCATGCGCACCATAGCATGGAATCGGTTGTGTTTAAATTGATCACCCTGTGTGATGTGTAAATCGCACAACATAATCGAATCTATGATTGATCGTACATCGTGTATGGCTAACTTCTCTACCAGTGCTGTGATGTCATGGAGGAGTAGCAGAGGAAACCAGTGGGAGCCTGTCAAGTTCTAGTGAACTCTATACCCGAGTGTTAAGGCAGAGCTGAAATGTACTGGTGGCTACAACGCCACCCATCCTCTGAACCTGCAGCTATTTTGCATTGCTGCTGGTTTGTTGATCTGTTACTCCATATTTTGCCCCGCACACATCGCCAACGCCTTTATAGCGACATCGATGGTTTGAGCGCAAGGTACACTGTACTCTGCCATGATCTCCCGTACAGCGCCGTAACGCCTGGGAGGTTAATCGCTGTACGAATTATTGATTCACATGTCATATGTTCAGTGTTGTCCCTTGAAAATATATTGAAATATTTACTGCAGTTGTCAGGTGTATTCTATCTTTTGTGAAATGCAGTATTACAGGGCTAGTAATCAAATTCAGCAATTTTTTTGTGTGAAGTAAAACTGTAATGATAAATGTATGTGCTGAGTGACCGTTGCCTTTTTTGCTGGACATCCAAATAATCGAGCAGCAGTGGTGGGATGGATTATGTGACCAATTGACTATAAGGTTTTAGCTCCAGTAAGAGACCTTTTATCAAGAAAATAAGCAGCACTAGTAAAACACAAATTCATTCTAGTATGGTATGATGGTTTTCCTGTATTTTTGTGACATCTGTAATACTGGGCAGCCAACAGTGACGGCTTCACAACATATTTCGTACCCAATATGTGACAGATTTTCCCTCTGAACAGATTTACAAATAAGAAGCTGCCAGGGTCAGCTTTCATGCTGTTAGTTTGAATACACCAGAAATGTCAGGTCGTTCTGCTCCTCTTGCTGTGTGGCAGAATTGATGTGCCCCCCCCCCATAAATCTTTTCCTCATCTTTTCTCATCTAAAGTAGCAGGTTTCTAGACTGGGGAATGTGCTGATGTTCATATGGTGTTTCCTACTAGAATGTTCTATTATTATCTAGACCAGCCATGGACAAACTAAGGCCTATGGGCCACAACTGGCACTTTTATTCTTTTTAATTTGGCCCTTTGTCACCTTGGTGTAAAGATTAATCTAGCTCCCCTCTGCTCATTTCCTGGAATAAGTGGAGATGATGCCTAGAGGATGATTGTTCGGATCTCCTAAATGCCTGCGTTTGCTTGCAATAGAATGTACATATTTCTACATATAAAAAGTCTCAATAAACCTCCCTAGCATTTGAGACTAACCCATTTAGTTTGCTGTTTGGAGTGGGGATCAGGCCAACCCGATATACCCCTAGAAAGCTGCAGCTGTTCTCTATATCGCCGCACCATTTGCAGGTTTCCACCCCCACCCCGAAGTGGTGCCATTGCCCTCCATGTTAATGACGAGGACAGGGGGAGGGGGCAGGAATTTCAAGCAGAGTACATTGCTCTCTAAATTCAGCGCGGTACTGGCAATGCTAGGGGGGTTAAAATTGTTTTTTAAAAAGAGTGACTGCCCCTGATCTAGACAATATAAGCTAACCTTGCGTTAGCAGTTTAACCTCCTAGCGATATGCCCGAACCCAGTTCGGGCAAAGGGATGCTGCAATTAGCGATATACTCGAACTGGCTTCGGGCACATCGTGGGCGCTCACCTGCTCCGTCTTCTTCCGGGTCCCGGAGTGACGTGTGACTTTCTATACTCCAGTTCAAAAGTGGATCCCGCTAGCAGAAACGCTCCTGCTGAGCGTTTCTGTTAGTAGTGGGATCATCTCTGCACCCGAGCCGATCCGTAAATAGCTGATGTCTCCGGCTATTTCCGTGATCTGCACTCGTGTGCCAATGACGTCACGCGGCGGGCGGGAGATTTAAAGGTACAGAAAAAAAAAATTTTTTTCTTAGATTTTTTTTTTCATTTGTTTTTATTTTGATTGGATTGGGTAAATGTTTTATCCAATCCAAATCAAAAGAAAATAAATTTTTTTTTTTCTGTACCTCTAAAGCCGGCCATAGCGCTTCAATCTGTGGCTGATTTTGCGAATGATCACCATGCGCATTCGGGGTGATCGCTTGCAAAATGAACGTGCCCACCTGGAGCAACCGTCGGTACTCGCACAAAACTTTGATCAGCCAGAGAACAAACGTTTTTCTCTGATCGCCAGTACTTTGAATGGGGGCAAGGGTCCCCATCCAAAGTATTGGTTGTCAAATCGTAAATGGTGTATTTCGAACAATTGACCATGGCATGATGATGTTGTCATGCTGCGGCCAATTGTTCGATAAACGCCCGCCAAGCATAGCGTCTATGGTTGGTTTAACCTCCCTAGCGTTACGCCTGAAGCAAGTACTGGCGCAGTCTGATCGTGAATCAAACTGCGCCCGTGCCGGAATCAGGCGCAACCGCTGGCTCTCTGTGTGCCTGCAGCATTTCTACAGAGCTGCAGGCAAACGGCCTTTCCGCCCCCATCGGCGTCATCGGTGACGCCGATGGGGGCGGAAAGGCAAAACACTGTATCACTGTTGGTACAGAAACCTGCACCTCAGTAAACCGCCAGGGAGGTTAAGTGCAAGAAATCTCTGCACTTTCATACCTACATTTTAGTGGGGAATGTACAAAGTAAGGCTACATTTACACGGGCGCTCCTGTGGGCGAGGAGCAATTGTTTAGATGGGTTTTGATAATACCACCCTGACAGGTCTATCAGACAAAAGGCCCTAAAACTGCCCTGCAGATGCCTCCTGTTATTTCAATCAATTGACAAAAATAAGAAGTTTTCTTGCATCTTTTACTGTTGTTCAGTTTCTGAACAGTCCACCATTGAGTCTACAATAACCAGATGCATGTTTTAGTTTCTGTTCTTGTGAAATTTCAAAGTGATGGGTTTACTTTGATCTGAGAAGTCTTAGCACTGTATGCCTAAATGGACATAGCCTTTAAGGGACTCTACTATGGAATGTTTTTCAATGTATTAATTTCCCTGCATTTTAGCAGTCTATTGATACTCTGTTCCTTGGGCCTTATATTTCTATGGTGAGGAGAAGGCACTGTTGTCTGGCATCTGTAGTCCTGGGTGTTTCGAGTGACCTACATGCATCTGTGTGCTTGTTTTGGGAAGCCATGCCCATCTCCTGCTACTTGACTTTGCACTTAACAGTTGTCCGCTCAGCTGTCCAATAATAACTGGTCCTTTGCCCTTTTAAGAAAGTTCAGGTACTCTGAAAAGAAGTTGCATGCTGTATGCATTTTGAACTGTAATGACCCAGGGAGTCTATACACAGGGGTGCACATAACTTATTTTAATGAGCTACTCAGATGAGTACTAGGAGATGGTGTTTTGTACTCGCCCCATATGTAGCTTGATTTCCTCACTGTCCTCTGTGTCAGCTTCCTGCATGGTAGATTCTGCTGCAGATGGACCTCCCTGTTCCTGATTTAGCCACCGGTTAAATTAAAACTGGGAAGATCCGGCATTTCATGCACCAAATTTATTTGTGCATTGTTTACGGTAAATTTTTACCATGTTCCATGTTGTGTTTTTTGTCAAATGTTCAAGTGTTGCCTGCTTTCAAAAAATGTTTTAAATCGGAGATCATTTTGAAACACTTCTGAGATGTATAATTTGACAGGTGCAAATGTGACCCCCCTCTCCCAACCTGCTTCAGAGCTACTTTTACCAAACTGTTGTATATTTCCTTTTTTGCCCACCCCTGGCTTAACCTAACATAAGACAGGCTATCTTCTAGACTCTTGGTCCACAATGTTTTTTTATTTAATTTTTTTGACAGGGGCCCAATAAAGAACCTGTAAGGAAAATTAAATTAAAATGACCTGATATCGCTGATAAATTTTTTATGCTGCGTAAAAAAGTAATAACCCTACTGCCAGGAAAAAAAATAGAATTACATATATTACATAAATGGGCTTTGTATAGTACACTTAAACATTCAATTGCAGACATGGGCAAACTATGGCCTCTAGAAGGATCCCCTAACAATAATCTTCTAGGCATTATCTCCACTAATTGCTGGTAATGAGTAGAGTGGAGCCAAAGAATCTTGACACCATGTTGATAAAGGCCAGGATTAAAAGACTAAGATGGCCTGCTGGCCATAGTTTGCCCACATCTGGGATAACTGCTTCTTGTAATACCTTCTTAACCTTCCTGGTGTTATGCCCGAAGCCAGTACAGGCACCGTTCTTAAAACCGTGCCCGTACTGGGTTCGGGCGCACATGCTACTGTTTAACAAGCCCACACTGAAGGCGATTTCTTCTGGCCCCATGTTGAAGGGGCTCCATGTTAATGGAGGTGGTGCCGCTTTTACCAGCCCATATAGCCGGCGTATCGCCGGCGATGTGTAGAGAGGTTGGCAGAGCGCGGGGTCTAATGCCCAGAAGTATGCTTGTAGTAGGTGAAAAAAATTTAATACCATCTTCCAATAAAAAGAACACTGGGGATTTCCACCTTAAAAAAATATTAAATCGGAAACAATTATTGCAATTGATGATTTGATAGCATTTTTATATTCATAGCGTTATTGTCTTGTTTTTTTGCCAGGTGACTGAATTGAATGACCCGCTCTCAAACGAGGAAAGGAACCTGTTGTCAGTTGCATACAAAAATGTGGTTGGGGCTCGTCGATCTTCATGGAGAGTGATCAGCAGTATTGAGCAGAAAACCTCTGCTGATGGCAATGAAAAGAAAATAGAAATGGTGCGTGCCTATCGTGAGAAAATCGAAAAAGAATTAGAGGCAGTATGTCAAGACGTGTTGAGCCTCTTAGATAATTTTCTTATTAAAAATTGTAGCGAAACACAGTATGAAAGCAAAGTGTTTTACCTGAAAATGAAAGGCGACTACTACCGATATTTAGCAGAAGTTGCCACTGGTGAAAAGAGAGCAGCAGTGGTTGAATCTTCGGAAAAGGCTTACAGTGAGGCTCATGAGATTAGCAAGGAACACATGCAACCTACTCATCCTATACGACTGGGCTTGGCACTCAACTATTCTGTGTTCTACTATGAGATCCAAAATGCCCCTGAACAGGCTTGCCACCTGGCCAAGACAGCCTTTGACGATGCTATTGCAGAGCTGGATACCCTGAATGAGGACTCCTATAAGGACTCTACACTTATCATGCAACTCCTACGTGACAACCTAACACTCTGGACAAGTGATCAGCAAGACGATGATGGTGGAGAAGGAAATAATTAAAACCTCCTGATGGACTGGCAGCCGCACGCTGATGCTACTACCGCAGTCTTTATTTTTTTTCCCACAAGTGGGGGGTTAAGGGTGGGGGAGGGCAAGGAAGGGACAACCTCCCCAGGGAAGACCCTACCACCTGTCTTTGATTGCCTCTTCGACATTTTGCCAAAACACCACGAGTGGAAAGTTAGACTGGCTGTGCTAGTATGGAATGGCAGCCTAACACTGGCACATGGACTGTTCTGTAGTTAATACAAGTGGAGCTGTTTTAAATTTTAAGTTATCGCTAGACATATTTAGAAAGAGATTTAAGAATAGGAATAACTTGAATGGAATGCCTTTTCAATAGTTTTGTGGTTCCAGTAAGTTATTTTATATTTATATTTTTAGCTGTATGCACGTCTTACCCTTCATGCTTTATTCATATTTATTTAGTGTGTACTTTGTGCACTGCACCTATCAAGAGATAATCTACAAAGACTTCTACAGCCAAAAGAAAATACAAATATCCCTACTAATTCATCTTCCCTCCAGCAATAGAACAGTACTAAAATTCACACACTGTAAGATTGCTTCTATTTTAGTAAGTATTTATTTTAAAGTTTTGACATTGGGTACAGATTTGGCAACTTATGGCCCCACAGTAAAATTCAGAATGAATTTAAATCTCTTTTCTATCTAGGGTGACACAGTCTAGGTGTTCTTACAGCCATAAAACAGTATCTTTTTCATAGTGGTGTTTTTTAATTTTTTTCTGCTAATTTATTCTTGCTCAACCATAGCTTGGTTGATGGCTGCCCCTTCTTAACCCTTAATGAATCTGAAATTGCATCAGAGAAAAAAAAAATCTGTACTGAGTGTGTTGTAGGAATGAATGCTTCAGATAACTTTTGTCGTTTGGTCCCACATTATTGTGGGGCACTGAAAATTTTGAAAAAAAAATCCAACGCCCCCCCCCATCTTTCCCCACTTCAAAATGAAAAACCCATTTATAAAAATAAGTCTGTAGTATACAGCTATTGACGTATTTGAGAGCATTTCATTGTACAGTTTTAAACACAATGTATTTAGTTTCCTTGGCAACATTTTGGTTATGAAATGACCAAGGATATTACATTGTCTAATGGATGAGTCAAACTTGTTCCCCTTATCCTACTAAACTTTAAGAAGCAATCCCCCACTATACCCAAGATAAATTGGATAAAAATCGTTTTCAGTTTGTTGATTCATTGCAACATCTGCTACGTGGAAGGGTAGTTAATCTTGCATCTTTACCATGCATTTGTGTCTCTTGGCATGTATTTAAATGGATAACTCCTGTTAGAAACTCTGCTTTATGTAATTTTCTGGTTTGATACTCGCAACCAAAGTTCTAAACGTTCTAGTTTAGAAGTATTTAAAAGGAAACTGTATAGGAAGATTTTTTTATTATTATTACTACATATGTATCATTTTAAGCCATAGGTAACTACAGGACATGTGACAAAATTTCAGCTGATGCAACTTACATTCAGACATAGTGAGTTATGCTTACTGTAGCAATGCTAGAGTAGCCTGGTTAAACATTTTTTCCAAATATCTAAATGTGTTTATGGTACTTTATGGTATAAATTGGTCGATCCACTTAATTTACAGTTTTCCTTTCTGTCCCCCAAATGTCCAGTGATCAGTGTTCAATTTACTTGTCCAATGTGGAAGTAATTTACTGGAATTACATGAACTATTTTCTTTTTCTTGGCTGCTATAAAACCTTAAAGATTTTAAGAGGGCTCCAATGCTAGGAATGGTGAGCAGGTTTTAAGCAGCATTTTAATTTATTTATTGCACTTGCCTATATAACAGTTTTTCCAATGAAATGACTACCGCTGCATTAATCTCAATACAATATTGTGCATGCTAGTGTTGTATTTCTATAACGTAGCTTGAAATTAAATTATACAGTAGATGTTATGTATTCCTATGGCAAGCCAATTACTCTTCAATTTCATTGCCTTATATTTTTAAGAAGCAAAAACAATTTTCTCCATTGGAAAGCAAAGGTTTAAAGGGTAGACTATGTTCTACGGAGCTGTAATAATCACTTATTGGTCTGTAATGGATGTTGCTATTGTGACATGCAGATATATAATTTTGGTCTAAAAAGAATAAAAAAAACAAATAAAAATGCTAAAAAATCAAAAAAATAAATCAAGAGAAAAAAAGTGGGTAGATTGGGAGTGGGGGATCATTTAACACCAGTTTTAGCCTAACCTCAATGTCTGGTGTTAGTCATGGTGAAATTCTAATTATTAATGTGTAGGACAATTACTGTTTTTGAATAAGCCTATGTTTGTGCTTCTTTGTCATTGTAATGCAGTGAATTATTTAAGGTCGGATCAGTGGATTATCATTTTTATGTTTAACGTTTATTTTTGAACAAACTCCGTGTTTCAGTACAGATTTTTTTTTTTTTTTTGGCACACGGACCATTTCTAGCAGTTTTCCTCAGTGATGGAATATCATGAATGTGATTCATTATGTAACTGTCGCACATTGAGCAAATAAACTTACAGATCTGATGTGGGTGCTGCTTCAAAGCAATGTGTGGTGTTTATTCAGTGTTTGTCATGCTGATGTATTTTTTTATTTTATTTTACTTTGTGAACTATCAAGGCAACAGGTTCTTGTTTAATCTGCTAACTCCAGGGAAAAAGCCAAAGCAAGTATGACCCTAGGCTAGGAGATGGGCCATGCTAGCAAAAAAGATAGATGTGCCTTTTGGCATTTTGATGGATTAGTAGCATGGAATCAGTAGTAGTTTTACTTGTACATGATTTCCAGCTACCCTAATCCTTTCTGTTGCATGCATTAATGTTTATATAAGGTTAGGAATTGGGTGTACACATGCCACATGCTCACTACTAGTATTACCATAGATTCTACACACAGGCGCCTCATAGCCCGCATCATGCCATTGACAACAGAAGTCCTTGTGTTGTCATTGCTGCAATGCTGGCCCCGCCGGCAACAACAACCTACATGTCCATTAAAAGTTAACAAACACGGCAGCATGAAAAAAACTCTCCTTGTGGTTTTCCGGGCAAGTTTCCGCAATGCAGTTTCCCTCCACAGTGTTTTGCTCGTTATTGTGTGTTTTTTTACAGTATTGTGCAGAATTTTTAGACAATTGCAAATATTCTAGTTGGGTGAAAGTAGTAATTATATTAAAGGGTGCTAATGATCATTGTTTAAAGATGGTTGTTTAAACATTCATTAACTGTGTAGAAGGCATAAATTGAATCTGGAACGGCCAAACTCCTTTTAAGGTGAAGTTGTAAAAAATGGTTTTATAGATAAGGTCATACACCATTGTAACAATTTTTTATACTAACTTGCCTAGTTAAAGACATCAAAGCAGACTGGGTTGTCATTGTGTGGTGGTAAGGCTTTCTTAAAGCACAGATAAATGTTCAACCTTAAAGACCTTGGATACAGGATTTGGCCAAGAAAGGGTCAGTTTTTAGTGTGACGGATAAGATGCATTGAACTTTCCTTCAAAATCTGAAGATGTCTGAACTGGCAAAAATGTGTAGCGCTTATACATCTGTCCACAGAACTTAGAGCGTAGGTGGACTTAATTGACATGCAAATTGCAGACAAACAAACATGCAGACTGAAGCTTAACCAATCGAGCACAGCAGCTGTAGAGTTCTGCATGCACCCCAAATCTGTCAGATTTATTGTTACCATCATTAGATCATCCCCACAGATTTTCTATTTGAGTGAGTTCTGTGCTTTCGCTGACCCATCCAAAACCTTTAAGTTATTTTTAGTGAAGGCATTGTTTTGTTGATTTAGATGTATCTTTTGGCTTTATTCCTGTGTTGAAAAATGAAATCCCATTTCAGCTTTCTAGCAGATGTCTAGAGTCTATATATGGAAGCTGTTCATAATTCCCTTTATCTTAATTAAAGGTAGGCAAACACTGTTAAATTTTGGGCGTCCGATTGACCTAAAACGATCAAAGTTTACATCGATCTGATTTAAATCGTATACTGCACTATCGGCAAAAATAGTTCAAGACCGTTCAAAACAACAATCGAAAAATGATCGGACATGTTGGAAAATTTTCGTTGATTATACAATGATCAAACTAAATTCGTAGCATTGTACGATTGTATTTCGATTATCACATTTTATATATGACTCTCTCCTGTGTTTTTTGATCGAAACTAAAAATTTAGTCGTATTACGATTTTACCTTACATGTGGTACTACTTTTGAATTTGATAACGATCCGTATCTGATGAGAAAATCATGAAACTTATGATTTCTAGCACTTTTCATTGGAGCAATAGCCCCTACCCATACATCTAAAGTTGGTTATATTCTCAAGGGCCCAATACCATGCATTTTTATCTAAAGGTGTAATTACATACCATTACACTACAAGGAATGGTTCTTTAAAAAAATTTATGGGATGCAGTGGAAATGGTCTTAATGCAGTAATGGACCTGAATTTGACTGGTTGTATAAATCTCTCCCCCCCCCCCCAAAGGAGCACATTGAATGGGGGGGGGGATACATGCCCTTTCTGCAGTTCCTAATTGGTACCACTAATTGCAGGTATGCTCCTGTGAGTGGCCCATCTTTTTCTGTTTGTAGTCTGCATGCCAAGGAGCTTTATTGCAGAAATTTGTGGCCAAAGCAGTGATTGGAATGCCTGAATTCAATGATCCTGTCTTGGGTGCACAAAGACCTTTTGGATGTCCAGAGCATACCAGACCCCTTTTTGGCAAGCCTGGAAGGGACAGTAAGGTGGGGCACCCTCCAGTCCCACCAGGCCCAATGCCGTACTTCTACAAGGGGATCTCCTCCCCACAGCATGGGCCAGGAGTTGTGGGGGCTTATTGAGTATCTGGTGTTGCCCTTAAACAAGAGGACCCCCAGATCTTACTCACCACCTTATTGAAGGAAAATAGAGGACCCATTCAAAGGGAGTTTTCTAAAGTGATTTCCTAAAAATAAGAGGTAAAATACTTCTATTAAAATTTCTACCCATACCTGAACAGTTGGTACTCTACTGCTACTTAGAGGCTAGGCGGATTGATACCTGGTTCCCATAATCATTATGCATGCAGGATGTCCCCAAACATTGGGAAGATCACACATGTGCAGTAATCGTTGAAACCACTGGACCTCTGTACTCATTCAATAGGGTGGGGAGTGGAATCTGAGAGAATTCTTGTTAAAGGGCAACCCCTGATGCTCAATGAGCCCACACAACCCATGGACCATGTTGTGGGGAAGAGATCTTGCCATAACCTGAAAATAACGCTCAGAAGGCAAATAAGGGTTATTATCTTTGACATCTGGCATGAGGATGAGGGGTGCCTCCCCCTTCCTGTCCTTTTAGGCTTGTTGAAATACTTCTGGTATGAGTTTGAGGGAGGTACTGACCCTTACTTTGTTTGTGGCCCCTCGTTTCCAAATACTATGAGCCATGGGTCTGGTATGCTTGGGGGTGGTACCCCACGATGTTTGTGGTCTCCTTTACAGAGAATGCCAGATCCTGTGCTAATAGGAGGTCTGGTATGCCCTGCGGGGAGCTCGCGTTTTTGTTTTTTAACCCATGATTTCTGCTAATAAAATTTTATTTAAAAAAACACCGTAAAAAAAATGTTTTGCTTCTTTTGGTGAAGTTTAAATTGTGGCTTGATACTGTATTTGGGTATTTGCAAAGTGTTTGTGGACAGTCTGCGAATACCCTCCACCAATGTTTGTCCATAACCAATAAAGGGATGCCCAATAGGCACTGAAAGATTTTATCCAGGACAAAAGGAGTCAAGGCAGTGGTGGATAGGTAAATTTAGGTTATTTGTTCAGTAGCAACCTTCTATTACGTCCTGTAAAACTAGAAAACTAAATCAAGCATTGCTTGCATAATGCAATCTACACAGGTTTCCATAAGAAACTTGTACCTTTCGCAGCGGCCCCACCTTTTGTGTTTTGCAGTATGTTACAATCAAGTGCACCACAATGCAGAAACACTTGGCTCTATTACCTGTTACGCAGGTGTGAGCATTTAACAAAGACACCCCTCAGCTAGTGTGAAATGCCCCTAAATCATCTGCAGGCTTTAGATTACACATTTCTTTAATCTGTTCCCCTAATGAAACAGGTTAGAAGTAGAAACAGGTGTAAGCGTGCATGTGAAGATACGCACCGTATATCCAGAAGTGTGTAATTGTGGTTATAGGAGAGCATGATCTCAAAATGCTGTTGTAATAACTCTATATCATTATGTTGTCTTGGTAACGGTTATTAACTGGATAACTTTTCACAGTGTGTGTTTGTAACAAAAAACAGGTTTCTATGTTCCAGCAGATAACCGCAAATGGGAAATAAGCATGTGCTATGCTCAAAATAAAGAAAAGGTAAGCTAAATTAGGGATTAAAAAGAGTCATCCTCTAATAAATAGAATTAAGCACATACTAATCTATTTCCAAAATTCTGAACCTGTTAAGGTCGCTATCTGAGCAAGAGTTATCTGCAAGCATATTGCTATTTTTTATTCACAAATTTTGCCATTGAATTATTAAGTTGTGCGTTAATTTTTTTTCTCTGGAGAAGGACCAAGCTACTTTGGCCTTCACTTGGGTGTCAGTCTTTAGCAAGGACTAGTTTGGCCGCTGTGAAAATAAAGGTCAGCAGTTTCAGTTGAACAAATGTGCAGTTGGCTGGTTTCAGGGCCTTAAAAGGGTCTTTACATATACTTCTTCCTAAAACTGTGTATATAAGCAGAGCGCAAAACATTAAGATTCATTTTGGCCAGCCGAGAGGGCACTAGGTACCATCACAGTTATAAGTCACATTAACCGAGTCCTTGCCCTTTGTCTCCCAGATCTGTTGCATCAACTCCAAAGAGCGAGAGCTTCCTATTTGGAGACATAGGGCAAAGGTGACAGGGATCAGAGTTTACCATCAACTTATAAATAAGGAAAACCACACCTCAGGGGTGTATGAAGGCAATGTTTTTTTTAAACAGCATGAGGGATTTAGGGGCATCTGTACACTTTAACACTGAGGAGACAAAATTCTTTAGTTGGAGATACCGGAATTCCTCACGGGGGAAGCCCGCTGATTGGAGTGTAAGGTTTCAAAGGAAAGAACTCCATCAATGGAGGAGAGATTGTCCATAAACCCTCACCTGGCTCACACCCCAGGAGAAAGGACGGGTTATGTACAATAGTCGCCAGATGCGCGTGTGGAGACATGGGGTGGCAGGAGTATTTAACATCTTCCCTTGAGCTTGTGCCTTGTAATGGAATTGCATAACTTACAATGGTTTGTGTGGATCTGAAGGAGTGTCAATTGCAACAGGCGCAGTGAGAAATACTTCCAGGCTAACCCAAAGGGACCATAGTATGGTACGCCGCTAGCTGACCCAGGCCGCCTCTGAACTTGTCGTGCCATATAAATTTCAAAAACATGTTGGAGGGAATTCAGGACATGAGAAGGGACTGCCACTGGTAGGACCTGGAAGGGGTATAACAACATAGGAAGAAGTTAAATTTTGAGGGCAGATATATCTGGTACCTATTTCAGGATGGATCTAGAATAGTGTATGAGAGTATGTGTATTTGGCTGCATATAAGGAGTCATAGGAAGTCATCAAATAGACCCCAAGGTTGGGGACTTTAATGGGTTCCCTATTGAAGGGGAAGTTTGCCCGGAGACAAGCAACCAGGGTGCCAGACAAGCATTCACATTCAGCACCCTTCATTTAGCAGCATTAAGCTAGAGACCTGAGACCTCACCGAAGGCACGCAGGAGTTGAAATTGGGAAGAGAAACCAGTGGGTTAGAGAGGAAGAGAAGCACATCATGGGCAAATAAGCCAACTTTGTGATGTTAGGAGACTTTCTGATTTATAGGGCTAAGGGCTCCATAGCCAAGGTGAAAAGGAGGCGGGGGGGGGGGGATAGGGGACAACCCTGTGGAATACCTCTACAAATAGGAAACAGGGGAGCCAAATCCTGCATACTATACAAAGGCCCAATGAGTGTCAAAATGCCAGTTTGGAGCTTTTGCTTTTTTAAATTTTTTTTAGCCTGCGGTAATGCGGTATATAAAAACAATAATGAAGGAAAAGTGTGAACTGGAGAGGTCTTATTAAACACTGCTCAGAAACATGAAAGGAACACATTTACATTAGAGTAGTAGCAAGTCAGCAAACGGGGATATTGGATTAAGATTCCCATACACTGATTGATTCCCATTCAATCAATGATTTCATGACGTGCGCATTCATGTCCATCGGTCCTGTGGGTCATTGATCAAGTGGGTAAATCCCTGTTTGACCTCCATTGCTTTGGATAGAGACCAAGTCACAACCAAAATAACAACACGTACATGTGAAATATCAAATAAAATTAATGAAATGTCCGATCACAGCTTAATCGATTTAATCTTAGATTTAGATTACTCGTGGTCGATCCAGGTGGGCAGAAATAGATTCCCGTTCGATCGGCTTTTGATTTTGTGGTCGATTGAAGGAAAATTTCAAACTATGTATGGCTACCCTTAGTCCTGCTTCCTGCTTGTCCCTCAGCCTTCCCATTGGCTGGCAGTGCTAGTGGAGGGTATGGGCACTGTGTATATTCTGCAGAAGTAGAAAGAACTGACAGTTCAGAGAGCCAATTGGCTGCTGTTCTCCCCTCTCTCTTCCTCTGCTGACAGTCTGTGGGGGTGGGGAAGAGTTCTTTAAAAAAGTTACTTTTCCTGCCAAAATTGGATGGATGACCTCATGGGGAGATGTCAATGGAGGGGTGGAGCGTCACTGCATATTGATTATTTTCACGCAGGTAAGTTGTGTCCTGCTTTGCTCCATATACACATACCTCTGGTGCCAGAAATGCAAGATTGGCTATGCAGGTGATCATCAGGACAAGTATTTGCTCCTGTATGCAAGAAGAACAGGATGAACATTTCCAGAGCCCTACAGTCACACCCAGCATGAATATCTCTGACAAAACCATTAGAAACTCAACCCCCTCTACTGTGCCCTATGCATATTGCCAAGCACCATGAAACTTTGCCAGAAAGCACCAAAGTTGACAGGTCACGCACTGGCAACCTGCACTTTTCACAGATAAGTGGATCACTCTAAGCTCATGTAACAACCTAAAAGGAGAAGCTGCAGGAAACTTAATATTTTTTTTTTTATACATTTTTTTGAGCAGTGGGGTTCAAGAAACATGAAACCATTCTTTTTTAATCTAAATGCTTACGTTAATGCATCAATTTGGTCTCTACAAAAGATTTTTCCTGATAGTTCCCAGTACCTAGAGAATGGAAAAGCATTTTACACACTGTGTGATGGGGGACCCTGCTCTTGCATTGCAGTTTTATTAAGCAGTGGGCTGTATGGATAAGGAAACATGAATATAAAGCTTCCTCCAAAAACAATTTTTCGTACTATAAGATGCACCCCAGCGACATCTTAATGGAGATGCTGACTTCATATTCCAGCAGGCCTTGGCACCTGCCCACACTGCCAAAAGTACCAAAACCTGGTTCAACGACCATGGAATTACTGTGCTTGTTTGGCTTATCAAACTTAACCTGACCTGAACCCTATAGAGACTCTTTGGTGCATTGCCAAGAAAAAGATGAGAGACATGAGAAGGAACAATGCAGAAGAGCTGACGGCCGCTATTGAAGCATCCTGGTCTTCTATAACAGCTCAGCAGTGCCACAGGTTAATAGCATCCATGCCACATTGAGGCAGTAATTGGTGCAAAAGGGGCCCAAATCATGTACTGAGTACATATTCATGATTATATTTTTTAAATCAAAATCTTTATTATATTGCTTTCATGTAATATTCAAATTTTCTGAGATTTAGATTTTGGGGTTTTCATAAACTGTAAGCCATAATCATCACAATCATAACAAATAAAATCTTTAAATATCAAATATCTCGCTTTGCATGTAAACATCAATCATTTAATTAGTTTCACATTTTAAGTTGAATTACCATATTTTTCTGGCTATAAGATACACTTTTTTCCAACCATCCAGGGAGCAATAGCTCTGCATCCCAGGAGGCAGAAATTTGTTCCAATCCTTCCAGCCAAGCCAAAAAGAGATCTTATCTGCATGAGCACTAGCAGTACCCATTCTCTGGACACACTGACCAACCTATAGAGACACATTTTACATTTTACAATGAGATAGCAAGAGTTGTGTATTTACATTAATATTCTGCATTGCAAAAAAAAATATTTTTTGACACTCGTATCTCCTCCCATATGTAAATAGCTGCTCAACAGTTGTTCAGTGCCATATTGTAAAATATGTCTCTTCATAAGTTGTTCAGTGTGTTCAGAGGATGGGTACTGCTAGTGTATAGACACATGATAAAGTTTAAGCCCTGACACTCTGCTGAAGCAAAGACCTCCCCCCGGGACTGGCCTTTTTTCCTGGAGGAATATAGAGTGAATACTACATGGTCCAGTCCTGTCTACTTTCCTGGAAAATTCTGTATGTTCTGATATCTGAATAGCTGTCTCATGAATAGTGTTTAATAAGTTATATAAAGTGAAATGCAGGAGCTTTTGGACAATATTCTAATTTTCTCAAATCACCTGTATAAAGTGGATATCCCTCTTCCTATATGTGAATAACTGATCATAGATACAGCGCATCACTTTTTCCACATTTTGTTATGTTACAGCCTTATTGTAAAAAAGATTTATTTCACATTTATAACAGCAATGTTAACCCACATTACTATGGACCCTTCTACAGAAGCAGAGTTCACAGAATTTATTTGTATCTTTTGTAAAGTTGGACTTAACAATCTTCACTCTAACTGATTACAAAACTTATTATGATAATGAAATGACAATATCCCTTTATACATACATTTATAAATGTGCTATGTAACTTCCAAGAGCAATAGTGACTGTACTCCATTTTTGTTACATACAAGAGAAGCCACAGAAGGGTGGGACTCTTGCCTATGCTGCAATTGGTACATTAAGAACTGCAGTATCTCTAGTGCCTGATAAATACAATACCGATGTGACTTGCAAGGCTTTCTGAAAAGAAATAATGATGTTGATTCTACAATAAAACATCAAGGCCACTTGATGCTGCCATTAGATTTAATCCTACAGCAAACCAATAACGTATACAAGGCTGCATAGACCAAGTGCATGTTCTTCTCTATATTGTATATACTCTATAAATATGTTCCTTTTTTTAAATCCAATACTCTTTTACTGATGGTAAGCTGCTGTTGCAAACCAAATGTGTTGGTAAAACACAACCCTTCATTTAAAAAGAAAAAAGGATATGTAATACAGGCTGGGAAACCTGCACAGAAGATGGCGCACAAAGAGTTAACTCCGCTCACAGCTGGTTTTGCATTCCAAGGACATGCGCTGGAGACCTCAGCATCCTTTTCTTCCATAGCAACAGCAGTAGTTGTGACATAATCATTCCATCCACACTAGCACCAAGGATTGGTAAAGCTGCTTCCTTATGTGAGCTCCATTATCCACAGGACTGCAGTCCCCTGTAGGACACTTCAATGTCCACCGCTACATGGATTTACATACACATCTTCATACTAAATGGTCTTTTATCATGTGTCCTGGAGGTATCTGAATCAACATTGTTAGCATGGATCTTGTTTAGATAGTTGTTTGTGTGCAGCATCTGCAAGGTTATATTTTAGATCAGTACATTATCACATTGTAGATATGCACATTCTGTACGCATATAAGTATATTGGTTAAGCAGCAATAAAAAAAATCATAATAATTATTGCAAATGCTATGCTGTGGCATACTTATTTAATATATATAACATATAATATAAAAAACTTGACTTTCCCGGCCAAAACGGGAGGGTTGACAGGTATGGTGTCACTTGGTGTTTTTGCAGTGGTGTTTTAGCCTAAAACATGTTTACACAAAAATTGGAAATGTTAGGAATGGAAGCAAAAATGGTTGCAATTGTATGCATGTTGTTTGAGGAGTAGATGGGTAGTCAGTTCAAGCAATGTATTCCCTAAATCATTAATGGTTCAGTGGTGACTGCTTTGTCAAGTAGAAATGTCAAAACATGTGACAATCATTTTAGCACACAGTGTTGTTGCTACTCCAACACAAATGTTCCCATCATTTAGGCCTGATTCACACTTATCTGCCTTTCATCCATTGACAGGCACTTTCTGGACATGCATGTGTTGTATGTTAATAGGTATAGTGCCCTAAATGTTCATAGTTTGATCATGCAGACCTGCATAGCTGCCTGAAAAATTTCATAGCTGCAGTCATCTCTCGCTATAAAGTCTGCGCAACTGTGCATCAACTTTTGCACAATCAATTTATGATTTAGATTTTCCAATTGAAACATCGTCACATCGTGTAACAACAGTCAATCGTACTACCACACAGTGTGATCGACCAATCGATTCCTTTCTAAAGCCCTGTACACATGCTCCATAGCAATGGTTCCCAGAGATTCCCTGGGGTCTGTGTCTCCCCCGGGGGGGATGCTAGAGATCACGAGGGGGGGGGACGACGACACCCTTTCTCCTGCGGAGAGAGGCTGCTGCTCTCTTTTAAACCGAAAGTGAGATTCAGGCTGGTAAAAAAAGAAGAGATTTTTTGGATGGCAGATGAGTTTTGTGAGGTAAGTGGAGCAGAACATAGCATCATCCCGACAATTGCTGGAGATAAAAAGATGGGCTATGTGCATGCAAGTTAAGGAGGAAAAGTTACACCAGGGCGCAAACGACATCACTTCCAGGAAACTTTCTGTTTATGCAGGTAGGAGTTGGGGGGTGGCCTTAAGGAAAAATGGTTGGGTACCACTGATCCACAGTACCATTGGATACAGATCCACCCAAATACCTAGAAAGTAACTAGAAAACCCAATTAGAACTAACGACTGAAATTTACCAACATGTCCTGATCGATATTATGTTCGATTTTGCTTCACCTGCCCTGATCCTTTCTTTTTTTTTTCTTCACCATGTACTTGTCTTGCTCAAGTTTTGACACACAGTACTGGTCAGGAAAGGACCCGGCACATAATATAACATTTTAAGGTAGGCATACATGGTCCCATCCCTGCCCATTTGTATAGCGGCCGATTGCAGCGTGATGACATCATTGCATTGCAGCCAGTCACTCAGAGGATTGGCCGGCACCCATTGTATGCTGGACATTACTTTGAATAGGTCCTCATCCAAAGTAATGTGATCGGCCAGGAATTTATCGACATGTCGGATCAATGAGCGATCCGACTTGTGGTACGTTCCTGGTTGATCTATCCAGGGGGGTGCACCCTATTTTTGGCAGAGCTGCAATTGCCGGGAGTGCTCAGGTTGGTCAATTGGCTGAAAAATTTGCTTGGGAGAATCTCCCAGGTATTGATGATAATGGTCCCTTTTATCTAGTAATACATATATACCATATGTTATACAAGTATAAAATGCCAGAAAGGTGGTAGTTTATACATTAATCAGACATTAGGGGTATAAATGTAAGCAGAATACAGAAGGGGTTTTCTTCATAGAATATGGAAAGAAGATCACATGAAGTCTTAGATTTGGCTGCATGAGATGTATTTGGCATGCAGCATAAGTGCGCAGGCTTAGACCTGAGCAGACGCTGTCTGCTAGAAATGTGCACAGTAGTCTGCCAGACAAAGAGACGAGGATAGACGGCAAACAAATGCATACAGCACACTCATGAAAGACAGATGAGCACAATCTGATCACTCTCATCAAGAATCAGCACAACAAAATGTACAGTTTCCAGCCAATTAAAAATTTACATTTCCTTACAGTTAAACGTGCCTACAAAGATCACTAGGTATTTCTTTAACAATGCAGCCAATACATCAACAGATAAACATCCTAAAATAGTCCACATTTTGCTTACATTTTCTAAATAAACTCTGCTAGTGTACTATTGGTGATGACGATGATAGAACTCAAAGAGTGTACTGACATACTGTAGGTGACATAGACCATGTCCTAGGATGGCAGGGGTCCACGCCAGTCTGCTGCTGAACCAGTGCAATGCTGAATGTGGCCTTCTCATTTATAGTGGTTTCATTGATAGTGGTGACTTAAGCTCCCCATACACCTTAACCTCCTGAGTGCACCGCCCAGATACGGGCGATCGAGGCAGTGTACAGAGTTTTCGGCATGTCGCCGGAGCTCTACACGCAGCTGTTGTCATTACTGACAACAGCTGCGTGTGAGAGAAAGCCGGCGCTCCTCCATTTACATGGAGGTCTATGGTGCCCCCCCCCGCCCCCTTCCACGTCACCGTGACGCGATCGGGGCGGTGCCACCAACCCGGAAATGCTGCAGCGATGTAGACAATCGCTGCAGCTTTCCGGGGAGGCATAGGGTCTCCCCGCCGCCGGCTTCCCGTGCGGTTGAGAGGACCCTGTTCACCGAACGTCTCACTAGGGAGGTTAAGATCGTTCCATACAATTTCCATTAGATCTACCAACAACTGTGTAGTGTAGTGGCCTCCCTGCTATAACACATAGTGATTGGAAGGGTTAGAAAGGTTCTCATATTACATGGTTTTGGAAAGATTGTAAGGTGTATGGGGGCCTTTAGATAGCGGCAATTGGTGAGTGTTAGCATTGGATTCCACATATATTTTAGGTAGGACTCTCTTTCTTAAATGCTGTTTATAATGTCTGTCAGTAGGCTATTTATCAATGCACTGCCAGACCAAACACTGTATACCTGTCTACGGCTAGCTGGGTTGGCAGTCCAACATTCAATGCCCAAGAAATAGCCAGGGGACACTATTTCGTGTTGTTGTTCTGAATCAAAATACTTTCCTGGGAAGCATTATCTATTTTCTGTGATATTTCAAGGTTGAATGGAAGACCTAAAAAATTACTTGGGTATTCTGTTGGTGATTCTTCCAATACTCATAATTCTCAAATACTCAAAAGTCTGGGTTTAGACTAGACCAAACACTTGCAGGGAGAAGTCACCATGTTCCCTTTTCTTCAGGTGCACTGACACATAATGCACAAATTCTCAGGGGAATGGCTAACCCTTTTTGGGGCTAGACAGCCATAGCAGGACACAGTAAAAAGATCCAGAAAGACACAAAACACTTATTTAAAAAATGTAAAGGCTTGAATAAAACGAAAATACATACTGAAATATATTGAAATAAAAAAAAGAATGTTTACATGGGAAAATAAAGGGATCAACATGAAAAAGGAAAGCGGGAAAGTCATCAAATTTAGTCTGAAGGTTACCATCCAATCATAACTTTTAGACATTTTAGAGTGTCTTCAAAAATGCGACCAGAGTTTTTGTGTCTTGTACAGTTAGTTTCCCCTATTGGCACATCTGACACGTCCCATTAGAAGTAGCAATTGTGGCAAAACAGAGGAGGGAAGAGAAACCCCTTTTTATCCCTCAGTTTCCTCAGCCTTATTGGCAGGATATTGTGGTTACTAAAACTAGGGAAAACATAAAAAAAATTTGCAAATGGGGAAGGGCAGCCATTTTAGAATTACCTGTCTCCTAATGTATTGTGCTCCAAGTCCCACACAGTCAATATATATATACAGTTGTGTTCAAAATGATTCAACCCCCACTGACATTGAGTGTTTGGCCATTTTGACATTGATTTTGATCATTTTAGTCATTAATTGAAAGAGGCACTTGGAGGTCAGACAAATATAACATTAATAATGAAATAACCACAAATGTCTTTTCTGTGCTCACATCATTATCAGTTTTATTCAGCCCCCAAGTGACATTCATTCTTAGTACTTAGTACAACATCCTTTTCCAGTTATAACAGCTTTTAAATGTGAAGCATAGCTTGACACAAGTGTCTTGCAGTGATCTACGGGTATCTTAGCCCATTAGGTTAGCTTCATGGGCAAAAGCCTCCACTTCAGTCACATTCTTAGGCTTGCATGCTGCAACTACTTTCTTCAAGTCCCACTTTCTTCAAGTTCTCAATCGGATTCAAGTCTGGTGACTGCGATGGACACTCCAAAATGTTCCAGCCTTTAATCTGCAACCATGCTCTAGTGGACTTGGAGGTATGCTTGGAATCATTGTCCTGTTGAAAGGTCCAACGTCTCTCAAGCCTCAGGTTTGTGACAGACTGCATCACATTTCCTTCCAATATCTCCTGGTACTGAAGAGAATTCATGGTACTTTGCACACGCTGAAGCTTCCCTGTACCTGCAGAACAGCCCCAAAGCATGATTGACCCCCCGCCATGTTTCACAGTAGGCAAGGTGTTCTTTTCTTCATAGGCCTTGTTCTTCCTCCTCCAAACATAGCATTGTTGCATTGGCCAAAACTATTCATGTTTCATCAGTCCACAGAACACTATCCCAAAACTATTGTGGTTTGTCCACATAACTTTTGGTATACTGCAGTCGACTCTTCTTATTCTTTGGAGACAGCTATGTTTGGAAGACCAACCTCTATTTCAAATAATAACAATATGCAACCACTGTATTATCTTTCATAGTAACTTCATGTTTTTATACAACACCTATACTTAAGGGTGCACATAAGTGGTACTCTGGTATTTAAAAGGGGCCAAAAACTCCATCTCCTGGTACACCTCTGCCTATACTGAAAATCCTATACTATCAGGAAGGGAGAAAACATATCTATGAGTGACCATGGACCATGTTAACTATCCTGTTTTGGCTGGGAAAGTCACATTTTAATGAGGCTTTCTTGGAAAAATCAGATTTTCCCCAGATTTTGAAATTGGGCTTATTTAGGAGGGAGGGGCCGTTACTCTCCCTACTAATGTCCCACCCCGCACATCATCTGCACAAGCAGGGTGGGACATTAGCATCTCTGGGAGAAGTGATAGATGAGTGGATGAAGGTATTTGTGAAAGCATTTAGAAGAAACAAAAAACAAAAATAAACAGTTTTCCTTAAAATGACATGTCAGTGTACATCTTTTATTTTTGTGAAAATTTAACAAACTAACATGATCACTGATCACTTTCTGATCAAATTCTGCTCAAAATGTTGCAATGACCATTGCAGCTTGTGAAGCAAATTGCTTGTGAAAAATTACATCAATCAAGTCTTGAATGTGAGTTGGTTGCCACAAGGTAGTACAATTAGTTCTTCAGAGATTCTGATTGAGATAAATGCATCTCTTTACATCTTGTCTTTTAGAAACTTTCTTTAATGTAATTTTAATAAATAAATATTACATCAACTGCAGAAGCTAATACTAATTTATTGCAACAGATGGAAAACTTTTGGTGGACAATATCCCCAAGCCCAAAAAGCCTTTTGCACACCTTGTATATAACTCAAAAAGGTTATTTTTCTACTGTTCTACTCTATTAGGCCCATTTGGTTATTAATCCCATTGTGCCCGTAGACACAATTTCTATTAACAGTAAAATGATGGGTTCCCTTTAGTACAAAATTGAAATTGGCCCTGAACCCAATTAAAGGATCATTGACGTACATGGATAAGAATCCTAATGCTGACCGCAGGTAAAGTATCCACAGCAACGTCTCCGCTATCATATCAATCAAGCTTACTGGGGTGAGGTGACACAAAAAGTTTAATGAAAATGCTCAAAGCAAGAAAGGATCTATGGCTTTTGTGAAACCTTGAATTACAAAATCAAGTTAAAACCCTTATTGATTTCAGTTATTACATATGAATTCAGAGATAAAGAGACTAGTACCTGAAGCTTACTGCTCCTTGAAATTATAATACTTTAACCCCACATTGACCATTATAGGTTAGCCAGTAATATCAAAGGACACTATAGGTGGTACCAGCATACCCATTTTCTAGTTTTCCAGTAAGGCTAAATGTTAAAAAAATAAAATGTATACAGCTCTATGCCATGCATGCTTAGACTACTGGATCAGGAATCATTCAATGAGGTTACATCAGTGCAGGTTTTTTAACCATAAAAGCATATCAGTAACTAGTAATACTTTTTTTACTTCTCTTAGTAACTCACTATTACATGCTTTTACATAAAGTGTTATATCCACAAGCACTGGAGTTCTGCACACCAGATAAAATCTTAGTTTCAGCTTTATAGAATCCAAAAGTTTTCAATCGAACAAATGCGTACACAAAGATGCATCAAATCACCCTCAGGGGGTCACCACAAATTCTCTGACGCGTTTCATCCCCCAATCTGGGACTTATTCATAGAGATATCGGGCTAATATCATCCATACTTATATATACCCATCATCACTAACACCGGCTCCTCCTTTCCTCTCAAATTAGATTTCATCAACCCTCAAATGAGGGCTTCTGTGTGTAGGATCCCTGTGTAAGAGACAAGATGTGGTATCGGGAGAGGCTACACATAAGTGTGAAGATTGCCCTCTAGATCGGGAGACATGAGTAGACCTCTGTCTGACCGATCTCTTCTAAATACATACATTTAGGTGCACTGTCCAAATTTACATCTAAACCTTACAAAAAAACTCACATAATAAACAAACATATAATAATTAGTGACATCTCAGTTACCATATACATTAAGTAAAGTAAATCTTAAATAACAATTACAAATTACTAAAATACAAAAAATTTAAAAAATGCAGAAAAACAATCTAGATCCAATCAATCCCAAGAGTGACTTCTCTGTGTTAAGCTAGCCATACACGTGTCGGATTCCATGGCCAATTGATCACTCACCTGATCGATTCCGGCGATGTCAGCGTGAATCGGAGCTCCGATCAATCAGCCAATTAAGAGTATCCGATCGCTGCATACCACCTTGTCCCACGGATTCCTGGACGATTCCGTGTCCGATCACTTACTTCCCAAATGGCAACTCCCCCTGATGTGTGCAGAATCGGATCAGAAAGACCAACATGTTGGTTCTCTGTCGGATCCGATTCTGAGCCCCCGATCAATCGGACGCGAACGATCGGACAAGGTGGGCTGCACGCGATTCCGGCATGATCGTTTCGCGTGCACGCGCCCGGAATCGATCGTGCCGGAATCCGGTGGGAATCCGACACGTGTATGGGGGCCTTTATAGTCTCTATATTATGATCTATAGTCACTGTATGGGATCCATCGGAAAAACACTTATTGCACTACTTATTAACACTAGGTAAATAGACAGACTTTTCTTGTATTAAATGTTGTTACTTAGAGATCCAAACGTATCTATTTGTATATACACGTTTAGAGAGCAGAAATTCACCACATCAAACAGAAACCAAAGATTACAAAATTATAAACTCGGCTAGAGAGGGAATTGATGTATGATCTACATTGCAGAACACGGTGAGTGCGGACCCATACAAACCTGTGTATATATTTGTGGAACATATGTCGTCTACATAAAGTGTTAGTCCCCCCAAAACTGATAATATTTCTGATATAGAGAACAAGAGAGCCATAGCTACTGTATTTAATGGTTTGTCATGTTTCTAGAAAGCCTGTTCTTGAGTTCATGCATCTTGGAACCTGTATACTGTCTATGAAAAGCATAAAGCAGTCCAATATTCCCAAAAAGAACAGGGAGTTCTGTAAAGTATAATATTTGTACCTGTAAACATTGTGGTCACCCCCCTGGGAATTGCTCATCCCTGTCATATATTATCTAGGCCACTGACCTCAGTTAAAAGGTGTATGGGGGGCTTTAGTGGATGACTTTGCCCTGTCTTTGATTGGCTATTGAAAAAACAGCAGCACACGGAGGAGAACATATCTGCTTATTCCTACAGCAAGCTTTCTGGCAATGCACTTTCCTTTTTTAGTCCTGGTGCAATGCAGTAGATAAATGCTGATACAAAAAAAGATTGAAGTGTTAAAATGCCCATAATAATATTGGTAATTCATTCCTAGCTTGATCAAATACATACAGTGCAGGAAATTTGTATATGATTCAATGTAGGTTTGCCCACTTACTTACAAAAGCTGGCCATAGACGGTTAGATTTGCGGAAAATTTTGCCACCAAAATTGGCCGCAATTGTAATGCATAAAAGCAAAATTTGTCCGTAAATCGTCCAGGAAATGTAATGGCCGGCACACAAAGGGTGTGCGGCCGATTCTCTGCATGACCGGCTGTGCGTGATGACATCATCACGCACAGTCCATCTGCAGCAGAAGACTCTACACGTCTTTGGCCGGCATAAGAAATGACTGGTCTATAATTGTACGTTTGTAGTAGCTGTGAGAGACAGAATAACAAAAACCCCTTGCAAACCCAGTGCACAAAAGTCAGAAATTGGTTTTCATTGCAATTAGGGAAATGAGTTTTTGATCCCTTTGCAAAAGACTTTTTGAAAAAGCCTTGGCAATCATAGAGCTCACATGGTTTTTATAGTTGGCCATCAGGTTTGCAATATCTCAGGAGGGATTTTGTACCACTGCTCTTTGCAGATCCTTTTCAACAATGTTTAAAGGCTGATGTTTGGCAACTCAACCTTCAGCTCCCTCCACAGATTTACTATGGGACTAAGGTCGGGGGACTGGCTAGGCCACTCCTGGACCTTGATGTGCTTTTTCTTGAGCCCCTCTTTTGTTGCCTTGCCTGTGTGACTGGAAGTAAGGTCACAGATTTGCCCCCTAAAAACTTACCATACAATTTATGTACTTTTTTTCTACCAAAACCATGTAATATGAGGATCTTTCTAAACCTTCCAATCACTATGTATTCTATCAGTTAGACCACTGTGCTACATAGTTGTTGGTAGATCTAAAAGAAATTGTATGGAGTGATCTAAAGGTGTATAGGGGGCTTTAGGGTGGTTCCTCAATGACTTACACTGTAAAAAGTGAAACAAAGGATGTAAAATAAAAAGACACAAAAACACAAAGCAAGCCAAGAAATTGGGCTGCTGACAGAATGGTTTCTTAAAAACCAGAATCTACAAATATCTTCTGGAGATCGATAGACAATGGATCAATGTCTTCATCCAAGGCCATAAATGATAACACTGGGACCCTGTGTATTTTACAACTACTGCCTATTATTAAATATGTCACCATTTGTTTTATCTTTAGAAATACTCCAGCCAGAGATCATTGCTGATGAGATGTGATCATAGCAGGAGTCATTAATAATATCTAAGATCACACAGAGACTAGGCCTTCTCAACTGAGTTTGTCGCAGATGCTACGAATGTTCTGTATAAATGATTACACACTCGCCAGGCTTCTTTTGTAAGAACAGCAAGCCAAGGGAGCCCTTTTGTATAAGTCTGGCTCAGTGGTGAGGATTCATTGTTATAGTCTCAGCCTTTTCCTAATTATCCACTTTAATCAATACCGCCAAAAGAAATGCTTTAATAAAGAACAGCTGTGGTGTGAATGGAAGGGAGGAGAAAATTACACAACCACACAACAGGAGATTACACTTTTCTACTATTCCTAATATTATTTTACCTTTAAGGTATAAATGGGATTGTTTATATTGTATGTGGCCCCAATTTTACGGTTGTGTTCATGCATATAAAAAAATATGAAAATGGAACTGAAGTCAAAAGTCACAAACAATAAAACATACCATAACCCTTGTAGACAAAAATAAAAAATGCTATATAATCAAAGGAGGAAGCATCTGAATGACAGTTGCACTCATCAATGGCAATCCTTCCTCGCCTGTTGCTCAGAGGATCGAGGGGCACTCTTTGTGTGCCGGACATTACTAGCGTTCCCATCCAAAGTAATGGGATCAGCCAGGAATTCACCATGTGATCTGACATGCAGGAGGATCCTGGTCGATCTGTCCAGGTGGGCGCAACCAATTTGCGACCACGCATGGCTACCTTAACAACTGCTACTTTTTGTTTTAGGAACATAAGATAGGAAGAGCACTGAACCCTGAGGACCTGCATAATATAAGTCAGACTGTCTCTGTTACTATAAAGTAGGGCGTGCCAGGGATTTTTAGGAATGTTTGTCTGAAATAACATAGACAGTAATTGATAAAGCTTAGACCAAAACTTGGAGAGGAAAATACAAATGTGCCACATGTCTTCCTGGCTTCATAACCCTGAAAACAATTTGCTGAATGGGATGGATACATATGTAAAATAAGGAAAAGGATAAGGGGAGAAAAGTTTGCTGTAGATTGAATTTACTTGCTTAAAATGAACCTTCCCAGAGGTAATACCGAGTGTGGTTTAAGTGTCCCTGGCATCATAGATGTTACATTGATAGCACTGGGGTAGTGCGGTGGCCCTGGCATCTGAATCCCCTGACCTTGTGTACCTGACGTCATCAAAGGGGCATGATGGGACGTTTGGCGGCAGTCCTGGGTGGTTGAGGTTTGTAACCCAGAGGAAAATTTCAACAGATTACATTGATTACAGAATCTATATCTCCCTTTCTTTTCTGTACATGTTTTCTTCACATAAAGCAACATTTTGTGTTGTGGGCAGCAGAAGAGGAGAACTTTCACACTTTTCTGTTACAGGTATGTGCTGGGCTGACACATCCAATCCTCTGTTAATCAGTATAAATGGGATATATTTACTCTGTTTGGATACAGTTGTATGCAGTAAGCAGTAAGGCTTTGTATGTTGCTGCATATCAGGCTGTAGCTCACACACAGGGTATGAGGAGAGATAACCATTTTTGGTGAGCTCAGAGGGATGCTCTCATGTTTTCAGTGGAGACAGCAGACACAGTTACCTAGCAACCAGACAGCTAACTGCCTGCTCTGATTTCATTTTGCTTCCTTTCCATCAGATCAGATTACTGACAAATCTGTTTATGCATTTCATGCGTACATGTATACATGTCTTTAAGAAACAACAGTAGATTAAGTGTCTTCATATTTGTAATGTCAAACTGAGATCAATGGGGAAGTATGCATTTTCATATCTAACCAATCACATCTCATTCTTCATTTTTATATCCACTGCTAAACAGACCCAACCACAAATGTTTCTATGTAATAATAATCAAACTTCCACAAACGTAGAAGCTTACTAATAAAATATTTAGATTGGATTGCTCTGAGGAGGACTCTTGATCCTGTGTTAGGGGAGCTGCTAATAACACTAGCTGTATGCACAAAAGAACTTTAAAGGTAGAATGATTCTAAACCCTTATGGCTCTTTCACACTATATGCACTGTAAAACACAAGTACAGCCAAAATGCATTCAGCAGGTCTTAAAACATAATGCATTAGTGTAAATTTCTGGGAAACCTGTGTACCAAACATATCTCACCTCGCATGTCATAGGCCCTAGGTGCCCAACCAAAACATAATTGTTAATGCATAGGGCATAGCAACTCACCTGTGAAGTGGTCACACAAGCTGACCCAGCTTTCCTAATCAACTTTGGTGCTCCTACATCAGTAAAATTGTCAATGTTTATAGGGGAAACCAGGTCAGGAGGGGGTGCTGTCGGGTTTTGACTGCCTGTCTGAATCTGGTCCAACGCCTGCTGAGATATGTCCATGGGGGAGGGTCTGGATCGATGTTATGTGCGGCCCTTTAGTGATGCCGAGGGCCGCACTTGTGGCCCTCCATATCAACTCAGTTGCCCACCACTGTCATAGGCAGTATTCTACATTTACTATGTTTAATAACGGCTTTCTCTTATCAACCTGTCACTTCTTTGTAATGTCTTGTGTGTACTTTTGTGGCTTCCTTCTTTATGGCCTTGCAGGGTGCCCTGAGACTAAGCCAGAACCAGCATTTTGTGCATGCCAGTGTCCCATCGAAATGGGCCTCTTCTGGCCACCAAGGGGAGGAGTTCACTCCTCTACATATGCCTGCTGCTATAGATTTACTTTTAACATGTAATACTTGACAGGGTACCCGTCAATATCAGCCCCCCCCCCAGGTCCCCTGTCCATACCAGAATGACCTGTCAGTGACACTGGGAGGGGGAGGCTCATCTCGATGGGTCTGTCACATGTGCTCAGTGTGACCCTAGAAAACAGAAAAGCTGTTCCAAACTTCAAAGTACTTAATTGTCCCCAAAAGAAGATTGAATATTTAACCCCCGCTAGCGTTCGTGATGAACCCAGCTCTGACTTGCTAAAAGTGCACTCACTCTGAATGATGCTATAAGTGCACTCACTCTGAATGAGGCTATAATTCAGAAAATAGTGGCTAAGACTAACTAGTATGCACCACAACAGCCGGCTGCTCCCCATGGAAAGTGTTCCAGATCCAGAAAGTAGGAACATGTGACCCAGAAGGACATCTGGTTGTTTCTGTGACATCGTATTATGCAAGGGGTTGTGGGGAAACCCCTGCAGAGGTGGGACTAGTCCACCAATCTATTTGTTGCCACCCCATTTATTTTGCACGTTATGCCTCAATATCATTTTGGCCTCAACATTAAATTTCTACACTTCGCCAATTACAATGACTATAAAGAGACCACTCATCCTGTCTCCAAGCTCAAAAAATCTGGGAGGTGTACCAGACGATCGTGGACAATTTAGGACCTGCTATGGGACCTGTCTGACAACTTTTACACCTCCCATGAACTTTATGTATTCCTTATCCAGACATATGGATATGGGACTGGAAAGCTGGGCATACATGGCTCGATTATTTAACAGATTCCAGCTCAAATGAGTGGCGTGCGCTGTCCAGCCCTTCTTCAGCTGCCCGTAGGCATCTCTCCCATCTGCCTCTGCCATTGGATTTAAATTGGGCTTAAGCTGTCCACAGATAAGAGGAACAGAGCCGTAGAAACTGTCTGACGTTTACAGTGCTCCGACACTGTGTGTGTGAGAGCTAGCAGTGTAGACAGCTCTCACATACACATACAGTGCCTCATGGATGAGCCATCCGTTGACAACCCTTTCATCTGCCTCTGCTACTGTATTGTTTATGTCAGAGGACTCCGTTGACATAAACAATGCAGTGCAGGTGGAAGATGACGGATTTTCCATCTGACAGATCCTCCTCCTGCCCGGCTAAGCTTATTACTTGGCAGGATGCATGGAGAGTGAAGACCTCCCGTCTGTGGCATCTAGTGTAGGGGTTTAAAGAGAGGAGCAGCCAATGAGGACGAATAGGTAAATAAGTCTAGGTGCAGTATTCATGATGGATTGTATAGGTGAGATTCTAGTTAGTGGAAGACAAAATAAGAAGCTGATAGCAGTAACCGAGGGAAGATATAATGAGAGCATGTACCAGATGTTTGCTGGTCTCAGGAGAGAGTAAGTGTGTTGAAGATACTGCTCAGCTGGAAGTGGCAGGACATAGAGATGTTGTATGTGTGGATAGGGAAGGAGAGTGCAGATTAATAGGTGACACAAAGTGTACCTGTTGGGAGGGGTGAGAAGCAATGACATACTTTAATTTACATATATTTCTAGACAGTTTACTTTGGAATAGGGAATAACATTTTATTAACAGCAAAATAAGTGATTTGTAAACTCTCCAATGGGTACACAAAGAAAAACAAGGTTTTAGTACAGTGGGAAGGAAATGGAACTTTACTGAAGCCCCCCATTCACCTTTAGATCACTCCATACAATTTCATTTAGATCTACCAACAACTATGTAGTGCTGGGTCCTCCCGGATAGAATACATAGTGAAGGTTCAGAAAGGTCCTCATATTACATGGTTTTGGTAGAACAAAAGTTAATTGTACAGAAACTGTATGGTAAGATTGTAAAGCTGGGCATACATTTGTAGATTCCCGTGCAATCGACCGGCAATCAATCACAGCATGCGGACGTCACGCTGTGATTGATCGTGGGTCAATCAAATGGTAGTCAATGTGCACCAGATAGGGACACCAATTCCTGTTCGATGGGGATCTGCTTTCCCCGTCGTCCCCCAGGTCTCTGCTTCTTCCCAGCCACTGGCTGGGGAGAAGCAGAGACCCGGGGGACCACAGGGAAACTGGGTCCCTATCAAACGAGAATTGCAGAGACAGTCAGCCAGCCTGCGTGCCCCCCTCCCCTCGCACAGAGATGAGCTGGCTCCTCCCCCTTCAGACTCCCAGGACTGCAGCTAGCTGATCACAGCCTGTGTGCCCTTCAGCTGCAGCCTGGCCTTTACTTTGAATGGTGACCCACTGACTCCATTCAAAGTTTTGGATTTCGACCAAGGTTTTACAAAATGTTGGAAACGCGTTTGGTCGAGTTCCTTTGAGCAGGATCCATTGATGGCTCAAATCTTGTAACAGATTAGAGCAACACGCGGCGCCCGATGTTGCTCTAATCTGCTTCTTCATTGAGCCGTGTATGCCTGGCTCAAGGTATATAGGGGCCTTAAACCTTTCTGTCCTTTTGATATTTGCAGCACCTATATGTTGTACAGATATCACAAGAGTAGAAACAGAATTTCACCAAAAGGGACAAAACATTTACTTTTCCCCACTCCCTAAATGTATGGCTGAGGTTTAGTATATTACAATCATCTCTTCTCCATGGTGCTGAAAACACTAATAGAAAATTATACTATACTCATCGCTACTTAATAAGTATATATTGAGAGTATACCCACAATTTCAAAACCAGTACAATGCCCACTGTAACGGGTACTACACTTAGTACTCTCTTGCAAATAAACCTTGAAAATGTCTCTCAGGTATTCAGAAATGTATTATTCCCAATATTTTACATAAAGTTTCTGCAATAGAAACAGAGTTGCACTATTCAAAGTAGTGTGGCCAACATCCCAAATAAATATTGACTGCCCAATTAGAGGGGAGAACGAAAAGAACCCCACAACTAATTAAATTCCCCCTGCGGACACCGCAGGGGCGAGGGGACTTTAACGGCCACTAGCATGAAACCAGTAACAAGGTGATATATAGGTAAAATGTTCAAAGTACTTTAATGAAAGTAATTGTTAAAAACATAGGGCATTTCAATGTTGGTAAAAATAGCATTATCAGTCTGGTGCAAAAGCAACCATAGGTGGAAAATACATAAATATGTGTTAAACAGATACAAGCGTAAAAGTTGACAATGGGTAAGTCATGATAAAGGTCCTGCATCAGCAGGAACAACCCCGACGCGCGTTTCGTGTAGCCTTCTTCAGGGGGTACATCTTTATCCAAGTGGAATAGTCATATATATCAAAGTACCAATCATTGAGACAGATGGTAGCCATAGGCGAAGAGCGAGAGGCCAAACGGACCCCTACGGTAGGCAAAGCCAGAGCAAGACCCTGGTAGAGTTTTTAGAGTAGGTAGGCTGGTTAATAGCCGATTATTGGAGTAAATCAATAAGATGTGCTTCCGAATAAATAGAGGAAATTACCATGAAGGTACTCGGTACGAAGGTCTGAATCTAATAAGGTACATATGAAGAACCGCAATTTTCCTTATTAAGTGGTGGATCAAGTGGTCAGGTTATATAGCAGGTCTGACGTGCAGGTAGGTATATCCAAGCTCCCAGTGCTACCATCGTTTCTGCAATGTTTAACACTAGGCGCAACTCTGCCATTGCAGGGCATTGTAGTTTACACCTATTGTTATAACACTGGTGGTAAACTTGCATTTTCTTACACTGTCATTGACAACAATGGGAAAAATAACATACAACATAATGCACAAATATTAATTAGTCCATGCAATAGTATGTGTCCTGTGTTATTGATAGGTATGAACCAACCAACAACCCCTAGATATGCCTATAAGGGGGGCTTTGTAACTACCAGTAAGGGGGAGCTCTGTGGCTACTAATAAGTGGGGGCTCTCTGTTTACCATTAAGGGAGG
>CM070033.1:93231837-93246196 GCA_036250615.1 Ptychadena robeensis
CACAGCAGCAGGGTGTTGAATTTCTACAGGTATAGAGGAGCTGGACGAAGAGATGTGTCCTACAAATATTCTTGTTGTCTTTATATTTAAAATACAAGTGGTTGAACTTGTTAATAAATGATATTGATACTATTGTGAGATGGATATTTTTAAAAATGTAAATATCTACAAAAGAAACATGTTACCCGAAAGAATCCAAATGGCTTCTTTTCAGTAAATGCCATCTCTAATCAGCAGGAATAAATTAAGATCAGTAACTTTTGGATGTCAGCTGTGTTAACAAATTATATTCAAATGCAATTATTAAAATCATGATTGCTTTTAATTGTCACCCTGCTTTCCAAACCCTTGCTTTAGCATTTGCATTGGCTCATAGTTATGCTGAGAAATATTTTTTTAAAACGCATAAGATCATTTTTTGATATGAATATTGAAACGATTGATAAAATATTGATCACTGCAGAACTATGATTAATTTTATAATTAGCTTTTTCTACTTATAGTGAATAAATGACATTTTCTGCTCATATGTAACAGATTACCAGAGCTCTTTCTGAATAAATAATATATCTCAAGCCTTTGTTGATATTTTTTGTTGTATACCTATCTACCATGACGGGTCCCAGCTTGTATCCAGTCACCCACAAATGGACCCCTAGGTCCTAGAGCAGTGGTGAGTAAGTTGATATGGAGTGCCACAAGTGCAGCCCTCAGGACCCCTAGGGCCACACATAACAATCTCAATCTGACTTGTATAAGCATTTTATAACAACAGCAGTCATACCTAGAAGACATTATTTGAAATGTTTAAATAACACAACTTGTTTAAAATTATACTTCATGTATTAGGGAACACTGTGGTATGGTAATGCACATTTTGTGTCATATATATCATCAAAGGTTAGGTGCCTCAAAGATATCAAAGCCTTCGAGGATTTCTATGGGGCACATAACCTTTGATTCAAGGGTTATGAACCCCTATTCTGTTCCTCTCCCACTGTAAGAAGATTCAGGGCAAAGATGCGGCAGAGGGGGAGAGTTCGTATGTCCTATGCATTAACAGTTAGGTTTCAGGGGCTGCAAGTGGAGGACTGATGGGGGCTGCTGAAGAAAGCCCAAAGGCAGCAGGTTGGGCACTTGGGTCCTAGAGAGACAGCTGCATAATGTGCATTATTGAAATGTCTTATCTCAAGAGGCTTCTGTGTTGGTTATTGGGACTAAAACTTGTGTATGCATCAGCTAGTATTAAACATGATCTGGTCTGTTGTCAGTGAGGGTAAAACATGCCTCTGCAGCAGTGCATGCCCCAGTGGAAGGAATATGAAATAATAATACAGTGGACCCTTGAGTTACAACCGGCGTGACTTACAACCAAAATTATTGTTTTAACTTACAACTAAAGATTTGACTTACAACTAGAATTATGGCCAAGGCCAAAACATGTGACCTGATGTCACTAATACGTACAGCACAGCATCAAAATGCACCATCTCAACAATCTACAAAAAGCTTCAAGGCCAGATTCCCAACATTCTTCTTTTCCTTACAAACAATAACCACCTTCCAATTTATCCTCTCTTCTGTTAAGCCAAACATGTCACATTGAATGGTGATTTTGAATTTTTGTTTCTGGTAAGCTAGGCTCATTTTAACTTTTTGGTGAGAACACCAGGAAAATTGTTGGTGTTTCTGGTAAATGACACATATATTACAACACTTCATGAAAGGGTTAGGTAAGGGGTGTTGTGGGAGGTTTAGAACATATTATAGACATTTTTATTATTTTTATGGGAAAAATTGCCTTGACTTACAACCAACTTAACTTACAACCAAGCCTTGGGAACCAATTAAAGGTGTAAATCAAGGGTACACTGTATTGGTCCAGTAGTTATTTGGAAAATGAATTGCCTCAGTGGCCAGTAGTCATTATTTCAAATTCTGCCCATGTTTCTCAGATGGAAATGGTGTCCTATTATTTGTGTTCAGTTGTTGCTTATTTTGGAGGCTCTGTGTCCTGCTCAACTCTCTGCAGTGTTATACCAGAACATAAGCATTATCCAAAATCAGATCCCTCCACCCCAATGTGCCTATTACAGTGGCAGGAACTAGAAAGTGCTCAGCACCTACTATTGCAGGGTTTTGACAATAATGGAAGATTCTGCAAGTCACGTCAAGTAAATGGAACCATAGGAAGAAAAATAGTTTTAGTATATTGCAAAGTAAAAAGAAACATAGTAACACTAAATATATTTTGGTATGATTTAAAATAAAAAGTCTTAGCTTTGGAACATGAAACCATAACTTAAGCTTCCCAAAAAACACATAGGCATTGTTCACAATAACAAAACACACAGCCAAGAAAAAAACTTCAGATCTACCATTTGAGGATTTTAAGATATTGATCATTGCCATGTATTGAGGTGAATTGCAAGTCCTAAACAGTAGCATGATAATTATGCATCTCTTGGCAGCCTCTTCTAGAGGATTGAACTCCTTTACAACCCATCAAATATTCTATGATGTGCTCATCCAGCTGCACCCTCTTGTCTGATGTTCCTGCATCCTGATATATAAGTACTGATATACTACATGCCAACAATCCAGTGTGATCATGGAAACATCTGCTTCCATTAATCAGAGGCTGAATCAGAAAAACTGAACTAGCACAGCAGTGATTTTAAAGTAAAGTTAGGTCCATACATATTTTGGCCTTTTCTAATTTTGGGGTTTGTACATTGAATTTAAAAACAGCACCGATGCAGACTACAGACTTTCATCATTGATTTAGTGGAGGTTAACAAATGATTGCATAGAAATGTGAGAAACTAAATTTTTTTTACACTATCATGTCAGGAGCTCCAAAGTAATTGGACAATTGACTCAAGGGCTATTTCATGGGTTGGTGTGGGCAATTCCTACAATTTTACATATAAAAGGCCTGGAGTTTCTTTGAGGTGGGGATCTGTGCTTGTTAGGGGAAGATAGCATGTAGACAAAGGACTTCTCAATGCAATTCTTTAAGCGGACCTACCACCAGAAATCTATGTTTTCATGAATGGCACTAGAAGTGCCAATAATAGGGAGGAATGAAGTGAAAAAAACGTAAATTTTAGGCAGAAATAGGCAACACGTCACAGGAAGCATTAAGTTCTCAGTGATCTGCTTTGAGAATTCCCATAGAAGATCACTGAACGCCCCCCAGTGGCCACCCGCGATATTGCACCCCCAGTTTCATGTGTTGCCTTTTTTAACTGCATTCCTCCCTATTATTGGCACTTCTAGTGCCATTCATAAAAACATAAATTTCTGGTGGTAGGTCCACTTTAAGCTGCAAAAACAGAAAAACCCATCTGTGAATTTGCTACAATATAAGTGGCAATATCTACAGTTTGATACAGAAAGAAAGCACTAGTAAACTCAGCAACACAAAAAGACCTGGAACAAGTGGTGCTCTGTTGACAATAGCTAGATTGTATTTTTCTATCGTCTGTATGCTCAATCATAAGATTGTTCATTGTTTTGATATTTTGTAAATTTTTATAAAAAAAAAAACAAACAATAAAAAGAGAAAAAAAATTATCTGAATTATTTCCACAGTGAAGAGAAACTACTTCATAACAGCCAACCAAGTGAACAACACTCTCCAGGAGTGAGCATTTAAGAATAGCTAAGTCTACCATAAAGAGAGGCACCACAGGCGCTGTCAGGCATACCCTCTCAATTTGGACCCCATAAATCATGCGTAAATTACGCATGAGATGCAGGAGTGCCCCCCCCATCCCTGATCGCCCGTCTGTGCTTCTGCGGTAAGGTGTTAAATTGACCCAGAATCACGAGATTTGTTTTGTTTGCAGGTTTGTTTCTCTCCCTTATATTTTCACTTTATACTCCCTTAGCTACAGCACCCCCACATCGCTCTGGTTCTTGAAAGCAATGTATGCTCTGCACAGGCTTCTGCCAATAATAGCAGAATGGAATAATGCAATGTCAACACATGCTGATATGATGCAATGGAAAAACCTTTACTTCTTCTAGGCAGGAATATATACAGGCTTTCACAATCTCTTTAGTCCAGAGTTGCAAAAAGTTGCAAAAGTTAATAATGAGGCCATGTTAAAGGGGGAGTCTTCCTATCTCAACCCCTACCCCGGTAGGGAAGAGACACTGACATGGTAGTGATGCTCTCTGCAATCTGTTGGGCCTGGTGTAGGTGCCCAATCCCACTGGGACATCCTGGGGCAGGTGGCACATAAGCCCCTCCTATCAAGAGTCTATTTACTAGTCAATCATAAGTAGTGATGGCCGAACATTCGGCGTGTCTGTCCGCGAATGGGCGGAGCGGACTTTTAAAAAAGTCCGCTGTCCGCCCGTTCGTGGACAGATTCAAATTCCCCGCCTCTAGGCGGGGAATTTGAATCGGAAAACCCGGATGTGACGTCAGTGACCTCACATCCGGCACCTGGAACGCATGGCTCCTGGTTGTTCTAACCGGATGTGACGTCACTGACGTCAAATCCGGGTTTACGAGCCGGATTTTCACTGATAGACCAGGTTTTCTACCCGGTCTTCAGTGAAATATTCTTCCTGCGGCGGGATCTCGCTGCTAATGATCTCACTGGAGGAAGAATAGAGGGATCCTTCTCACTGGCGAACACGGCGGGTCGAACACCCGTACTGTGCGCCAGCGAGAAGGAGGGCGAACATGCTTGTTCGCGGCCGAACTGTCCGCCTTGCGGGCAGTTCATCCATCACTAATCATAAGCCTCAAGAATAGAAAGGATTGGACTTTGCTAAAAACATCTAAAAATCCGGCACAGATCTGGAATAATATTCTTTGGAGAGATAAAACCAAGATCCACCTCTTCTAGAATGATTCTGAGAAAAAAGTATGGATCCAAAGAACACCACATCATCTGTAAAGGTAGCCATACACAGGTCGATTTTACACTCGATTTTTGACTGATCGATCACAAGTTTGATCAGCAATCGATCGGCAATCAATCCTGTTTTGCTCACCCTGCCCAAAAAATCGGAATCGTCTAAAAATCGGATCAGACAATGAACCGATATGGTGTTTTTTTGGTGGATCATTTGGCAATCAGAGTACATTGATGGACCCATAGCCCTATGCAGCAGCCTTTCTGATCGATGGATTTTGTAGAATCGGCCATTTTGGAGATCGGCTCATGTGCAAATTGAGCACAAATTGGATTCCCAAGGTGGTATTGCATCGATTCCCGATCCCCGATCCGAATTAATTGCCAATTCCTGATTGCCTGAAAAGATTGGATTGGCAATCGATCTGCAATTGATCGCTGACAAATCGACCTGTGTATGGCTACCTTTAAACATGGTGGAGGAAGTGTGGTGGCCAGGGCCTGAATGGCTGCCAGTGGCACCAGGACACGAGTGTTTATTGATGATATGAGGTTATCAGAGACATACTGCCAGCTCAAATCCAGATAAATGAAGTCACATTGATTGGGAGGAGTTTAATAATAGAGATGGACGATGAATCAAAACATAGAGCCAAAGAAACCCTTTTAAGACTTCAGTTTAAGACCTTAGCCTGTCATTGCCAGCAAAGGGTTTTCAATCAAGTATTAGAAATTACTTTTGAGCCCCTGAAATAAAGCGATTGTATAAAAAAAAGGCTTATGTTCCTCACACATTTCTATGCAACCTTTATGTTCAACCCACTGAAATAAAGCTGAAAGTCTGCAGTTCAATGTCTTCTGAGCTGTTTCATTTAAAATGAATTGTGGTAATGTACAAAACCAAGATTAGAACAGTTGTCTCTGTCCAGCACTGTTATATAGGCTTTAACATATTAAAGTATATTATATATTTGTTTTTAATCTGCAACTCTCATTTTATTAACGCCTGATAAATCCTTCAGCTAAATTTTTATGACAACGCAAAGTCACCTAATTGTGATCCTACAGTTGTCACTTGGTCCCACAGGCTTCTTAACTGTAACTGTTACAACACAAATGTGTATTGAGCAAAGTTTTCCAACTAGGGTATCAAACTACTTGAGAAATGCCACATGGTCATCCTTGCAATGTATGTAGGAAGAAAGTTGCAGGAGATCAGCAAAATAGTGAAAGAGGAAAAAAATAAGATAAGCATTTGATTAAAAAAAATTATTCTATAAAGGTTTACCATAAATCTACTTTCATTAGTGGGCCTTAGACCAGGGGTTGCCAACAGGTGGATCATGATTCTGGGGCCCCCTGTTTTGTCTTTACAGTGAGGTGATAGCCAAACATTTACAAATTGAATTGTATTGTGCTATACATGTTTATGTTGTTATACAAGGTAATATTATCTATTTTATTATCTATTTTATCTATTTTAAATACAAATACAAATAATACTTGTTAGATATATGTTTACCACTGTCAGTGTTGGTAGATCATTTAGACTTGGTTAAAAGTAGCATACAAGCCAAATAAATGTTGCACCCCTGCCTTAAGAGTGTCCTGGTGATAATTACTGAAACAGGAAACATTGCAAAGTTAATGCACCTTAAAAACAACATTCTTTCTTCTTAATTGATATAGTCTGCTTTGTTTCCTGTTATTTATCCACTCTTTGCAATGTAAATATTTGAAATGAAGTCATGTGCTTTGGTAAAGAGTTTGTAATATTCCAAAACCCCATTGTCATTCCAGAATCTATACAATGATCAATGAAAAAAATTACAATAGTTCACTATCATCTTTCCGACAGGATTCCACAAACTGTAACTGTAACAAGTTAAGACTTGAGCCAGCTCATGTTTATAAAATTACATAATATGGCTTAAACTGTACCTGAACTCAGGAACACTGTTGCAAGCTATAACTGAGCTCCCCTCACAAAATTCCTACATATGTTCAATACTAATCAGGGTGCATTTCTCCTGCTATGTGAAGTATGCAGGCGCATATGGCCCCAGGAACCCCAGGGGGCCCCGTCGTCCCCCCAGCGCGCACATATTCGCTGCCCCCATGCACACAATCGCGGCACATTCGTTAGCACTCCGACACCCCCTGCTCAACAACTTTTCTGGGGTTTCTGACTCCCTTTTAACCAACTTTCCTGGTATCACCACCGAACCCCCCGCCCACTCAAGACCTTGGGGGCCCGATGCATCAATTTTTCCAGTATCATTGTGTGTCTGTACTTTAAGAAGCTGGTGTTAATGCTGCACATAGCTTCATGAAAACCCGAAGTTGTGGTCATGATTTACAGGACTAAACAGAGGGTTCTCCAACTTTACCAACCGGTGTGATTCTGGATCACTAGATTACCAACATATGTATATAAGCGTGACTGGTGCTGTAAAGCAAGAACTGGAATAAAAAAAAAGTATGGAGTATGTGGGAATGAATGTTTAATTAATATTTTTGGACAAAGTCTTCCTGCTATCAGATTTGCTGTATTCAAAACATTAACCAACTGTATTCACCTGTCTGGAAATGCATTAAATGGATAAAAAGACAATTTGAATGTATATATGGAGGATAGTACACTATCACATACCGTAACGGTTTCCATTAAACTGTACTGACTAGTGAATGAAGTAGGCAGTGGGTCTAACTATTTTTCATAAATGATTAATAATGTGTAGTCATGACTCGGTGCATGTATTTATGTATAATTACATATTTGGCATAGTACTAATACTAATACACCCTCCCTGGACATCCCTGAATTTATAGTTTAGAAGAAACTTAAAGTATTCAATCAGAATCAGCATAAAAGGCTTTTCAGGATTTTCAGAAGGAAATGGTCATCAAGTATACCCTTCATATTTCTCTGGCATGTGGAATAGGAGGGTTGAGAAGCCAAAGGAGAGGGGGTAAGGCAGAGGACTTATTTAACACAATGAATGCATTTCAGTGAAAATGTATGCTGTGCTTTAACATTTGCAGTGGGGAGCTAATGTTGTAAAGCATCAGTTCAGTGTTGGCCGATGGAGAACATACCATGTTTCCCCAAAAATAAGACAGTGTATTATATAAATTTTTGCTCCTAAAGATGCCCTTCAACTTATTTTTGGGGGATGCCTTATTTTTTCATGAAGAAGAACACTGCACGCGAGTGTCAGGGTTGGGGGATCATTTCAAATGACACAGTAGGATCAAAATGGCACAGGAGACTCAGAGGGGGAATTACGATTTTAGTAACCCCTTCTGATCCTCCTGTGTCATTTGATTTCCCCCGCTCATCCTACTGTCCAGAGTTACAGTACCGTATCTTCGGGGTTGCCTTATTTTCAGGGGGATACCTTATATTTCAGCATGAGGCAAAAATGTAAAGGTGTCTTATCTTAAGAGGATGCCTTATTTTTGGGGAAACAGGGTAGTTGCAGTGTTGGTAAGCTGACAAGAGCGTGGGTGCATTGTTGGTTGACAAATAAGAAAAACGTGGGCATTGTTGGTCAGCTGAGATGGGCGGTTATGCAGTCATGGACAGCAGAAAATACAAGATGACAGTAAAGGTCATTTGACATGTTCCTTCAAGATATGGGAGTGTGCAGTGCTGGTCATCTGAAAAGTAGGTAGAGTCATGGTCAGCAGAAAAGTGTGTAGGTACAGCAGTGTGGGTCATTAAAGATTTGTGCAGGAGCAGTTTTGCTCAGGCTACATGGGCGTGCATGCAGTATTAACATGAGATGGGTGTGCATGCCCATTTGGTAAGCTTATAAGGGTGTGGGTACAGTGTTTATCAACTGATAAATGAGTGGGTGAAATAATGGTTAACAGAATAGTAGATCGGTGCCCAACCTGCGACCCTTTGGTCACTGTTCAGCGGCCCCCTTCAGTCCTCCACTTGAATCATAAATTATGTGCCCCATAGACACAAAACGTGCATTACCATAGTACAATGTTCCCTAATGCTTGAAACAAACATTAAAACTTGTTTTGTTATATAGAAAGTTTAAAATAATGTCTTCTAGCTATGCCTGCTGTCATTATAAAATGTTTATACAAGTCAGTATGAATTGAAAATGTTATGTGCGGCCCTTTAGTGAAGCTGAGGGCCGCACTTGTGGCCCTCCATATCAACTCAGTTGCCCACCACTGGTGTAGATGAAATGTAACTGAGATAGGTGTGGGTGTATAGCATGTTAGTCAAAATTTTTGTTTGTGCTATGCTGATAATTCAGAATGGGTATGGATTCCATGTTGGTTAGGACAGGGATACATAGACGCAATGTTGACCAGCAAAGATTGTTATGGTTGCATTCCTGGTTAGCATTTAATAGGTATAGGTTTAGTGTTGATCAGCAAAAAAGTAGATAGGTACAATGATGATCATTGACATGTGCAGTGTAGGCCAACTGGACTGGCCACTAGTTTGTGTTTGAGATCTTTGAATACTGAGGGCTTTATATACCAGTTTTGTGAATGAAGTCCATGAAACATCTGCTGATCTGTATGAAATTACCCTCTGGGTCTACATGAAATTAGTCACTGCCTGTCTGAGCAAGACCTTTGAGTTTTTCATCAAATGCCCTAAGACCCCATATTGTGGCAATATAAACCTTTAATGAGAATGAAGCAGAGGTTACATTGTTCATGTCATTCTGAGAATGCTAGATTCCAGGCTGTCATATCCTGTTTATTGAAGCTTGCTATCATTATGACATTCAGTCATGCATTTTCAAAAGCAAGTCATTGCCATTCTGCATATTACTTTCATGACAAGTCCCTTCTAATTACATTATTACAAATGTGTCAGTAAATACATTTACTGTAAAGCATGAGCCTGAAGATAATGTAACTTAAAAATAGTACAGTCATAGACATAAAATAAACACAAATACTAAGTGCTAAAAAGGAGGAAAAATGCATAAGATTGTGCAGACCATCCCAATCCTACAGACTTTCACCTTGGGTAAGGTACAAAGGAGTCATGACCTTTTAAAGCTGATATATGATTGCAGTATAAGTGCTTTAGTCCAAATGTTTGCCAGGTCACTGTCCATTTATTCATGAGCTAGAATAATTGTGAACAAGCCTGCAAGGAGTGGCACAGCTCAACTGCAGCGAAGCTTCACATACATTTCAATGTATTTTCATGCAGTGCCCCCTACTGGTAAAATATAAGGGGTACACACCCTCACTCTTGCTCAAAAATCAGTCTGTTGTAAAGTAAAATGTAAGCTTCATTATTATTTTTATTAAGCTTTACTGAGAATGGTATTTTAAATACAAGGTGTATTATATTGTTCCAATATAAATTTACAAATCTAATTAATACATACTCACTGTTAAATGAATTTTATATATATATTGTGACACAGTGACCCCACTATTGCCTGTGTCACTGGGCATTGTGCTGGATGGGAGATATGTGGGACACCAGTATCTCAGATTCCCCATCTGAGGTGAGACCAGCAATCTCTTTATTTGCAAGGAATTTTTCATGTTCCTCTGCTGATATTTTTTAAATTCTGTTCTGGGGCTGGTTTTACTGGGAATCTGCAAGAGGAGGGTGGGACAGATTCCCAATCCAGGGTCCAGGATTTCCGGAGGCTCAGGATCCCATTAGAGCACCTGGTGCTCAGTGTCAGAGGCTGATGTGTGTGAAACAGGCTCTGAAAAGGAGAGGATTGTGTTTTGTGCAGCAGCCAGCCGGCTACAATTTGTGGGATTTTCTGTGGCTTTACCTAAAGACTGTGTTTGGATTTCCCCCTGCGAGGGTGTGTTTTGTTTTTCATCTGCCAATAAACACGGGCAAGAGCCCTGAAGGAAAGGACAGTCTGTGTGGAGTGGCCTCATTGGGAGCACCATTTGTAGCTGAACCCCCACAATAGATAGATAGATAGATAGATAGATAGATAGATAGATAGATAGATAGATAGATAGATAGATAGATAGATAGATAGATAGATAGATAGATAGATAGATAGATAGATAGATAGATAGATAGATAGATAGATAGATAGATAGATAGATAGATAGATAGATGGATAGATGGATAGATAGATATAGAGAGAGAGAGAGAGATATATTTCTATAGCATTCACACATTAATGATACTGGCTACACTATATATATATATATATATATATATATTCCTATACACACACACAAGGAATATACAATAAAAGGGTAAGAGGTGTTGTGATGCTTATATGCTTATCCAGTCAACAGTGTTCTGCAAAATTGTCTATGTGGGCTCAGCAGGGGTCAAACTGAGTTAACAATAATGCCAAAAAAATAATATCTTGTACTCTAGCAAAAACCTTCTTCTATAGACCATATTCATCAAATATTGGGAAAAAAAGTTGCCTTGAGGTATGCTGTATTGGTCTATAGTAACAAGTTTAATCTTTCCTTGCACTGCGTTCCTGGTAAAACTTACAATTACGGAGTATTATGATTCACCATAATGAGGATCAAATGTTTCATTCTTCTTATCTACACACCTTAATAAATATGTATAATTGCCATATGTCTTTTTGCTAATATCTGTTGCTGTTATAATATATAACCATTTTTGGCTTTTAGATGTGTGGCCAACAGCTGTATTAGTGCTACTTCTTGGCTGGACAATGCCAATTTGTATGATATTAAAAAAAGAATGTAAAAAAGATATATAAAAAAGAAAAGACCTACTCATGCCTAATAGTTTTATTTATTACATATAAAAAGGAAAATTGCTTGCCCAATGACAACACATTTCCTAGAAAAAAAGGTGATAGAAAAAGAAAACAAGCACAAATTACAAGATATATTATGTAGAGAATATAATAAAGTGCCTGCTTGTACCTTCACTGCACTCCACTTACTGAAAGCCAGTATTTATACAGGAACTTGGCACTCCATTCTAAAAATGAAAAGGTAGCTGATGGCATAGTAGAATTAAGAACAGCAACCAGCCAACCACCTCTATTTTCCAAAATTTCAATATTTTCTTTAAAACAGGTTCTCTTTGAGAAGAAAAATATAAAAATGCATTGCAGTGTTTTTAACAAGGCAACCAAGACTAGTCTACAGCTCCACTTGCTGGCTAGATATAGATAACATGACATGTTTACAAGATATATTTATATTTCATATTATCCAAAAGGAACATTATTCTATATACCGGAATATACACACACAACACTATAGGTTAACCTGTATAGAGTATAATATTAACTACATAAAAAGTCATCTTAATTAGATAAAAGTGTTTTTAATGAAACATACTCCTAGTCAATCAAATTTATATATCTCTTTATCATTCCAACATAGCAATTTAACCTTTTATATGTGTTAACACAGAATGCCATAAAAACCTCAGTTGAGCCACTGTCTTTTTGTCAGTGTTCCTCATTGTTGGGGACATTCACCTCACATTCTACCACAAAGGAGTGATAACCAAAAGAACACCGGAGGGATATCTGGAAGGAAATTAGATAGTATTACCACCATAGTACTGTATTTTCCTGTGTATTAGACAACCCCCCAACTTTTCCTTCTCTGCTCTTCTCAGATCTCGGCGATCTGTCTTACCCTGCCAACTGCATATGTGCAGGAAAAACGATTTATCCTAGCACAACGAGACAACGTTTTTCCTGCACAACATATGTGCAGGAAAAATGATTTATCCTAGCATACTTTTGCGTAGTTTCAGAGCTCCGCTTACGGACTTCGTTGCAAAAGTATGGCTATCTGCAGCTGTCAAAGGTAGGGGATCTCGACGTGCTACAATAAATCGTTAACCCGCCCTTGCTGCTTGAATATGGTCACCACATATGATGGGGATTCGGATGTTTTTTGAGCCCCCCCCCTCCACCATATGCACGGACCTGGCATATAAGACGACTCCCGACTGTTTAGACGATTTTGCATCAATTCTCCTTTGAAAACATATAAAAAAACTTTGAGCCAGGAGTTCTTCTTTATAAGTACATGTGACTAAGCACCCACAATACATCCTACTTACTGTAAATTGTCTGTGTATATACAACTAAAAGGCCATCTGCCAATATTTAGTAATCAACGCAACACCAACATTTTACCTATAGTCAGTTTAAAATGCAGCTATATTTAAGAAGTTTCACTAAGTACTATCATTTTGAAATCCTATAAACTGTAACATGCCAAGGTAGTAAGAATTGGAAGGGATTACGATGCTACTAAGCAAACCCTACAGACTGAAAGCGTTATAGAAACATGTGTGACAAATAGGTATTTTACTGTTAAAAGTTACAAATATATAGAACTGGAGATCTATGTACTTAGACTGTTTATTTCTATATATTTCATCTTAAATATCCAAGCTGTTAGCATTCAGATTTTGGCTTGATAGAATTGCATCATATTATTCAAAGGATGATGTCATCATGCTGTCATACACTTATACAATGTCTACAAAAAGAGGATTCACTTGCATTGCAGTACCATTACAGGGATTTTAATATTCATGGCATGACATAAAAAGCAAATCAGCTAAAGTGATGTCAGTTCTATATTAACTTCTGCTAGCCTGCCTGCCAAGATTTTCTGGCACAATCACACAGCCAGTCACCTGTCACTGTCTTTCCACAAGCACTTCCTCACTAGACTTACAGCAATGGAAACACTTTAGCAGCTTGTCACAACACCCATTATAATCCGTGTAAGGGATAGGAGTACTCATAAAGACCAGAGTAGGAAAGGACAGCATTATGTGCTCTATTGCCAGTTACCACAAAACATCATCTGCCAAATGGAGCAACTTACTCACTCTTTGCTGAGTTTTAAATACATCAGCAGTTTGACAAAGGCTTAACTATAGTCTTCACAAAAAGGGAAGCGTTGGATGCCCAATATAGTCTGGGCTTCATAGACATGTATCTATTTAGTTTAAAAATGTTTTCTTCTATGTTTTTATGTTACAGCCTTATTTCCAATGGATTCGTTTGCTTGAGGTTTTGGCAAATGTGTTACAAATAAAAAAACAGAGAAATCACATGTAAAAAGGTATTTAAAGCCTTTGCGCAATACTTTGGTCGATGCTCTTATGGCAGCAATTACAGCTTTAAGTATTTTTGAATTGGATGCCATAAGCATGGCACACCTATCCTTGGTCAGTTTCACCCATTCCTCTTTGCAGCACCTCCCAAGCTATGGGTTGCATGGTAAGCGTCAGTGCACAGCTATTTTAAGATCTCTTCAGAGATGTTCAATCAGATTCAACTCATGGACATTCACAGAGTTGTCCTAAAGCCACTGATTTGATATCTTGGCTGTTTGCTTAGGGTTGCTGTCCTGCTGAAACAGTTTAGGAACACTCTGCAGCAGGTTTTTATCCATGATGTCTCTATACATTGTTGCAGTCATCTTTCTCTTTATCCTGACTAGTTTTTCAGTTCCCACTGCTGAAAACA
>CM070033.1:93246296-93280111 GCA_036250615.1 Ptychadena robeensis
TCAGACCAGAGAAATTGGTTTCTCATGGTGTGAGAGTCCCACAGGTGCCTTTTGGTAAGGAGTGGCTTCCGTCTGATTGGTGGATTGCTGCAGAGATTGTTGTCCTTCTGAAAGGTTCTCCTCTGTCCACAGAGGACCTCTGGAGCTCTGACAGAGTGACCATCTGGTTCTTGGTCAACTCCCTGACTCATGCTGGCCATACACTCTGAGATTAAAATTACAATCCATTAAAACCGACCAATGAAAGCATTTTATCGGCCTGAAATCCGCACATGTCCACATGGTACAGCCGATAAAATACGATCGTAACTGCCGTTTTTTTACGGTCGTAATTTATTGGACATGTTGAAAAAATTTTATTGGTCTGGGAACATCGGGAAACTTCATACTGTTTTCATAGTGTTTACCGACCAATTACTGCCGAGGCTTCCCCTTTAAAACAAAAAATACATCACAATAGCCGATATAAACGGCGATTAATTTCGATGACAATCTCGTAAAAAAAAAAAATACGATCCTAAATTGGATTTTCAATGTGGTAGCTTTTTTGCCGAATATTACGATCCAAACCGATACCGCGATACATTGGTCTGTTTTAATGGATCGTAATTTTAATCCCGGAGTGTATGGCCAGCTTAAGGCCCTTCTTCACGGTGCTCACTGGGACCTTCCCCACAATTGTTCTGTCTTCCGCTGGTGCTTATCACAATCCGTTGGACCCGGAAGTGCTGTGACAACATACGTTCCTTCTGCAATACGGCTGACCGGAATTTAAATCTGGGACATATGGGAGGACAGCGCATCTCAGGGGAGTGGGAACCACATATACGGACCCACTAGGATCCACTGTGAACTGATTGGGGGAGCAGACACTCGCAACCATGGGTAAGATTGGAATAGCAGAGACTAGGCTTCCCCTTTGAGAGGAGGGTCCAATGTACAGAGTAGAAGTATTGTTAGTTTAAATCAACAAATGTCTCTGTTCACCCTTATAGGGAGTGCAGTATTTTTACTTATCTGAGTTTTTACAGACCTTTGCAAAAGACCTTAACAGGTGGGTGTTTGAACTGCTAGCCAAGCAGGTATAAGGTTTAAGGCTTGGTAAGAATGGGGTCTATGCATGTAGATACTAACAACATAGGTACATTGCACTTAACAGCATAAAGATTGAGTACAAAGAAAATTAAATACAACAGAGGAATACATTGATTTATATCCACTTTATGTAATATACACGACTAATTAATTATTTAATTTGATGTATTTATTTATTGGCATATGTATTTTATACCTATTTATTTGAATAATATTTGATTTATGTTCCAATTTATTTGTAAATAAAATTTACTCACTATTAATTATTTACAATCTTTAGCATACAGTGAATACATTACCATTCATTGACATGCTGCGTCCACCCCAAGGACACAGTTTCTGCCTAAACCTTAGTAAAGTATTTATTTGTAAATACCCTACCATTGTGTACAAGAGTATAGTATACATTAGGACCTCTTGTTTTAGTATAGAGATACATTAGGACCTCTTGTTTTAGTATAGAGATACATTAGGACCTCTTGTTTCGTAAAAAGGTACCAGACAATATCCTATGAGATACTTCTGAATCCTTTTATCTTGTTATGTTTTCCCCATTGAAAACCATTATCTAGTGCTGTGTAGTCACTTGTAATACTGCAATTAGTATGAATCCACAGTACTGCAGGAAATTACTTTTTAGGATTTTGCAGCCATCATGCCCGTCAGAGTAAAAGCTTCTATACCCAGTTAGTGTTTAATATTGGCCTTTGTTCTGTTCCATGCTGAATAGCATATGGGTGGCCCCTGAACAATACACAATATATTGGTATGTTATTATTTTAGAGCTCCTCTGACAGACAGTCAGTAATATGAGTATGGATTCTGTAAAACCATTGCATAATGTTTGCGCTATATGAGTTATTAATAAAAATATAGTATTATGATTATTATATGATTTATGTACTCCACTGGTCTGAATGATGTAGGATCAATGAATGATCAATGTCTTTGCAGTTTAGCATATTGCCTCAATTAAATCCTCTAGGCATATTTCCATAGTAGCAAGTATGTCAGGGTGCTAAATATTAGTCTTAGTTTCCATAAGAGTGATGTACTGTTGCCTTTCCTGCATATTCCTTTACAGATGTGGGAAGGCTTACAACTGGAGCCCATGAACAGAGACAAAGAAGCTTTGTGCATGATTGTAACTCTCTAGAGTTGTCTCACAATGACACTGATTGTGGATCTGCAGAAATACATCTGTTGTCTCAGAGATTGTGTCACTGAGTACATGTTTCTAGTTATGTGGGGTGATATCTGTACTTGGTTTGGTGGGTATATTCTATATTTACTTGTTATGTGGGGGTATGATGGTTACCCTTTCTATGTAGGGAATATGATAACTGCCAAACTGCTTCTAAGTCTGGATACCAGATGAAAAGCAGTAAGGTTTCTGTGTAGTTACCCACTTTATGTTGGTCCTGTAGAAACAATTTGCCACCTTTAGGCTAGATATTTATGCATCATTGCCTTTAGACCCAATGATACATCTGAAATGTTTATTTATCCGGGTACTGCATCTATCTCACTCTCACTGCATTTCTAAAGCAGGGAACACATGGCTCGATATAGGAGCCCTTCGAGGTTCCCTGCAGCACGATAATAGAGGAGCTGGAAACACCACACTGTGACACCCCGCAGTCTCCATGCAAAGCAACGGACATCGACCATGGTTTACGGTCATGTCTGATATCCATGTTTTCGGAGCGGGACCAATCAATCGAAACAGGAAGATATGACACTTTGATACAATGTAAAGTAGTCGGTGTACAGATTGTATAACAGTGTAAATGTCCTGTCCCCTCAAAATAACACACAACCATTGATGTCTTAACCTCTGAAAACACATGTGATTACACCTTTAAGTAAAAAGTATCTAAATTGTAAACAAAGTTGTAGCCATGAATGCCAACATGTACTGTGACATACTGAAGCACAGCACAACCCTCAGGGCAATATTCCAACATAATAAAGACCACATACACACCTCCAAGACCACCATTGCCTTGCTTAAGAAACTGGTAAAGATGCTTTCATACCTAAACCCGTGTTTAACATCTGTGAGGCAGCAGAGCACAAGGTCTCTGACTTCCACCAGCTCAGTGATGTTGTCATGGAGGACCGGAAGAGGATTCCAATGCAAACCTGTGAAGCTTTAGTTATCTCCATACCCAAGAGAGTTAAGGCACTGCTGGAAAATAATGGTGAGCACACAAAAAATTGACACCTAGGCACATTTTGAACAATTTTTCACTTACAGGTGTACTCACATTAATGGCTGTGTTGCATACATTTGTAGGGACAGTTAATTTACGCTGTTATACAAGCTGTACACTGACTACATTCCAATAATGTGTCATATCTTTAGTGTGGTCCAATAAGGTCCAATGAAAATATATTATCAACTATTTATAAAAATGTAAAGGGATGTTCTTACTTTGGTCAGATACTGTACTTTAACTAGTTAAATATTCAGTTTGATCTAGGGGCCCAAATTTATAATATATAAATAGTTATAATAAAGGTAGATCCTATTTACATAAAGCATAATATCTATGTATGTATATTTGCCCCTAAAATGTTTAAATGTAAACATCCTATTGGTTCTTTTTAAACGTGCATTGAGCCCATGTGTTTTTCTTTTGCACTTTTACATCTTTCGATAAAAGCACCAAACGCTTCAGTTGAAAGTTATACACATCGTGACATAGTATATCTCAGGACAGAACTGCCAAAGGTTTTGTAGTGACCAGAGAAAAGGCCACATAACTGTATTATATATGCTGTTCTATATTGGCTGTATAGTGCTTATTTGCTTGCCATGATGGTTCCAGCAACACGGTAGCAGCACAGTAACGCTTATCCCTATGCTTGAACCCCTTCTCTGCCCTCGGGAGTCGGAGCTGCTGTACATAATCCTAAATAAACTGTAAATAGCCCCCTTCCATCTTGCGTGGACATTCGCTTTATTGGGGTGTGAGCTCAGCCTGGAAAGTGGACATCCAGGTGTCGTGAGTACTACTGCTAAAGAACCTGGTGTCGTGAGTACTATTACATATTGCACTTGCACGACACTACAGTTTCAGCCTCAGTGAGCTCAGACTTCCCCCTTGTTCTGTGTGATATGTATAAGTAACTTCTCTGTTCTGGGAATACTTTGACAGTGAGTGAGCATGGGTAGTTTATTAAAAGGGATGTATGGAGAAAACCAAATGTTTAACTGCTCTTGAAGACACATCTCACTGTAAATGTCTTTTGAGTTTCTTATGGATATAGATTTTGAAATACGTTGGCATAGTAGGAGTTCACTCCTATACAAAGATAATAATAAGCACTTAACCTCCCTAGCGAACAGCTCCTACCGAGTCGTTATTAATGTGATTTAATTTCCTGCGATGTGGGCTGGGAAACTGACGCCCCTTCATTACAATGGTGATCTATGGCACAGCCTCCCACCCCTTCTACGTAACCGATGACACAGAAGGGGTGCCCCCGGAATAGCTGCGGTAGGAAATAGAATCACCACAGCTTGCCAAGGGTCAGCTTGATTTTTACGATCCTGGTTCATTCGGAGTTTGTTTTTCGGACAAACTGGTTTTTTCATCATCACCCATATTTCTGTAGAAGTTATAGCTCATTTAGTTTCATTTATGTTTAAATGAAGTTCAAAGTGAAGTGAGAACTTCAATTTCTAAAATTTCAACTTGACTTTGAACCTAATATAAGCAAAAACGACATGCATCAGAAAAATACTTTATAACGTTCCCCTACATGACAACCCTTGTCTACATCACCAGAAATGAGGGTGAGGATACAATGTTCAGTGGCTTTGCAATTAACTTTTAAAGTCAGCTAGTTGAAATAAAAAAATATCTATCTCTGTCATTAAAATTTTTTGTTGTTACATTAATTAATTACATTTTCTTTCATCTGCTTTAACACCCCAGTTTTTTCCAAATTAGAATATTCAGCCGTAAATATATTCATCTATAATTCACGTGGATCCATTTGAAGAGAAGCGTTCCTAGCTGTGGTGCTTTTTACAGCCAAGGATGTAACTGAGTACCCAGTTTACGACATAACAGAAATAAATAACTTTTTTTCTTAAATTTATTTTTCATTTCATTATTTGTGTAAAAATATGTGACTGTAACACAGTAAAGTAAAACCAGTGGTTTCTCCTCCTATTTTTTGGCAGCTTCTTCAGGTTTCTTCGCATCTGACGTGCCAATCTGAGCGTGGCTTTGGAAAGTTACTGGAATAGTGATCTCTGCAGACTGGATTGCTGGCTTGGGGAGTGGTGCCTCTACTGTCAGAATGCCATCCGGAGAGAGAGATGAAGTCACACTAGCAATATCTACACCTGGAGGAAGACTAAAAAAAAAGAAATCATGATTCATTTTGATGAATGATATGCTGAAAGCATAAAGCACTTAATTAATTTACATGTACAGTAATCATTATACTCCTGGGCGGCGTTCTAATAAAACTCCCCCCGAGATAACTACTTGAAAATGTACCTGTCCGCTAAATTCCCTTTGTGATTCTAATCACCGGCATACCCGCCGATGCTTATGCGTCCACCCCGATGATCTCAGGTATGACGACAAAGGGGTGGGGAGTAAGTGGTGTCATTGACCTCCATTTTAATGGAGGGCGTCCCTTTATCAAAGCGTGCCGGGGATACAGCATCTCCCGGAGATCAGGATCATGGTGGCATGGTGGCTTTTTGGAAAAGTGCACCATGTGAGCAACGCCCAGAAAGAGGTTAACTATTGTGCTATAGTGCACAACACAATGGAATATTCTAAATCACAAAATGGAAAGGCAAATTAGTTTGGGTTTTAGAGAGTAATGCTAGCCATACACATGCCGATAAGCGGGCCATTTTTAATCTGACCGACGGGCGTGCGCGCTCGCGCCGTCGGTCAGGTTAAAAATCGTCCGCTAATCGGCATGTGCCCACATGGGGCGACAGATCCCTGTCGCCCCACTGCTCGGCCGGCCAGAGAACGGACATGTCCGATAATCTCTGGCCAGCGCGAGACGATGAAAGCCGATGCCATAAGCTGCAATGAAGACGGCGTCTTCATTGCAGCTTATGGCCGGCACACAAAGGGTACCCGGCCGATTGAACGGGCCCCATAATGCACCCGGAACATATCGGGACTAGTCTGCCTGCACACATCGGCGTGTGTATGGCAGGCTTAATGTGACGTGAAGACAGCTGCTGCTTCACTTACCACCTCACCATAATTTGGAGACAAGATATCTATACATCAATCTGTAGACAAGTGTTGTCCTCTTTAGTTCAGATCACATACATTTTTAGATAGTGGGTAATTAAGTTACATAATTTACAGACAATCAGACCTTATTTTCTGCTCTGCTGATGCACTTTTCCCTCCAAAGGAATAAGGAGAGAGCAAGGAGGTACTGAAAGATTTGGTGCACCCATAGAGTTAGGGTGGGGTTCAAGGAAAAGAGCTTATGCTCTTTTCCTTGAATCCCACCCTAACTCTGTGGGTGCAAATAGACTTTCAGTACATATTATCATACAGGAAATACAGTAATAATACTAAAATCTGGCCTGTATGTTTGGCTCCCCCAGGAACAAAGGCATACAACTCTGACTTTTAACCAAATGTAATTCTTTTATAAAGGGATTATCAGAAGAATGGACACAGTGAGCCTCACTAGATTCTTCAGCTTGACTCAAGTCATTGCAGTTTTTGTCAAATACTTTGTTTATGGGACAAACCACCATTTTTTATAGTTTACTACCAAAATAGGTCTTTTTGAAGTACTGATATTAGGATTAAAGATTAAATGCGTTTTAAGGGCTTAAAGTAAATTTTTCAGGCAGCATGTGTAAGCTGATATTTCACAACATGCAGAAAGTAGGACTATACTATATATATATACACACCATAACTCTTAATGACCACAAAGAAATAAATATGCAACAACTGGCTTTGACATGTAATGTAATATCACATGGTATTTAATATGTTGAAAGGTATGTGAACATGTGAATAGTAGATTAGTATGTAGGGTAAGTATGCCTCTGTTACTAATTGTTCACTGTAGCTGTGTGAAAATTACAATATATATTTACTGATCTATTATAGACATCTACTCACGTGTATTTCCTTGTGAAGCATCTTGAGATAAATCCATGTTCATCTTGTTTCTCTTCATGTTTTCCTGCAAGAAAGGTGTTAATGCAGATGATGAATATCCAATAACCCCCTAAAGGCGAATTTGCCTAAATGAACCCACGTTTCCCTGCATTAATGTCTATCAGCTATGTTTATGGTGCACACTTTAAACAAAATGCTTTAAGAGGACTCCAAGCTGTTTTATTTAAGTGAGAAGAAGGAGCCCTAAGGACATCTTCAAAATATGCAGTATTAAATGTCAATAATTACATTATTTCCAAGGCATTGTTCAGTATGTTCACTTTAGACAGGAATTATGGCTTTGAAATTTTCGATAAGGTGAAGCTGTACTGACTTCCAATTTCTTTAATTTTCTAAACAAACTTGTATTCTTTGCAAAGTAAACTTCTGATTCAGTAAGCTAAATAGTACTTCTCTAGCAAAGTGAACTTGGTTAATGCCATAACTGCCCAAGTTTTCGGCCAATTGACCGCCATCCAAAGTAATGTCCGGCACACAAAGGATGCCCAGCGATCCTCTGAAGGGCCGGCTGCAGCTTGATGATTCTTTGAGGGAGACTTTGCCCATATATGGGCACCTTAAGGTGGGTTTACACATGTAGATTTTTATCTTCCACTACCATTAAATTTTTTGTTCCATAGTGATATCGAATGAAAATACATTCAAAATTACAATGACAGATAAAAATTTACCAACATGTTCGATGACCTTTCAAACTAAATTTATCCTTCAAACAAATTGGCCATTCTAGATTTGTGTTCAATCAACCAAAAAATAGTCAGTTCTTTGTTGATCGAATGAAAAAATCTACATGTGTAAACCCACCTTTATAGTTTTTGAAGGGATCTGCGACATCCCGAAAGCTTGCTTTTTCAATGACTTCAGTTAGCCAAAGGGGGATCAATGAACTCTTGACTCTTTTTTGAACAAAGTTTCTCATTAATTAGGCTGATCCTGAGGTATGTATTAAGATAATTTGACAGTAAATTGCTATTTTTGTAAATGTAGAGATTTATGAAGGATTTTATGTGGATCAATTGAAGAGATTAGGTAAAGCTAGTGTAATAAAAGGGCAAGAGGGGGGTCATGGTATTTTTTGGGCCTGCCCAGCAGGTGTTTAAGATTATCTAAAGTAAGTTTAATGTACCCAATGGAACATGTTTACAAACCACTGTTCTGTATGCATGGGTAGATTGTTTCAACATATTTGGTATTATAGTATTAAGGTTTTTAATTATTTCAATAATTCTCTAGTAAAAGTAAGACTTAACATATCAAATGTACTTTGGCTTTTTGTTTGCTTAATGCATGGACAATTTTAAAACATATCACTCAGAACATTATGTATCATGTTAAATGACCCTTGACACTATGTTATAGAAATACAGTGTATTAGCAAGTAATATGATCTCAGCTGATATGCAATCTTTATTTGTCCGAGTGGAATAATGTTTGTATTGGCATCTGGTTACATTGCACAAACAGACATAACTCCCTGCTTGAGCAATGTTAGGCTGCACCCCTAGATATACCTTTACCATCTGCGTGGGATTCAAGTCATGGTAACAGGTCTGTACATCGGCTCTTCATATGACTTCACTAGGACACAAATGAGGCATGGGCTTGATAACCTTCAGTCAACGTTTTGGGGCTTTATATATAAGCGGAAGGCAATTAAATGCTACTGGGAAACTATTGTATCTTTCACAGCAAAAACATTTACTGCACATTACCTACTAGGTCTATGTATTTGTTGCCATATGCCACAAATAAAGATAATTTCAAAAGAAAACTAAGTATCTTGTTATAGTCATCACATTCATGATAAGACCAATGTTGCCTTAATTTATTCCCATCACTAAACTAAACACACAGTGTTCAATACCCTACAAATTGTAGGCTTATATCATTATTTGCATTTAGCCTTAATGCCCACCCCAGATTCACGCTACATTAGTATAAAGAGGCCCTATTGGAAACTGGATCTAAAGATTGCTACAATTAAAAATTAACGAGTAACGAAAGATGATGGTTCAGCCACATGGACCAACACTACCTGCTTTTAGAAATCAATATTTGCTTCACAGCAACAAACAACCTCTTACTCCTATGTGAAAATGTAAAACAATATTTTAGCGCTGATTATGTTACCAGACCCAAGGATTGCAATGGTTTGATTAATAAGATTCAGTGTTGTCTATAGTCTATGGAAGAATGCAAGTTGTATAGTATAGTCTGTTTGCATGTTTGATAAATTAGAGTTAAAGGCAAGCACATCCATCTATAACATAATGTTTTTCATGTTATAGAAGTACCCTGACTTATCCTTATGTTGTTGAACATACACCAAATACAACAAAGTCCAATGTTATAGGATTTCCAGAATTACTAGATGTATTATTATTATTAAAATATAGCAATAATAACAATTGTTAAGTTTTCTTGATATACATGTGAAATCAACAGCTTGTTTTACAGATTACAAAAGGCTAATGTCAGTTTAGTCCAACATCCACTCTGTTCCCCATTATACACATTGCCTCTAAATGTGCTGCACCGCCCTGCACTGTAGACTAAAAGCCAGCTAAACAGTAGTATTAATATTTAATGTGCTGAGACAGTGCTATCCATTACAGAAATCACTGGGACTGCAGTTTATATTTCCTCCTCCTAGAGAGAACATGCAAGAACGCTGTGCACAGAGCAAACTGCTGTGCCATTAGGTGACACTTTAATTAGGTCAGCCATCATGTATGTCAGGAAGTTCGTTTTTACCAAGTAATACAGTCCAAGAATTTCTTTTACAAATAACTCCCTTCCTTTATTAAAAAAAAAAGACAAAAATTATTTTGTGATTACTTTTATGTTCATTATTTGACCATTAAGTATCAAACTTTGATTTTATTCAATAATAAATTCAACTATCTGAAGTATTTCATTGTGCGTGCACTGCTGTTTTGAGTCTACTTCAGTACAAAGGCTAGGGCTCTACTATGCGCTGGGATCCGCTGAGGTCCACACTGATGTTCGTTGGATTGCTGCGTCAACATCAACGTGACGGATCTGGAGTTTAGTCAAAGCCACATTGCCATCAATGGGCGGCTTGTGCACTGCGGTAAAATCCCTGCATTCAACGCAAGGATTTTAAAGCATGTGGAGTCCTAGCCTTAGTGGGAATGACAACGGTTAGGCTTGTAGCCATACACAACCTGATTTGCACCCGATCTTTCAGGTCTATCTCTGGTCTATCTCACCAGGTCTATCTCTGGTCTATCTCACCAGGTGAGGCCACCCGATCTTTCGGCTCGCTTCGCTTGGTGGTCTCACCTGGTGAGATTGACCAGGAATCTCCCAGATGTCGAACCACACAGTGATCCGACATGCCGGGAAATTCCAAGCCTTTGAGACTCTGTTAATAAATTGATGGCTCTCTGCCCAAATGCATTTTACCAAGTTGAACAAATTTATCTAAGCAGACATCTTTGTGTCGTCTCTATGGGACTATATACTGCTGCAGTGGTGTACACACAATTAAAGTGGACATTACTCTGAAAGTGTTGTTTTTGTTTGATTATTTAATGTGAAAAACATGTATAAATGTTAGATTTCTTCCATGTTATTACACCTAGAAACCTATCCTAACTGTTCCTATAACAGGCGTGTCTGGGCCCTCCTGCCTCTCCTCTGGATTACTCTGATGAAGTAATATAGTTGCTGGGTCTACAAAAAGCAATATCTGCCTGGCTTCCACTCCTTCTAATTTGGTGACTATAGAACAATGATGGCACGTAGCCCTCTCTGTGTGCATGCAAGCTGTCAGCCAGCACAGAGAAAAGAACTGCAGCCTATTGGCTCTCAATGCTGTCAGTTGTCTTCCCCTGTCTTCTGGTTACACACAGTGCCCCATACCCTCTCCTATTATATCCTATAAGTAAGTAGAGTGTGTGTTTACATGTTTCCTGTGTGTATGAGTTGTGTAATTCAGGTTATATACCTGCACTTTGAGATAAATAAGTGAGGTTTGGGTTTCAGTTTGGCACTCTGTTTCTAAAAGGTTTGCCATTACTGCTATAGAACATTTACACAATGCTGTGTAGTGTTGACATGGGACATGACCAAAGAGCAGCTGCAGATGGTCTGCTGTAAGTGCTATATCATTTACAACTGACATATCTCAAGCTGTTGTAGGATGACATTCCTGAGTCTAGGTCCTCTTTAAAACCTTTCTATAAAAAGTTTGATAAAGTCACAAGAAAATTACAATTTGTAAAATAAGCATAAGCAGTAGTAGTTCAGACACAGTTCCTAGCAGTAGTTCTATATTGTTCCATGATTGTCTAATCCATGTGATTTTGGTGAGATTTAGGGTCACTTTTCCTAAATCCACATTTAATTAACTAAAATTACCCAAATGAAACTAAAATGCAAGGAAACTATGAAAATAAAATGGTGTATGGTGGTGTATATAAGTACATTTATTAGTGTGTTATTAAGCTATTGCTGCTATCAGTAATAATGCTAGAAAATGACCTTGGAATCTTAATGTTTATTCATAAGGACATCCATCTAACCTACATGTGAAGGCTTCACTCATTACCCCTGAGCTTATGTTCACAGTTTATAATGTTATAACAAGCCATAAATCTTTTGACTGGTAATGAAGTTTAAAATAAATAAATCATTTTGAATGCGACCCTGGGGTGCTCTGCTGAGACATCACACAGTGACCCTGAACAAGCTGACCATATTTACGTTCAATGTATATCTTAACTTTATTAAAATGGTGAAAAAGTTGACATTCCCAAACATGTTTATTATTATCTATTGGTGTCCTTTGAAATAAAAAGCAAAATCTTTGATGACATATGAACATATAATTAACATCAGCATACTTTATGCATCAAGCTAGGTAATAATGTACTTTGGGAAAGTGACTTCACTGATCATTCTTCAGTCATCATCTTATTTGGGAACAAAACTCTATTTTTGAACAGGGGGGGGGGGGGGGTCTAGGATGGAAACAATTTTACAACTTTACAACTTTGATGGTGGCTTTAATGGTGGAGCCATGTATCTCACACAGAAAAAAAAAATAACATTTGAAGATTACCAACATTATTCTCATTTATTCTGATATTATAAGTACTAATCATGTTTACGTAATTTGCATATATCAGTACACCTTTTATAAAATTATTTCTGATATCGCCATTATTCTGCAACTCTATTTAGTTTTTTAAAACAGATGCCACATGTCCAATTGGACTGACCTGGCTTGAAGGAAAATAGAACCTAGTGTCTCTGCTATGGAATTGGTTTCAGTAAAGCAAAACAATAAAAATATTTTTTTCTTAGTAGACAAAAACCATGGCCAGCTAGGTTGCACATGTGTTCCCAACCATAAACTGGCACTATAGTTATGAACTTTTGGAAATACGGTAAGCAACATGTGTCAGAATACACATTAGGCTCTATTTACACTAACTAACCTTTTGCATTTAGTATAGCACAGCCTTCTTCAGCGAAATAACACAGTTAATAACATCAACCTACCTGTGATTTCCACTAAACCATCTCTAGTTTTGACAACTATTTCTTCAGGAGAGAAATGGTTGACATCTAAGCTGATCTTCCAGCAGTCAGAAGTTTGTCGGATCTCTGAAATTCCACTGCTGAGTTGTCTACTTAGTGCTCTGTTAAAATCAGGAACAGTTGCCGCTGCAGGAGAGGTCACAGCTGGGGTAGTAGGAGGCACAACATCCACTGACTGACTTGGAAAAAGACGAACATACCCTGGCCAACTTGTGCTAGGCCACTGGTACCAATCTTCAGGAATTCTTGGCATACCAAAAGACTGGTCAAACAGTCGGCTGGTACCTTGATACAAGTCTCGGAATGGATCCCAGCTTGGGGTGCGGAGGAAAGTGAAGGGAATTCTTCGTTCGGAAGACATGGTCTGCTTCTGTGGGTCTCTTAGACAAGTTGTATGTGCTCTGTGTAGGCTTCAGTCATTGGCATTTGGAAGGTGCAGCTGTTTTATGGAGAGCCAAGCATTTATTTTTAGCAACTGGAAAGTTTGTGCTATTACTGGAGATTACACAAGTAGTTGTTATAGAAGGTTCTGGATCCTTCAGGCATAACAATGCACTGACAAGTCATTTATGAATATTTATGTATCATCAAGTAGATAAGAAATGTTCCTGTCACTTATGTTGCAGAGACACTTTGAAAGGGCATATCAGCACATCTTATTTTTAAACAGTGTTGCTGTAGTATTCTAATGCAAAATCTTTACTAGAGTATAAGCCGACCCAAGTATAAGCCGTGGTACCTAATTTTATGTACAAAAACGGGAAAAACGTATTGACTCAAGTATAAGACGAGGGAGTCAGATAGTGGAGTTTTCTAAATGAGAAAAATATAGAGAAATCATTATTGTCACTAACCAAACAGGATTAATCTTAGTGCCACAGCCTCAAAAAAGTTAAGAGAACACAGGTTTATTGTTTTTACAGGATGGGTTTTCAAACCAATTCTTATGTTCAAATGAAAATAAATATCCATTTAAAAAGTTTATTATTATTTGGACCAATACATAGAATGGAATCTTTAAATTTTTTGAATCATAACTAGTGGAGTGTTCTAATTGAAATTCTATTAAATTCCTTTTCCAGTAACAATTAATAAATAAGCCACCTGAAACAGGCCACCAGATGGCAGTGTGGTGCTGTTTGTTTACATTACATAAGCTGGTGCTTCACAGCTGATGTACTCAACAGAGCTTCACAGAGGCTGCCGGTGCCTACAATTCAGCCACCTGCGATCCGGGACAGGTAAGTGGACCCTGACTTTAACTCGAGTATAAGCTGAGGGGAGATTTTTCAGCCCATTTTTTGGGCTAACAAAGTCAGCTTATACACAAGTATATTTGGTACTTAATTTTACTTGTTACTGATGTGACACTATCATTATAACTTGAAAGACCACTTAAATTGGCATCTTGTGTTCCACTATGAATGTGCCACAAGGGTTTTGTTACTTAAGCAGAATTCTGCAATTTGTAAGTGTGGAAGTCATGATAAGTTTGTGTGCACATGCTACATGGATACTGTGCTGAAGACTTATATAATGTCCTAGTTGTTAAAAAAGAAATTGACAGTCTCTAATAAATTCAGGTATGCTGTTTGAATTACAAAATGATTCTAAAATCATTATTAAACCTGAACTCTAGCTGATCTGAGCTGTAGCAAGTCAAAAAGAGCTCACCTAATGTCTTGGCCAATGGACACACAGCATCATCTTTTCTCACCAGTTTTGCTTCCTCGTCCAACCCTAAATTGAGGGGTAAGATTTTAGTTCTATTATTTATTGAGATATTTTTTGTATTTATTGTATATCTTGTATGAACACTACCATGGGTTTCTGTTTTCATGCAGCTATGTACAACACCCTTACAGTCCTTACCATCAGCTATGACCTTCCAAAGCACAGGCAAACATTGGAGATATTGATCATTGTATCTAAAATAAGGTATGTAATATTTTTTTTTACCAAAGCCAACCACATGCAACTGAATTCTTCCACCAGTGAATAACCTCAGTCAGCCCCACAAACTTTTCCTAATTTTAATCTATTCGCGGTTTTCTCACTGGTCTGAAACTAATACCCTTCCTATATTCTAAACTTAACACTCCCCAACTGCAGGTCACACTTAAATGTGTTGTCAGAGAAGAACAATACCTTCATGGCTGGTTGTACCTCCCTCTAGAAGGACTAAGCTAAATATGTTACTAACTCAGAAGCAGCTTGTAAAGTCCCAATACCCAGCACACATAAACCCCTCATACCCTGCTAACTGCTTTAGTATTTTTCACAGCCATCACAAGGGCACTCTAACATTATTTCTCACAAAGCACTAACCATTTTTTTAGATGATTTGTCCTTATGGACAGGATGTGTTATAGCTGACACCCTGAGATGCTTTGCATCTTATTTGCGGAGGATCACTGCTGTGTCCTTGTGGTGGAGGCCATGTAAGGGTCCCCCTCTGAGTGCGGGCACCTTCACCCTCACAACGGGGGACTGTTCTGCCATGTCCCCCTGGTGTTTTTTGGGGGGATAGGGTGAGGGTAGATGTGGGCTGGGTTCCCTTGCAGACATGGCACCGGGACCATCAAGAATAGCAGTCGGGTGAGCGCCAAGAGCCTTGGCGTCACTTCCGGTGTCAAACTGGAAGTTAATGCCTGGCTGGAGCGCTACAGCACGGTGCCCGAACATTAGGGAGGAGAGGTAGTTGCAGGGGACACCTGAAGGAGTTTGGGATGGAGTAGGGATGGCAGGATCATAGATGGGGGAGAACAGCCTACAGGGGCTACTATGGGGGAGGCAGTGCATAAATCTCCCTGAGGAAGCTCGTGAGGGTGAAACGTGTCAGAGTTTTGACTGAATAAATATATCTATTATCTTTTGCACTATTATGTTGTTTTATGTCTCAAATGTATTGGGGTTTGATCTAGAGGTATCGTATTATGTTGTGTACGAACCTCAATTCTCTCCCTGTTTAACCTTTATATGTATATTGAGTCCTACAGCTGTAATAAAGACTCGTTGTACTTCTTTAAATGATCGGTGATTGTAAAGTGCCTTTATCCCTATGTCAGGGAATTTTCATTTCCCTGATGGAAATCTGTCTTCTTTCCAAAGCACTAACCATAGCTAGAAATTGAAAGAACAACCAATCTCATTTTCATAAGTCACATAAAGAGAAATAAAAATATGCTGACTGACAACAAACTGAGACGACAAACATGGAACATTGTTAAATACCGTTTAAATATTTAGCAAATGTCTTGCTCCAATTTTCTCACCCGGAAACAGACATGACTATACTTCCATTTCCTTAATATCCTAACAAACTATCACTTCATGCATCTGGAATTTTATTACTTAGCTGCTCCATTGACTTGTGTTCTCTTTCCATTTTGCATTTTGGATAGCTCAATCCAACTATATTGTATTCTTTTATTCATTATCATACATTCCCTGTAGTGGTCATTTATTAATATTAACCTGACAACAGTAGACTGCATCCAATACAGAAATCACATAAGGAAAATTGCAATGCCATAGTATAAAAGATTTCAAAACAGTATGTATTTATATATTTTTTTTTTATAATTAATTTTTTTATTCAATTGGAAATGTGTTTTCTTTTTACTTTGAATTGGATTGGATACAGTTATCACCGTATCAAGTACAATTCACTTTGGCAACCTCTCTCCCCTGGTGTGATGGACTTGGTGACATTACACCAGGGAAGAGAGGGTTAACTTCAAAAGGGCTCATCTGGGGAATCACACTGAAAACAGCTTTCTCCAGTTTTATCCATTTTTATCATAATTGTGTAAGGAAGTTGCCTTAGTTATATAGAGTATAACAAATATCCTATAAAATACCGTATGATAATAAGAATAATTGTATCTGTTTTCTAAATTTTTCTAAACTAAGTTATGTAACAAGCTTGTTTTTCCTATTTTTTGCTATGTTGCATTGGGTAGGAACTCTTCTGTTGCATTGGGTAGGTTAGATCTTCTGCCTCCACCTATGTAACAAAGTTTTTATATGCGCACTTATTATTATTTTTGTAATTCACTGAGTTTTGGATACTGGCAGTTTGATTTTTTATGTTTGTTTTTTTTTAACATGATGTTGTGTTTATATTTAAACGGTGGTCTGTAGTCTGTTTTCATTGCGTGCCATTCTGGAAGACACATGGTTAATTGTTGGAACGTAATGAACAACATTTGATGATGAATACTTGATGTATACATCTATATATACAGACCTGGTCTATACTCATTTATCTCTACCAATAAGTTCCGACATATATGGGAGGAAACGCGTCAGAGGATGAGATGACCCCCAAAGGGTGATTGTACCACTTATATGTCTACAAATTTTATGGATGAGTAATAAAGTTTTCGAACAATTTTTATGCTGAGTTCTGGACATTTTGTCTTGTTAAGTTAGAGTGTGTATAGCACACATAGCCATCATTTAAATTAAGACCCTTATTTCATTTCATTTCCATGAAAGCTACTTTACAACTAACAAATTACAAGGATCATTATTTTAAAAGAGTGTAGGTAGCTGGGCGATGTGAATATGTACTGGGGCATGGTATAAACACTTGTGTGGTGTTATATTACATTTGCTACATGCATAGTTTAAATACCAAATTACATCTCAGGAAAGCCTCCTTCTGTATGAGTCCTGATCTTCATATACCTACACAGTACTGGCATGCGTCACCTACCCAACATAGCCATCAGTCTTCCTACCCTCTATTTACATCCAGCTACTAGACTACCTCTTCTTAGTCATTGGGAAAGCACTTTATAGTTCTCTCTAGCTAATCGTAAAAGAAAAATGTCAGCTAAGTGTAGTGAGAACACGCTGGTGATGAGTCAGACTGGGTGAATTTGCAGACTCAGAATGACCTAATGCTCTTCTTAGAAATATGTATACAGATCTGACATTATATTTCTGCACTACAGTGGAATTTTGGTTAACAGGGTTATAAGTAATACATGTGCCAGGCAGATCTATATGGTTTAAGAGGTCCCTCACCATTGTCTGCAGTATTACTACAGCAGTAGGGATCTATCGTTTAACGAATACTCAGCAATAGGTCAACATTAACATACAATGTGGTGTACTTCTGGATATATACAGTAAATAAATTGTATTTTTTAATTTGGTAAGTGTGTGTGGTATTTTTTTGGGGGGTGGGGGGGGGGGTTAATGTTTGTTATGGTGTGCAAGTACTGTAGTTATTTCTAGTACATTTTTATATATATATTATTATAATAATAATAATAATAATAATAATATGACAAAGGTGTTCTAATCTGTTCATTCTCTTGGGGATAGATGGGTATCTAGTTGCCCCTTTATTGATTGGGTTTTTGGCTCCACCAAAAGTCCCCAGCCAACTCAGATACATGTCCTGAAGGGACCAGTTGTGGGAAACCAATTCTTTGTTAGGGAAGCCATGGGCCCTGATATAGAACGGAAAGGGGATCCTTACAATACATGCCTTCTCTTTCCTAGCTGCAAGTATAATAAGGATTACATTTGAATGGAAGGCTACCTTTCAAAATAAAAAATACACTATTTATATGTGTAAGACGCATACCTAAATGTTTTTTGAAGTTGTGTATTTTTAAGTTGTTTCTCTTAGTGCCACATGAAAAATTTACTCTCACCGAATCTAGTTTTTTTCAAACTTGATATCAGTCTCCCATGCTAAGTTCCTTGCCATTGTTTTAAGTAGAGTGTGCCTATTTCCATGAAATAATCTTAATATTATTAACCACAAGGTCTGAGAATCTGCAGTTATGCACATACTACATTTGCTACATGTCTTCCAAAACCAGATACCTGAGTATCAGACAAGAATCAGTCTGGTCATTTTTAATGATGCAACAAACTGAAATATTGATCATGTAATTCAGTAAGATTTCTGCATATTATGCCAACTGTTTTATCCTTCAGATCCCATTTCTTTGAATACTGTTTATGGTCATACATCATCTTCTCTACAACACATATTGTCCATTCTGCCCCAACCTCATACTAGCACATACTGCTCTGCGTCATACCCTCCATACTCCTCTCCTACAACTACTAGCTGATATATTGTCCATTCATGCCTACCCATAGTGCTTACTGTACTACCTCTGGGTCTGTCTGTTTTCACAATAGTGGAACTACCTGTTACTGAAGGTCTACATCTCTGAGTACCCTGAGGTTGGTCCTCTCAATAAACTATTGTTTATGGGTATTACTTTATAAATGAAGACAATGATTTTAGTCTGTATATTTAAACAGAATGTATCCTCATTACTATATAAAGGGTACACAGAGTTTGGTATCAGTGTGTGTGGTAACTGGTATAATTTTGACACTTCATATGAGACAGCATGTATTTATGTTGTTATGCAGTTATAAAAGGGATTCCTCATAACCTTTATCAAATATTTATCCATACTATTGGCCTTTCAATAGGACAACCTACTGGATTTATCCATAATTATTTGCTCATGATACTTCCTACAATCCTTGTTGGTTCATATTATTACAAATTGTTATAACATTTGGCACAACTAATTTACAGCCTTGAGTGTGAATTGCTTACATACTTTTATTATGCATCAGACAAAGCCTTAAAACATCTGCCTTACAGAACCATAGCAAAGGGGAGACCCTTAAATTTTGTATATTTAGATTTGTCTTAACAGTTATTTAAAATGGTAGACTATGTACATCTAAAACTAAATATTTGTTAATCTTCTACTACTTATACTGTTAATTGCCATTACATTCATACTCCTATCCTGTATATACTGATCAATGTCATACAATCCTTCCTTCACACTGTTATACTCTCCAAACCCAACCTCTATACATCCTACCCTCTGCCCTTGGTAGTTCAATCTTTAACATGCTGCTGCAGAAACCCTACTTGTCTTACACATAATGCTCACTGTCATAAACTCCATACACCTACATATACTACCAATGGATAAACATTCTGTACTCCACTTCTCTACATACAGCCAACTATTATACCTTTTGTACTTCACTCTACACATACTGCTACTGTCATATTCTCCATAACCCTTTATTACATATACTGTTACACCCTCCACATCCCACTGTCACAACTTCAATGTTCCTCTCATTGCTCAGAGTCATAAATGCCCCATACTTTTCTTCTACACAGGGTTATACCATTGGTACTCCCCTTCTCTATATACTGCCCACTCCTTTACTACCAATAGTTATACCCACTATCATATGCCCACAATCATACTCTTTGCACTTCTCAATTTTACATGCTTCTACTATCATTGTCTGCTTTCATACATATACTGCCATCTGCTGCAACCTCCACACTCTACTTCTACATAATTAGTCCCACCATCACACCCCCAATGTGCATATCATTGTCACAGTCTTTTTTATAAGAGTCCACTGCATTACTATTTTATTAAAAATAAAAAACAACTGAGAAATCACATGTACACACAACCTTTGCTTAATGCTTTGTTGATGCACCTTTGGCAGCAATTACAGCCTCAAGTCTTTTTGAATACGATGCCACAAGCTCCAGCTCCATCAGGTTGGGTGGGAAGTGTCGATGCACAGCCATTTTAAGATCTCTCTAGAGATGTCTGGGCTGAGTCTGGGCCACTAAAGGACATTCACAGAGTTGTCCTGAGGCCACTACTTTGATATCTTGGCTGTGTGCTTAGGGTGAAATAGTTCAAGAGCGCTCTGGAGTAGGTTTTTATTCCAGGATACCTCTTTACTTTGCTTCAGTCATTTTTCTCTTTATCCTTACTTCCAGTTTCTGCCGCTAAAAAACATCCCCACAATATTATGCCACCACCATGCATCACTGTAAGCATGGTATTGGCTTGCTAATTTGCTTCTCATGGTCTCATGGAGTCCTTCAGGTGCCTTTTGGCAAATTCCAGGCATGCTGCCTTTTACTAAGGAGTGGATTCCTTCTGACAATTCTACAATGCAGGCCTGATAGGTGGATTGCTGCAGAGTGGTTGTCATTCTGGAAGGTTCTCCTTTCTCCACAGTGGACCTCTGGAGCTCTGACAGAGTGACCATCTGGTTCTTGGTCACCTCCCTGACTCATGATTGCTTAGTTTAGATGGCCAGTCAGCTCAAGGACATGTTTTTGAGATTCTTTCACTTTCAGATGATGGAGGAAACAGTGCTCATTGGGACCTTCAAAGCAGCAGAATTGTGCCTCAAAACAATCCTTTCTCGGAGGTTTACAGAACACTTCATGCATGGTTTAGGTTCGCACACAAACTGTCAACTGTGGAACCTTATTTATTGTGTGTGCCTTTCCAAATCATGTCCAATCAGCTGAATTTACCACAGGCAGATTTCAATTTTGTTGAAAAAAACATCTCAAGGGTGATCAGAGAAAACAGGATGCACCTGAGTGTCATGGCAAAGGCTGTGAATCCCTATGAACTTGAGCTTTCTGGGGGGGGTTTTTTCATATTTTTTTAAAAATTCCAAAACCTCAAGTAAACATTTTTGCCATAATTTTTCCCCATGTGTTGTATGTAGTATTCTAAGGAAAAAAATATTTTAATCAATTTTGAAATAAACATCACAAAATGTGGAAAATGTGATACACTATGAATACTTTCTGGATGCCATGTATGCTGGAACATTGCCCTCTGCTATACACTTCCATCATTCAGTGCTTACTAAGACACTTTTGTTTGTATTATTTCCCTAAATTCTTAGTTTGGTAAAGAAAAGACTTTTTCTAGTACTTCTAGTGATAATGGTAATAAAGTTGTCTTCTGTCATTTTAATAGTTCTGTTATGCTTTCTGGGTTTGGAATCTTCTGTAACAACCCAAATGCTGGAGAGTTCTGGTTGTGAAGTTATTTTAAGAAGCAATGTGTACTCATGAAGCAAATGAAAAATAAAAAAGAACAACCACCTGTCTGCTTCTTTTTATTGGTCTGTCGGATTGGATTGACGTTGATAAATCAGAACTGGGAAATTCACATTATATACTTTTACGTAAACCCGAAGCAAATGTGGATTAAATCATTATGCATATAGTACATAGTTCGTAGCACTCCTATAAAAAAAATTATTGTGCCATATTTAGTGTGGATCCTCCTTTCTGGTCTGCTGGGGTCACTCTAATTTGGTCGCTTCTGAGTCAGACGGAGACAATGACTCGCCTTTCAGCATTCAGTTATTTTTTCATCCAATAATCTATTACGTACCAATATTACCACTCATGTCAAACTATAAATCATTGTTCCCTGCAAGATGTACGTACTGTACACTGTGAAACTTGAAGGGCTATTAATAATCTTATTAGGATCTGCTGATCCAGAATGCTCTACCCTCTTCTGCCAAGCCAGTTTATTTATAGAACGTAAAGTTAACGTCCAGCACAAAGTAACTGGAATCTTCTAGATGGCCCATTGAAAGCCTAGGCATCAGCTACATCTAGTGGTGGAAACAAGGCACTTCCTATATTGTCACTTTTATTATTACTGCATATGTGAATTCATATTATCAATTTAACATTTAAAGAACGAGCTGTTAATGAACAATTAGCACAGCCACCGGCTTTCGCCCGATAGACCTGTCATAGTGTTGTTATCAAAGCAACCTGCAAGCACCGGTTTGCAGGCGCTCAAGACCGGTCATGTCCTAGGCTGCTGCAGAAGCACCTAGTCGTGTGACTGTGCATTTAGCCTAACTTTTCCCACCTTATGAACCAATTACATCAGTCAGATTTATACATACAGTCAGGGAAATAAGTTTCTAATAATGCAGATTTGCAGAAATGACCGGTCTATAATTTTTATGGGAGGTTTATTGTAGCTGTGAGGGACAGAATAAAAAAAAGACCCTCAAACCGAGCACATAAAAAGACAGAGATTGATTTTCATTTCAATGAGTAAAATAAGTATTTGATCACTTCTCAAAAGATAACTTTGCTAGACAGAAAGAAAGGTCAGACGAGAAGGGATTGTGTCCCACTCCTCTTTAGGGATCCCCTCCAAGTTAGTAAGGTTTTAAGGCTGATGTTTGCCAACTCAATTCATTAGCTCTCTCTACCAACTTTCTATGGCATTAAGGTGTTCAGACTGGCTACTCCAGGATCTAAATGTGCTACTTCTTGGGCCACTCTTTTGCTTGGCCAAGTGTTTTGAGTCATTGTCATTAACAATGCCCTGGCAGAGGAAAAAAGGTGTTTACACAAGATTTGACAGTACATAGACCTATCCATCTTCGCTTCAATACAGTAAATGTGTCCTGTCCCTTACCAGAAAAACACAATCAAAGCATAATGTACACATCTTTATGTTTGATGGTGGGGATGGTGTTCTTGGGGTCATAGACAGCATACCTCCAAATACAGTTAGTTGAGTTGATGTCAAAGAACTTGATTGTGGCTTTGTCTGCCCACAACACTTTCGCCCAGTACTCCTCTTGATCATTCAGATGTTTATTGTGAATCAGCCAATGGCCTGTTCATGTGCTGTTTTGAGTAGGGGAACCTTAGGGTGCTCCAAGATTTCAATCCTTAATGACATGTGAGCGTGTTACTAATTGTTTTCTTAGTGACTATGGTCCCAGCTGCCTTCACATCATTGACACATTTCCCCAGTGTAGTTCTGGACAGCTTCATCATAATTTTTCACTGACCATTCTTGTCGCCATGATCATTGCAACACATGGTAACATATAACATGGAGCTCCAGACACAGACATTGACGATTAGTGTTTGTTTCTTCCATTCGCGTATTATTGTGCCAACTGTAGTCACCTATTCACCAAGATATGGAAAGGAAATAATGGCTTTCATCCGCACTCGTGGATTTCTTAAAATCTTTCAAGCTTTATTGGATATTACATAGAAACATATAGCAAAAATGGACAGGGTCCCTCCAGGGAAAGAAAAAACCCCCTCTATGATTACGCTTCAACAGTGAAACGCGTCAGAGGGGGTTTTTTCTTTCCCTGAAGGGACCCTGTCCATTTTTGCTATATGTTTCTATGTAATATCCAATAAAGCTTGAAAGATTTTAAGAAATCCACGAGTGCGGATGAAAGCCATTATTTCCTTTCCATATCTTGCTGACGAGTGGACAAATTGATCCTCTGTGGCCCAGCACCTGGTTTTTTGAAGGTTGATGAAAGTCTTTGCCTGAGAGGGAGTCTGTGTACCGGGAGAAAATCGCATTCATCGATGGTGTGGTCTGTGCGGACCCAACACATTCCCAAGTACACCTATTCACCAAGCTGCTTGTTGATGGTCTTGTAGCCCAGTCCAACCATAGGTAGTTCTACAGTCTTGTCCCTGACATCCTTGGACTGCTCTTTGTCTTGGCAATGGTGGCTAGTTCTTTCGACAAGTGACTTTAATACAGGGTACTGTAACAAGGAGGGAATACCTGCCTTCCCGTACCTTACAGAGGTTGCTCATAATCCCAGATTGTTACCAGGATATAGTAAAGACACCTGAGAACCTGAAAATTATTTCACTCATTGGAATGTACATCAATCCCTAAAGTCACTTGGGGTGTGGGATTTTTTCTTTTTTTGTCAGAGAGCAAATGTTAAAAACCAGCAGGGGATCAAATACTTTTTTCCCTCCTTCGTCTGGAGCTGCAAATCATAACCCAATCACACATGCAGGTAATGCGTTACTGCATAACGCATTTTGTACCTGCAGCAAGTCCACTAATGTATACATACATGCATTGCCTGGAAACAATGACCCTCCTTTTCAGTTTCGTTGTGCTTCCTGTTCCCTGACACACACAACCCATTTATTTTTGTCTATGGAAAATTATGCATGGTTAAGGCTTTCCCACCCATTTGTGCTACATCACTCTTTCCTCCTATAGGGACCAACATGCCTACCCTCAGTGCTACTGACAATATAACCGGCATCCTTGGGTGGCCAATGGTTTAGATCTGGTCCCTCGCTACTGACTTGGTTTCTGTCAGCTCCAGCATTGGGTGGGAGAAAGGAGAACAAGAAGCTGCCTCTGCAGTCAGACATCTTGGAGACCCATTGGCAGCCAGGGAGCCACAACAAGGAGGCCAAAGAGCCACATGCAGCCCCAGAACTGGAAGTTGCAGACCCCAGGTATTTACAGTATATATAGGGATCTAACTGCCTTAGGATACCTAAAAAGAGAACTGTTACTTTGATGCCATTGCTAGAGATGTGTGCCTCTCTCATTTCTGTCCATTTCACACACATTTCTCCATCTCCAAGGCTGGTGATATAATAATAAGTATAATCCTGCCAGCCTTGTCTCCAGGATACAAGGAGTTTTCATTCTTGGTGGTCAGTAATACTTAAAATAATAGAACACCCTTTCTGTGTCGGCAGTTACTTTGGATGGGACGCAGGTTTTGACCGATTTTGTGCCATACTCAATTTTTCAGCCAATTTTGTGGCAATTAGCCCTTAAACTGTTTATGGTCAGCTAAAGATATGAGCTTATCATTAACTCATCTATCCCAGGGAAAACTACTGGTTACAGTGGCCCCGGCATGGAGTACTATGCCCGGGATCATCCCATTGTGGATGGGAAGGAATTCAAAGGTATCTTTAATGTTTTATGAAGGTAGCATGAAACCAATCATAAAGATCTGGAAGTCTATAAAATATTTATTACTTCAGGATGTATGGATATGCAGATGATTTCCACATCAATGACATTGTATAAGCATTACTTAGAAAGGCATTACATTTTGAATGATAGAATTGTGAAAAAGCAAACACTGGAGGATTAGACAGTGTTTTACGAATTACCAATGTTAGTGCTATTATGGGCCTCAAGCTACCCATTCATGCATAATTTTTCATTTAATCAACTCAGACAATTCAAATATTGAATGTTTTTGGAATATGAACTGATAGTACAACAACACAGCAAAAACAATTCCTTACATTTAATTTCTGAAAATGAATGTGTGTGCACTTGCCCTAGATAGAATATGATTGGATACAGATGGATTAAAACAGGTATCCTCAAACTAAGGCCTGTGGGCCAGATCAGGCCCTCCATGGCGTTCTGATGGGCCCGTGGTTACCCAGCGTGCCCACCCATAGGTGCCTAGCTTCGGGAGTCTGTGAGGCACGATCAACGTGTCAGGTAGGAGGAAGCTACTCGGTTTTTAGTCCATTGTCAGCAATGGCCTAAAAAAAAACAAAAAACATGGCAATGATTATTAAGGGTCATGTGTGAAAGGTATTTTGGTTGCGCGGAGGTCATCAATAGGACACACATATCAATACACATAGCAACACACATGCCAGTACACATAGAAACACATGTATCAAACCACATAGCAATACACCTAGCAATACCCGTGGATGCGGGTGTGTTTGGTTACAGGGACTCATTCAGGGACCAATTCATACATAACAGCTTTTGGAACTCCTTGACGGGCACACCACCAGACCAGGTAATATTACTCAAGTAACCTCTTACATATGGAAACTGGGACTGAGCATACTGCACTGCAGTACTGCTCCTGTAATTTATTATACCTGTCCTAGTCCACATTCTACCAATTTCTAGTATTCCGGCCCCCCAACAATCTCAGGGACCGTGAACTGGCCCCTTGGGTATAAAGTTTGAGGACCCCTGGATTAAAATATCAAAAAAAAACATCAGATACAATCTACTAAATGTAACAATCTGACCAATTACCTCTGTTTCCATTAAATGCTCAATTTTGATCAACTTCAATGATAGTATAATCATATCAAGTATGGTATCATACCAATGATCAATTGATCCAATTTTAAACAATCCATTTTACTGCTCCATGAAACAAAAGAATGTGGTTACCTTCAGACTCACAGGGCTAGAGGGTAAGATGAATGACAAACAAAGGGAGAGATACACAGGTCGATGTAGTGTTCGATTCCCGAATGATTGATTGCTGTGCACATTAGCAGCGATCATGTGGCAAATGATTGTTCTGAAATCGAAAGCTGCCCACCTGTAGCAATTGATCCCACTCCACGAAAATGTTGATCGGACAGGGATCCGACATGATGGTAAATCCTTTGGATGGGGACCGAGGGTTGCAATCGAACTTTCATTGATCACATGGGAATGGACCAGTGTATGGCCAGCTGGGCATTACAGGATTTTTGCGCCATGGTAAGCAGTAACAGTGTAATTTGCCGTGATTCCCCGCTGTCCTCCCGCCGGCGGTGTGTGTGCGGAAAAGCGAACCCAGCTCCATTAACATGGAGGTCTATGGCGCCGCCCCCTCCTCCCCAGCTGCGTCAAAGATGACAGAGAAGACTCAGGGCTAGAAAAGTGAAAAATAGCTGGCGATTGCGCCCGATCCCGGCACGGGCACAGTTTGATCCAAGATCAAACTGCGCCTGTACTGGCTTTGGGCGTAACGGAGGTTATGAAGAGGAAGGAGGGAACATAACGTAAGTAAGCAGCTTTTATTTCGCAGAGCAAAGAATAGGTCGTAAGGTATAAGTATCTTCCTAATTTCAGATCCCCTCAGGTACCCTATCACCTAGAGGGTTTATTATTAGCCATGTTGAAAACACAACGAAAACATTCTTTATCTACCTACAGTTCTAAACTAATGGTCAACATATATATAAAAGTGTTGTACAAGCTTTAGTTTTACCAAATCTATGTAAAATAAGTATTTTCAAAGGAAGAGAGATTAAAAGTTGTCAACTCTTTAGAGACCCTAGATACATCATTCTCCATTTGTAAACAAGTTAATCTCAGTTAAGAATATTTGACATTGGTACACAGCTTTACAGGGGAAGGTCGTCTGAATGTACAGGCAATAATCTCTTGGTCTATTTAGCAGAATCCTAATGGATACATTTGGAAACCATTTGTCCCATTTATGATACTTATTCCACCTGTAGAAGCTTTGATTATAGATCAGTCCATAAATCTTCCTACAGTTGGGATCACTGATTTTGCTGTATTTGAAAGGAGTGATTTTCTGTGTACATTTTCAGAGGCATGTTTGCGTGATGTAGGCGGAATCAGGCTGGGTGGAGAGCTAGAGAAGTTCCAGTTATTTTGGCAATGGAGGAGTGCGCAGTCAGCCAAAATTGAGTCAGCCCCTGGCAGTCCCACCACATATGGAGTAATATGCCAACTGCTTGTACTTTTCCTTCTCTAAATAGTTCTAATAGACAAGTAAGCCATGTGAGTTATTGCTATAAGATGTTACTGCAGCGGCGCAGATCACAGGGAACATGCTTTACTTTTCTGAATATATAAGTCCTGTTATTTATATATTAGGAGTATGAGCTCATAGCAACCTAACTAGAAAGGTGGTTAAATCCCAATTACAAACATTAATATAATATATAAAACAAATGTGGGTACAAAATAAGCAAGCCCCCCATACAAGCTTCCAATTCTGACGATTTCTTGCAGACCAGCCGCGCGTGATGACGCAACATCAGCCACAAACCTGAATAAGGGGATCAACTAACTAAGTCATTAGCTGTATCCTTTGATTTGTTATGATCATTATTCTTGAAGAGTTTATATTGTTGCCTTAATGATACAGTATACAATTCTGGTATTAGCAGCTGAGTGTTAGGAGGAAAATCCTGAGTACAATTGGCGTGGTGGCCAATTGCAATTGGGGAACCATGGTAACTAGAGTTAATTGGATAATAGGCGTTTGGATAACATTCTTTATTCTTTAACCCCTCTAGCACTTCTGACGGCTCCATCTCGTCCTGCACTTTCTTGTCTTGTATTGCAGCTGACGAGATGGAGCCGTCCAGCTAAACTCTGCAGCACATTCTGCTCTGTGCTGTCCGGGGGATCTGAAGCTTGCCGGGGATCTGAAGCAAGCCGACTTCTCCCAGCCCAATTTGCATATGAATGTCCGGGGGGGGGGGGGTGGCCGGCGGGCCGTGGGACATTTATATGCAAATTGGCTATCAAAGACCACACCTGGAATATCATTTTGAAGTTAACCCTTTCAGAGGGTGCCAAATGCCATTCTATTGGATACAGTGAAAAAAAAGTAAAACAAAACACATTTGCAATTGTAATAAAAAATGTTATTATAAACAAACATAAATACTGTTTTGAAATCTTTCATACCAAATAAGTATTCAAGAGATTTTAGCATTCAAATGATACATTTTATTATTTTTTTATGTACTTTTTTTATAATATTCAGGATGTCTACAAGACACTTATACAGACAGATTTTTGGAAGTTACAGGCCTACAACACAAAAAATTCCATTAGTATCTATGGTGCGCTTTTGGTACAGAAATCTGGACCTTGCAAGAGCGCTAGGGAGGTTAATTCTGTTTTACTTCTGTTGTTGTGTGTGTTATATACATTTTATATACTATGATCCTTAGAACACTGCTCAAAATGTAGTTTATAAATGTCACTGTGTGTTTACATTAAAAACAGAAGTACTTTCATAGACCAAGGAGGGTGTCTGTGTCATCACTTATCTGTTTGTCCATGCATGGCCTATATCTAATGATTAAATTGGAAGCAATGAGGGACTGTTTATTGCCCACCACAACACAATCTACACTGAATTACCTGCTACCAGTAGATTCTGCATAGTTCCTTGGATAGAGGCTAGGTATATGAAGGCATTGGAGTGCTATGGATAGTAGCCTGAAGCCAGACAGGAGTAACTAAGGCTAACCAGGCTATTGATTCAAAAACCTTTTAGCTATCTACAAAATGGACATACTTCCATGCTAAATACTGAAGGAGACATTCTTAGCACTTGTCAGCCATGCTACCACTTGCTAAGACATTCCATCATTGCTTTCTATCAGTAATGTTTCTTAGACACGTTGAAAGTCTTTAATAATTGTTTCTGAAATGTTGTCTATCCATTTTATAGTATGAGACCTATCTCATCCATTTTTAGGCCTCCATCTTGTCTAGGCTAATTTTTAACCTATTTAGCTTATCCTTTCTATAAATAGTTTTTTGGGTATAAATAACACCATAAAATCCAACATGTATAGAAATAGCTGGCTACCTTTTGTTGCCATATCTGTGTACATAAAAAAGACATGCCTAAAGCCAGCCATAGACTTCTCGATCCATAGTCAGCTTGTAGCTGACAGGAATCCTGTTCTCCATTAACACAGGGGAATCTCAGCAGATTGTAGCCAATTAACTTGGAGGGTGCGGAGACTCTTTTTGGGTCGAAACCTCAAGGTGGGTGACCACCATGCGTTCGACATGAGTGCGCATGCCGGTCGATCAAAGCACAACTATGGCTGGGAATCATAACATCTATGGCCAGGTTAAGTCTGGAGTTTACTTGGCTCTGGGACAATCATTCTTATTGATTGTACATCCAGATTGCACTGGTGATTAATATCATCAAACCAGCACTACTTAGTTGCAGCGAAGTATTTTCTAATTTTAATTGTTTCCTGTAACTTCATAATTATGATATAAGCCTATTAGCCTATTAACTGCATATGTGTCAGTCTCAGTTCTCATTCCGGTAACCTGAATCCACAATAAACATGCTCTACATGTGTTTTTATTCTGATTCCTCCCGTTTCCTCCCACACTCAAAAGACATACTGATAGGCTCATTGATTTCCATTCAAAAGTCCCAAAACTAGTTACACATTGTAGAGACATCAATAGTTACTCTGAGAGACAGTTAGAGATGTGACTACATACTCTGTAAAAGTATAATATGTTGTCCCTTCATAAATATATGTTAATAATAAGGTTAAAATTCTCTACTCTTTTAGTAAATTCCCCTCTAACGTATTCCCAGGTAGCCAGCTATTTGTGAATGCTGTGTTTTGCTTTGCAGTCCTAAAGATGACCATAAGATGTCACTCCTCTAACAGATGTGTACATTTTAAAGATTTACCATTTCTGTTATGCTGTTGAGTGTTCATCATAACCAAGTTGATGGTTCCAGTATATAAAAGGATGGCTTGCTAAGCAGTAGCAACAGGGAAAACATGAAAAATGTGTCACTCCAAGTTCTAATGAACCAATTCTTTGTAACATGGAATATACAGTTATGATAGTGATAAAAAAAACTCCATATTAAAAAATATGGATGCATTGAATCTTATTCATTTAGCAATATAGCTACCAATAAAATAAATAATATTTATTATAAGGAGAAAAATTATGAAATCTAATTAGGTAAGGAGCATAATTGGTGGCCACTACTTATCTACACCTTTTGTATAATTGCATTAATGTAAGAGGACACTTTCAAACTGCTTGCCAAAGTAAGTGGGTATTTCTACAATGGCCGCCCATGTAAAGGAGCTCTAAACTTACTTTTCACCACAATAAACAGGCTAAAGTGCAATAAAGAAGAGCTCAGACAATGTCAGAGGCCACTTTGAATTCACTCCACTCTGGATAATTGGGTGCTAGATTTAGTATTTTTTCCCAAATTAGAAAGCAAAATATTTTATATCACCACATTATTGGATGGTAAAATCTTTAGTCTCTACATAATACAAGACCTGTTTTTTCACACTCTGAGGAATCACTGTATGTGATGTGAGAGAACATCTATAGGAAAAAATGGTATCTTACAAGGAGGGGAGCCATCAGGGGGGGACAGGGGGGAGTCTTGTCCTGGGCCCGAGCATTTAGGGATGCCTGGCGATTGAAAACTAGGGTCCCCCGGCTGCCGCCTGATCGGGTTCTCCAAACTTGCCACAGCAGCCTCGAGCAGAGCGGTGGGGGAAGGGAGGTGGTATGGTGCCCCATGAATGCTAATGGTGGCTTTGCCTACAAGCCAGTGATGTGGTGACCCATTAATGTGTGTTGAAAACTCATTAGAGGCACTCTCCTGGCCACTGCACTCTCTAAGTTGGGAAGAAATGACTTACATTTTACCACTACACTCCATACACTTCAATGTATGTTACATATTGCTGTGCTGGATATTACATACTCCTTACTGTGGCACTTTCTGGGTTGCGCTATACAATATACATTTCACTGTGGCATTTTTATAAGTGTTCATTGTGAGTGGTCCTAAATTATTTTAATATAGTTCTTCATTAAGACAGACATTTTCTTTTATGGTACATCCAAAGAACTATGCTGGTCTATATGGTTATGTATGGCTATTAAGATCTCCTTTGCCGCACAGGAACTGTTGAATAAGGTAACAGGTATCATTTATTCACCAATCTAATATAGTTTCTGTGGATATGTGTGAGTTTAGGATCAGATTCTATTTAAGTATATCACTAAAGATACTTTTATGTAAGCAAGATACACTTCTCATTACAACCTTGGCTGCACGTTCAGATGAACCCCAAGTCTTTTTCCATGCTGTACAAAAGCAAAATAGAAGCAAAGTGACATTTGGAAAAAAACAAGAAAGAGATAACCAAAAAATGCATAGCCAATCAATATTGTGCAAACAGTGGATTCATTTGGCTATATTCACACTGTTGGTTTCAGAGCGGGTACTGACTGGCCATGTTATGCCCAAGGCAAACTGCCCAGTGAATCTATCATGTTGTAGTTTCCTGGTGGTTGATGGCTGTAAATGTTTTCTGACTACCCATGTGTGTACACTCTAAGGGCATAGCTGGTCTCCTTTCACAAAGGTCCACATAGACTGCGAGTATTCCAGCCAGGAGAGAGGATTTTCTATTATTTGTTATACTTTGCCATGAATAATGGAAATTGCACCATACGTTTTGCAGTTCAGTTCTTCTCTGGTTAGAGAAAAAAAAACCTTTCAATCTTTTATTTCAGTGAAGAAACAAACACTTTATCTATGTGAGATACAATGACAAATGAAGCTAAGTGCATTTACCCAACTTGTGTTTGACTGAGCAGGGAAAACAATCACAGCGGTTTTGTATTGATGAAAGTAAATGGAAGAACTAGTGGAAGAGAGCAAGAGAAGACAGGCAGGTAGGAGTCGAAGAAGAGCGTGTAATAGGAATGTAAATCATCCCGGCTGCTTCATATTTTCCATTTTCCAGAATGCAGACCATAGAGTATACACTCTGTTTTCAATGTCTTGAATAAAATGTATTGTTTTGTTTCAATATCTTTCCAGATTTCCATTACTAATGTAGACAAAACTAAAAACAGTTGAAATTCACCCATGACTGGGCTCCACATGTATAGGCTGTTTTCTTGCTACAGCCTATGATTTGTTCCTTAAATCCTATCACGGAACTTTGGTTATAGTAATAAACCAGGGAACATTATGTAATATTTGTGGGCAGAATTTTGAAATGTTGCCCATTATGCATCATTATAACTTGTATTCTGTACTACCAACAATAATATTTGAAATGATGAAAAATAAATAATAAGGGGACCTGCTAAGTTAGAGATCTCAGTCTCTCATGTTAGCCACAAAGGACTTTAATGGTAGCATTCAATGTACAAGTTATATAATTTCCAAACAGTTTATTTGATTCATGACAGTTCATATAAGTAGGTAAGCTTGTAACAAAATCTTGACGCGTTTTGCGACAGACGTTGCTTCTTTAGGAGATATGTGTTGAACCATTAATGTACTGTATTATGAACACATGGCCTGGACTGAGAGGGTTACAGCCTTTTCAGGGGAAAGGGGGGCTTCATTCAGTGTTGCCCGCATCTGGAATGTTTAGTCTGCCAGTAAGTCACTGGTATGTAGTAGTGATTCAATGGGTGAACTAGCCTTGCAGGTTAGGCGACAGTCATTTTAAGACTTATTCATTATATGTTCATTACTGAGCTGTTTATGAAAGCAGTCTATGGTCAGTGACCATGATTAAGTAAAAAAGTAAACCTAGATTAGAGAAGTATATTTGCACTTACATTATGTTAAAGTATTAGAGGCGTTTGGCAGCATGCCTGAACAGGGACTAAAGGTCCCTATTTATGGCCCCCTGCCACCCGAAATGCGGCGCCCCCCCCCCCC